>CAJNRD030001122.1:6527770-6568380 GCA_905319865.3 Cotesia congregata
ATATATATATATATATATATATATATATATATATATATATATATATATTTTGGCTGTAAAACATTTCTGGTCACTCCTACACGTACGAGGTAAATAATTTTAATCATCAGTAATGTTTTTTTTGAGGTGTGAATTAAAAATTTAATAGTGGTCCTCAAAAAATTAGACAATTTTTTTTTCTCGTGAAAACGGACGAAATTGAGACGTAAAAATGATTTTGTGAAAAAGTTTATTCTTATCAATTTTATGTTCTCTCGTGATCAAGGCAAAATAAAATGAAAATATTTACAAAGTTGATGAAAATTTTGCCGTATATTTTTCCAAAAAATTACAGTACAGCGTAAACATAACAAAACTCAGAGCCGGTAAATAAAGCAGTACAAATAAATTTAGTGAAATGAGAAAGTATCTAGAAAACGTCGAGGTAATTTTCCCCGAAAGACACGAAACGAGTAAAGTTATCCGGAAACAAGAGTAGAGTCAGCTCGGTCCATCGTAAATCGGAAAGAACGTTGTCGTTTACCGTTTCATTCAGTCACGTTTAAACTCTTCTCTGCACTATACTGGATCTACTACACTATTCCTTTACTCTTGATCCACCTGCTCCTCTTTTTTCAACAATCACCCTCTCTCTCTTTTTCTTTCTAAGTTTTCCCTCATACTCACTCACAGCTCATCTCTCTTTTGCGGTAAAGCAACATTTTTCCTGAAAGAATTATCCTGGATACTTTAGTCCTTTTACGAGCACCCAAAGCAGATTGCCAAAGCCAATTCGCCCTTTACTCACCCCAGCACATATAACATACAACACATATATGTATATAACACGTCTAACACCAGTGCCTACACTGTACGCTTCTTTCTGCACTCGAGTAAGAACAGGAACAAGATCAAGTTAAGGAAGCTCGCTCGAAACCTGCTCGCTAAAATAAACGCAAAGATTAGTTTACAGGGTACAGACACACGTGACCCATAGGTGGACCTCTTGCTCTCTGGTCTGGTCTCTGACCTTACTATACTTATTTACGTGTCCTTCTATCTAGTCAGTCCTTGGCTCAATTTTACTGGTTACCAACACTTTTTGTTTTTGCTGCTTTAATATTTATTAGTAACAGTAATAATTTTTTAAAATTTATGCCACTGAAATTTGCCGGATACTTACGTAAAATAAAAAAAAAATTTTAATGCAGCTTATCGCACACATAAAACAGAAATACTGTTGGACTTATTGTTATTAATAGAATATTATTATTATAAATTTTTTTGGTTTTATATTTTAGAAGAACTAGATTTTAATTTAATAAAATTAAATGTTTAATAAATTTATTTTGATTCATGTAGAAAAATTCTTGAACTGAGAAACTTTTCCTGGTTTAAATAAATTTTACTTGATAATTTTTTTTGATTTAAAAATTTTTCTCTTGAATGAAGTTAATTTGTTTTTCATTGTAGAAAAATATAAAAAAAAAATAGATGTTATTTTGAAATGAAATAAACTTTCAAATTCGATCAATAATATAGACCCAAACTTCATGACCATGACAACCAGAATTGATGCACCCTTTCTCAAAAATCACTGACCAGTCTCAACACTCCGCACATTTGACTGGCTGGTACTAGTTTCGCGGGAATGGAATAGTAACTCTCACATCGACACAATCGCACCAACATTCCCTTGGTTTGCTTTACTTTCCCTTCTATTCTATTCTATTCATTCTTCTTCCTCTTCCTCTTTCTCTACATAACATTGTAAAGAGCACTGCACACAGACTTGTTCCCGGTAGTCTATACCAGACACCAGTCACCAGTCACCAGAACACTAGATTACTAGTACCAGGGCTATAGACCAGACCCAGCTATATTCATATTATATACAGGTCACTAATTAATTCCAGTCGATGGCACAGATACATTCAGAAAAAAAAACAAGCAAAAGGTCCACTTTCCACTTGGTCACAGACTCCAGAACAGTGGATAAGAAAAATATATTTTTAAATCATGAGTTTATTATTATTAATGAAGAATAAAGAAAGGGTGAAATACTATTTGTGTTCAAGACATGCTTCACTCTTGTATTATATGAATCACTAGTAGAATTTCGACATAATAGTCAAATATTATTCATAGAAAAATAAAATAAAAAATTAACAATATATTATTCATTCATATATGAACAATTTTTTTTATAATCCTTTTTTTTTCAAATTAAAATTTCTTTTGAAAGATTTTATAATATTGTCCCCAAAATTTATGATTAAATTAATTGAAAACGTATAGAATGAATTTTGTGATAAAAAAAAATTTGTTTATATGTAGAATTTCAAAGGATATATCTTCAAACAAAATATCAATAGTATTTATCATAAAAATGCTTCGCACAGAAGAAAAAATTTTTCGATGGAAATTTTTAACTTCTTGCTAAAAATCTCAGATTTTCAAAAATCGGGAAGTTATTGTTTTCACCCCATTTTTCGAAAATCGAGTTTTCATCAGATCTCGACGTCTTGAGGTCCTAGGAAGGTTCCCTGACTATTCCCGCCATGGTGTCCGTGCGGCTGTATGTATGTATGTATGTATGTATGTGTATGTGTGTGTGTGTGTGTGTGTGTGTGTGTGTGTGTGTGTGTGTGTGTGTGTGTGTATGTATGTATGTAAACCTCTTATAACTTTTGAACGGCTTGGCCAATTGGATCGAAATCGGTGGCGATCCAAAGAGTATCATAGCCATTAAATTTCGTGAAAATTTGAATCGATTCGGTTCGCTAGATTTTTAGAAATCTCAAAAACAAAATTTTCAAAAAATCGTTTTCTTGGAATAACTTTTAAACGGCTTTACCGATCGATTCCAAAAACTAATCAGCTCTCAACCTTGAAAAACCACGTCGATCACCGTTGGACCGGTCAAAATCGGTTGATTCGTTCGTGAGATATCGAAAACGAAAAATTTCAAAAAAAATATTTTTTTTTAAAATCTCTTAAATGGCTTGCTTCACCGATCACTTCCAAAAACTAATAAGCTCTTAAACTTGAAAAGATACGTCGATCGCTGTTGGACTGGTTAAACCACGTCAATTGCCACCAGTCCCATCAAAATCGGTTGATTCGTTCGAGAGTTATCGAAAACGAAAAATTTCGAAAAAAAGTGTTTTTTTCACATAACGTCGAGATTTCTTTTTGGCTCATTTTTGATGAAATAGAATAATTATAAGAGCCCAAAAAATCATGTCGATCGTTACCAAGAACGTGAAAATTGGTTGATTGGTTCGTGAGTTATCGTTGTCGAAAAAATTCGGAAAAAGTGAATTTTTCAAATTTCTCTAAGATTTTCGGTTCGATCAGTTTGTGTTCAAAAGTATATCATAGATTCTGACAAAATGCGTGGAATACTGCCAACCACGTGAAAATCGATTAATTCATTTAGAAATTATCGCAGTTTAAAAATTCAAAAATTACTGTTTTATTAAACTTCTATCAGCCTTTTGAGCTCGAAGAGCTCAAAAGCATACAAAAGCTATTTCTTTGAGCTCGAAGAGCTCAGAAACGTCATAAGTGCAATCTCAAGCGTTTAGGTATGGAATTGGCGAGAAGTTGCAGGGATGGCCTTTAGGGTCAACCGTTTTCCAGATTTTTTTTTTATCAGTGAACGTTAGTTAATTATGTGTGTTTATGTAGGAACTTGGTAGATAAGGCTTTTAGAACTCGTGTGTTGACACGCACACTTCGCTTATTGCGCTAAAACACCTGTACCTGCAAGCCCCATTTTTTCAGTTACATAGCTTTTAGTTACAATGTGTTGTCGAAAGCTGAAGTGGATTTTTTTATGAAACGCTTTTTCAATTAAATGTTGTTTAATAAAAAAATTTTTTTTTTCTATTTTCTGTCAATAGAAAAAAACACAAACTTTAATATCGACGTTTTAATTAGCAAAATTGTCTAACTCTATTTTAGAGAATCTTCCATTTGTACGAATATATAATTAGTTCGAAATTTATTATCATTTAAATGATATTTAAAAAACCATTTAATATTTAATAGAGGTATAATATTTTGGTTAGGATCATTCAAATAATTTATAATTGGACTCTTACTATATCAAAATGTTAAAAAATCACCCTCTAAAAAATAACAAGTTAGACCAATTGCTAATTAGACCGTTGATATGGTACTTGAATTTTTAAGTTTAATATTAAATTATAACAGATCTAGCTGTAAAACAGAAAACCACTTTTGAGAAATAAGATATACTACGATAATGATATTTTGATAATGAAATATTGCTATTATGTAATAATTTAGTTTCTTCCTTCAGAAGGACGACTATATTGATTTTAATTATAAACTCGTGTAATAATATTGGGTTATTCAACAACAAAGGCATTGTAGAATTTCTATTAAAACTTAGTTATCAAAAACACAATACAAAAATAGTAAAAACTTCATTATTTAAAACTGTTACATAGTTTTTGTTAGAACTTTCTATTGTAAAATGCAATAGATGAAGTACAAGGTAAACATAGGACAGCGAAAATGCTTCATCAATAATCAATAAAATTCTCTATGACACTGCGGTCTCTTGCCTTCTACCGTATCTTTGTTTGGGTAAAACTATTATATAGGCAGGTACTATATGGATAAATTGCTCAGCGCTCGTCATCGCCACTTCGTTATTCTATTTTTCATCCCAAACTAAATTGATGCGGCGATAATAAAATTTGGTTTTTTACTGAACGGCTATCACTTGGTTTAGAGAAATTTTATAGGTGTTTTATTTTCAGGATTTTCTGATCAAGTTATGAAGTTATTAAGTCAATGAATAGTAAAGATTATTATGTTAAATTATTATAATAAAAATTCTGTCTACTCAATAACATAATAATTATACAATCCAAGAGTTGATATTAAGCATCTGCAATGAATGCTGCTTTGATCGGGATTAATGATTCAATACAAAAGGATGGGCACGGCTGATCAATCTTGAAAATATTTACTGGCCAAATCTATAATTCAAAAGAATAATTCTTTATTCAAGAAATATATTCTATCTAATTAAAATTAATGATTATTATTGACATTTTCATATGATTTTTAGTTTTTATAAATGTAATGACAAATAAAATTTAAGTACATTGAATTTTTTTTTAATCTTAACTTGTACTAAACTTTTGTTATGTTTTTATCTTCGATTATATTTTTAAAATTGATTGGGTGTGCCAATTATTTCATAATTAATAGTTATATAGTACAATTAACTGGTTAGTTGGTATTTTTAGTAAAAAAAAATTTACTTGGTCAAAGAATTTGATCTTATCGACTAAAGATCATAGTTATCAATTGAAGGTCAAACATTCTTAAATCAAGAACATCAAAGTCTAGAGTAAAAATTTCTGAAATCAAAACTCTGTGTTCTTTTACAAATAATTTCTTAAGAATAAAATAAATTTTCTAAACTTCAATTACTTATTATTTTCGTGTTATAATATGCTGAAAATTTACACAAATATTTACAGAATTTAATATCAGCTCTTGAGTAAGAAACAAGTGACTCGGCTCGAGATTTAGCGCTATTTTTTTAAACTTCTGTCTACAAAATACAATTAATAATATTAATTTGTATTTTTGTCACGTGAAATTGTACTGCATTTCAAGCAATGTAATCAAGACGTCCAGCCGCTGATCGATGATTACATGAATGACTAGCACTTGAATGAGTTCACTGTAGTTCGCTTGATGATTGAAGATTGATTCGCTATTTTTAATATTAAAACTAATTTTAAGACAAAGCACCTTCCTGTCTCTTTTTAATTCTGCTCATCGTTGGGGTAATCTTTTTCCTTCTTTGCAAATATTTAAGTTCGCTGGAGGAATAAGTAGGCTGGCAGCTTGGCAATATGCTGCATAATTTGACCATAATTCAAATGCAGCCTACTTCTTAAGGTATACGAGGCTTAAAAAAAAAAGACTGAGTCGTAAATCCCAGCAGAATCAGTGTAATGTCGTGAATTGTTGAATCAGAACCGTTTTAGCATAAATAGCCGATTTTTGGGTGAACTTTTGTTTTTATGAGAGAAATTTTTTAAATCAATCTTGAAGATTCCATCGAAATTACATTTTATTAAATTACTTTTTTAATTTTCCTCGATGGAAATAAACAGCTAGATTTTTAGAAAGTAAACCAGTCCAAAAAAACAAAGCCATTGTGAAAATTTTTTCATGATTCGAAAACATTTTACAGTAAAAAAATGTCCGTTTCTTGTCAAGTGAAAGATATTCTTATAAAAAACATCAAACGTACGTGCAAATAGTACGCTGGTAAAGTTTAAACCTATTTTTTTATTTTTTATTTCATAACTGTTGGCTTATTCCGATTTTGTCCCTAGAAAATCTCTTGGATTTACTCTTTCACTAAGGTAATACTTGTATACTTGTAAAGTTTGCTGTTACAAGACATTATTTTCTCAGTGTTATTATCATACGCTTGTGAATACAAAGCCTTAAGTTTTAAAATTTCACCAAGTTAGTTTACGGCAAAAACAGACAACAAAAAAAGCTTAAGATACCCAAGCAAAGTGGTAGGGCTAATTTTTTTTTATCAAACTTTTCTTGGCTCTTCTCATCTGACGGGCAAGTTCTCATCCAGTAGAAAGTGTTCATTTGAAATTCAATGTTACTTATTCATTGATAAAAAACTTTCTAACTATTTTATACTTCAATATATTGTTATCACATTTATTATTATTTTTATATTTTCATATCTGTATTATTACACAATAACTTTTATTCTGAGATGAATGCATCGGAAATCGGAAGTGCGGATACTTTTTGTTCTATACATATTACTTCTTGAAAAATATTATGTTTATTATTTGCGAGAAAAACGTGCAGTCATAAAAATTTTTCATTAAATATATTTATTTCTGACCTTGATATCATAGTAAGTTATTTTATTTATTTATACTGTATAAATATTAATTTGTCCTTCGTAAAATTTATTTTTAGCTCTCTGTTTTATTTATGGAAGCATTGAATAACAGCCAATTATTTAAAACAGCGGTTGCATTTCAGTAGTAATACTCGACGGCTGACCATACGTGATACCACCGATTGCAACCATTACTTAATTACATAACATCAATAAATATTTACCTCAAACTATGGTCTGATTAATATATTTTTGAGCTTACAATTTATTTATTTTTTCTTTCGATTGTAAAGAATTAACATTTTTAACTGCATGTTAATTAATATACTGAAAAAAAAAAATTAACTTGATTCAAAAGTTTTTGAATCAAGAAAATCAATTGAAAAGCTTCATCATCTTGAATTAAACTAAATTTACTTAAGTTAAAAATTTTCCATAGTTCAAGAATTTTTTACTTAAATTAGAATTAAGTTGAGAATTAGTAAATACAGATTCATGGTACGTAAAATTTTTTTTTACTCAATCATAATCAAAGAAAACTGCAAAAAATGTAATTTTTCAGACAGTAAATTAAACCAACGGTCTTCCGCTAATTTAAGGGGGTATTCTGGTCTAGAAGCCTAAATTTTAGGCATTTTTCAAACTAACATAAAAAAAAAATGAAAATCATTTTTATAATCCGTTTTTTTATATGATGTTTATTGACATTTCAAGAATATAAAAAAAAATTAAAAAAAAAAAAATGATAAATTTGATAAATTACAGGGCGGTGAAGTGGGGGCTACAAAAAAAACGGTGCCCTCTGGTTGACATGATTCCAGCCCTTGTAGTGATATAAAACAAAATAATTTGAGAAATTCTCAATCTGTAAAAATGTCGCTATTGCGTTGACTATAGCAAAAAAAAAAAAAAATTCCCAAAATGGCGTCGACATAAAATATCAATTTTTTTACCCTTTTTTTTGACCTTTTCGAATTTTTTAAAAATATTCTAAATTGAAATTTTTTGAAATCCATAGCTGACGCGATAGAGAGATATATAAAACAAATTCCCACTAAATTTCAAAGGAATCGGTGGGGTAGAACTTAAGATATCATGTCAATCACTTTAAAAAAAGTAGTTTCGAGAAAATCGCGTTTAAAGTTTTAGAAACGATTTCAGTAAAATAACTCATAATAATATTTAATATTCACTTTGGATTAATCGCGAATCCCAGATCCGTAAATTGAGCCTTCTTCTACTTCCTACTCGATGTTTTGCGAAGTTCTTTCTGCTAATCGAGCTGTTCTGCCTTCTATTGAAGAAGCAGAAGCAGAAGCAGCTGCGTCACAAAATCCTCGGTATCTCCGAAAATAATTCGGATTTTTAAAAATCCACTCAAGGACATATTTTTAAGGGTCTAAACTTTGCAGATATGCGAAAAAAAATAATTCGAATTTTTCAAATTTCTAGACCAGAATACCCCCTTAATATTAATATTGGATCTTCTTACATCACCATTATTTACGAATGATATTAATTAATAAATAAAGACTAATGATGCGAAGTTTGGCTTCGATATTTTATTTATACTGAAAGTAAAAATCTCAAAATTTTTTGCTATTTTTAGAAATAACATGCTATGAAAAAAATGACCTTTTAAAAAATTTTAAAACATTTATTGTATCAATTATTGAAGTATTTTTTTAGTAAAATTCATTGATTGTTAATAAATTAATTTTTGTACAATTACTTTTAAATTTTGCTTTTTACAAATGAATATTGAATGAATCATAAATCACCGAAAAAAAAAAAAGAATTTGATAATAAGCTCTTATTATAATGGTATACATTTTTAATATAAAAAAAATATTAATTTTCCAATAAATTGTATACTTATTTTAAAAATTCTTTTCCACCATTATTAATTCATCGGACGTTTTTAATTGATTCAATCCTCAGTTTTTTTATTTTTTTAATTTCATCAATGCAATAATTAAATAATTAATTAATTTACTACCTTCCCTTTTGGATGTGGTTTATTTCTTAAACAAATAATCGCGTATCTTGCCAAATGTGTACGCGTGAATATTTAATATCATGTACGCAAACTTGAGGGATACATAGGGTCTACTCAGCAAACATATGATCTCATTTATTTGAAAAATACTTCAGTAAACGGCTTCATACAAAAAGATAAAATTTATGAAATATTTCGAACGCGAATAAATAAATAAATAAATAAATAAATCAATTAGAGTATTAATCATCATCATTACCACATTAATTAAAACGATAATTTATAAGGTACAGAATAAAACATATAATAACTGTTGAATAAATTTTCCGCGGTAAAAATGAATAAAGCAACAGAAAAAAAAAACGAAATAAAATAGCTCGAATCCGCTTAGTAATTGAATTTATCAATTAGTAAGGTATTGAAAGAGAATGATGGAAGGTTGGTGTAAATGTGGAAGAGGGGCTTTTCCCGCCGGCTCTTTTGAGATTACAGAAACTCTCCGCCAGGGTGCAACTACAGCGCATAGTCGTTCCGCGAACAATCGATTACGATATATCGTCGAGTCCTAGCTGCCGTCCGTTTAAGGAGAAGCTAACGCATGCGTTTTTGTCAGGGGCTCGTATTGGCTGGTGATGATGTCATGCAGTCACCCCTAGCTCTAAGAATGAATCTGCGGGCTTTTCTGCAGTCTACACCGACTATTCGAGCGGCACAGCCGCGTTTTTGACGTCATTTTCATTTTTATACTTGTGCAATAGTAATTTACACATTGTGCTTTCGCGAAGACAGTCAACAACACTCGTCCAAGTTATTGACAACAGCTAATGCTTGTCAACAAACGGTGAGTCCTTCTTAAATATACATTTCACATTATATATCTCATCCCTTATAATCATCCCTTATTTTCTCCTCTGGTTGTCTATCGCTGTTGGACAGCTTAAACACATCAACATCTGTCATTGCACCAGACATATAATAATAATGCCTGTTATTAATATTCATTTTGCTTTTTCATTCAATAATATCGTCTTCACTCCTGTCTGACTCAATCATTCGTTTAAAAGTTTAAAAAATTTTTAAAAATTCACAACTGACATTCGAAATATTTTTTTATTCCTAAAATTTTTAAATGATGTTATATTTTTTAAATTTAATTGTGATTAATGAGTGAAGAAATGAGAGCATGAAAAGTGTTGAATCGCAGCTTGGTCCACGTGCAAAAGTGATGATTTTTTCGGTTCGAAGTTTTCAGATTTTGTAATCAATAATTGAAATATTATTTTAAAATTATTCTTCAAAGAAAAAAATGATAAAATTTTGAGGTGATTTTTTCATGAAAGCGTTCATCTTGTAAATTATGTCAAATTATGTAACACATGGAAAGATTTGATAGAAATGTTAGATATTCTTCAATAGAAAACAATGCGAAATTTTCATGATAATAAGGAGTAATAAAAAATTCAAGTGAGAGGGTGAAGTTGACAATTCTTGCTATAAATTAAAAGTTATTTTTGGTCTCACATTGAAAAAAACTTTGCATATAATAGTAGAGTGTAACGGGGTATATATAGTGATTGTGATTGCCTTATCCTTATTCTCTTTCTTATTCGTCGTGCTTGAGCATTGAGCTCAACTGATGAGAGGCCTTTGCAATTATTCACCTCAGGTGTTAAAGTAGAGGTTTTCAACAATGTAGGACAGAACTTCGAGCCTTTTGTTCTTAACAAAAAAAGCATAATACATTTTCAACTGTCATGACAACTTTTACTGTTCTGCACAAATTATATTATGAAACAAACTCTGTTGTAGCATTCATGAAAGTTCTATTTTATTTTATTTTATTTTTTTATCTACTTTTAAACTTATTATCTTCTAGGAAGATAGGTATGTTTATTGTTTTAGTATTGATCGTTATGATACTTTTATGTAGTACTAGTGTTTGTAAAGTTGTAAAAAATTTTGCTGATGTACATTGATAGTGAGCTAATTGCAATAATAAAAAGTTACATGAAGTAATCTAACAAAATTAAATATCAATTATGGTTAGGTCGAAATATATGAACTTGCATTATTATTATTATTATTATTATTTTTTTTTTAGTAGATTTTGTAGAAATCTAACTATTAGATTTATCCTTATGATGGAACTTTTGAATAATTTTGTAATTTTTTGACATATTTTGTCGAGCTGATTCACAAAAGACAATTGGTTCAAAAGTTTATGTATATATTTACAAGATAGAACGCAGCTTGTTATGACAGTAGCGTTTAAAATTATTAACGGATCTTATCGAAACTTAACATACTTATTCTACAGATGAATACTAAGGTCAAGTTCAAATAAGATTTTAATCGTTTAAGTAAGTTATAAATGGCAGAATTTAAAAACTTTTAAAATAATAAAAAATCATACTTTTGTAGGGTTTTCCTGAACTAACTTTTGATTGTAATAACTTATCAAATTTCTGTGAATTTAACTTAGAAGCTTGTAAAGTAAACTTTAATTTTCATGTCTTTCTATTGTTCTAGACGGAAGTTATCTATATTTTCATTTCGGCTGTCGAATAGCTTTTTATTCGGTTGTAATTTTTTAAACCAGACCGGTATTCATTTAATATTTTATTTAGGGAACGTCATGATGAAAAATTACCGAAAAAATTGTACAAATTTGACATTCTGCCAAAAAGCGTTTTTACTATTTTTGAATTTATCTGTTATTAAGCAAAATTATGAATAATGCATAACATGTTTACATATAGAACATAATGAATTAGCATTTTCATTTAGTCATCAAAATTAATTTTTTAGAGTAAAAAGTTTTCATTTATTATTGAATTTATTCTTGCACAAATAAAATTTTTTAGGAATTATTAAATTGACATTTTTACTGAAAATATTTTTCATTTTCAATACTATTAATTTTTTGTAGGGGTAGAAATTTTAATCATTTGTTAATTTTTATTTGAAGGGTAATATTCAATCAATTCGTTAGTTAATGTATAATTTTTATTGATTAAAAATTCTACATCCTTGTTTTGAGCTGCATCTGGACAGTCAGTATTTTTTGATAGTATATTATTTATGTAACGAATTAATTTGGAGCGTCAAAACAATAAATCTTTGCACATGGATAACGAAAAATATAGCTCTTTTGTTTTACACTTCAGTGTTTTTCTTTTTTAAATTTAATTAATCCCTGCAATAAAAACAATGCAAGTGAGGCATACGCCAAATTAATTACTTCTTCATGAGAAAAATTTGTTCATTTAATTGAAAAACTCTACAAGCCCATTAACTTCAATTAATATTTCACCGCTTGCCGTTTTCACGAAAGCCTTTTTAAATATCCATCCGAACATTATTTTTATAAGTAAAGCGTTCATAATTCCTTTGGAATTTTTTCACAACTTTTCTAAAGTAAATTGAAATTTCGTAACTATGTTTTGGAAGATTAAATTCCTAATAAATTCAAAGCAATGCCTTATATTATTGATTGGGTAAATGAACTTAATTTAATTATGTTGCAAACTCATTAACTCATTGTACATTGTAATTTCAATTTAACTCCATTTAGTTCACACAAGTTAATTATTGTGATTTAGTTCATTTAGTTGCACTCTTTACAGCTTTGTCACACGAGATTGTTTTTAAGTTAAAAAGTATATTATTTCTGCAAAACGCAAAACTTTTCTCATTTCACCATCGGCGAAAATTATTGTTGAAATATTGTTAAGAGTAAAATATTCTCATAGATTTTTATAAAATAAAATTTGCCATTCAAATATTATACTATCACTATTATATATCTTTAAAACACTTAAGCGCGCAATAAATCGAGATTTTATCAAGAGTTGTACTGTTTTTAAATGAGGTGCTAGTCTCTATAGAGATATATTTAGTAATCTCAAAGCGAATGAAGTGAATTTACTTTATACATTACAAGTGAGTTAAGTGTGCGCGCCGATTTGTTAACATTTTTAAAGTGATACAATATAGATATTAGGGAAGTTGACGTTAACTATATTCGGCCGGACTTGACTTTTCCTCATTTTTATTGTTATTAAAAATAGTTGTCGAACTCTCTCATCTTTAACGTGATCCTCTTCGTAACTGTTCATTGTCTTGCTGTCTTCTATTCAAGTGCTGACAGTTATTCTTTGAGAGGATTTTGTCATTCTTTTTCTTTATTGTCAAAAGGTTGATCAGTACTTACATTTTTAGATAATTGTTGACGTTTCAAATGTTGTTGACTTTCTTATTTCATTTTAATTCGTATTGAGTTGTTTAATCGGGGACACATCAAGGTCAAGTTCATTATTCAATTAAGCGATGCTTCACATGTTGTTGGACAATTATCAGTCTTTAAATAAAATACATGTATAGTGTGCTATAAAAATATCATTTATGACTGAAGTATTATCGGTTTTTAAGTGAACACTTTTTTAAGTTTCAATGTTTTAAAATTAATTGATAAACTAAAGTAACCATGGGTAATGGGACTTAATTTGGAGATACTTGTAATGGAATTGAAACAATTCATAAATTTAGATATGAATTATTACTTAAGGGGGTTTTTTTTATAAAATACTAACAGAAAACGGTAATTTTTTATAACACTGATAAAATTAACTTGATTTAGAAAAAAAATTTTGATCCAAGAATATCATTTTGAATAGTTTAATTATATTTAATCAAATGAAAAAGTTCTTGAACTAAAAAGTTATCTTTGGTTTAAGCAAATTTCCCTTAATTTATAAATTTTTCTACTTGATTCAATATGATCAAATTCTTTAAAATTGACTTGAGCTCAAGATTTTTTCTTCCAAATCAAGTTAGGTTTTTTATTTATTTATAAATAAAAATAAAATACGCGTACTAGAATAATAAAGCCTATGGATGTAGCATACTTATATTTAAATAATTAAATGTAATATATCTGGTATTTGAGATAAATAATCGTGTGAATTTCGAAATAATACTCCGATCATTGATCTTATTTAGTAGAGATATTCAAACTATTTAATTATATTATACTAGGCCTAAATGATTCGTCTATAGTAAAATTTAAGTTAAAAAAATAATTCTTTTAAAAAACTATAGGTAAGATTGTTTTCTAAATTTTCGATACTTTTTGTTTACTTGAATTGTAATATGTGTTCGCTTTGTACAATACCGACAATTATCGATAGCATACATGTTAGCCTCGGAAGGCGTAATCAAACATTGCACAATATTTATATAACAGTTGTTATAATTTGAACTTACTACCAGTTTGCTTTTTGAGAAAAGTACACAAAGAGAATTTAATGATATATACAACTATCCGAGTATTCTAAAAACAGGCTTCTTAGTATGAATGATTGCAAGAACTATCCAAATTGTTAACTGAACCATCCAGATAATTACATTTACCATCTGGATAATAATAATTATTACCATCTGGCTGGTAACTTAAAGATGGTAAACTTAATCATAATATATGTTAACCGCTAAAATCATGTTAATTGTAAATTCTACAATCATGATGGTAATTATTACCATCGCAACTAATAATATGATTAGTCACTATGTGACTACCGTGACTTGTGAATTATAAATAAACAAAAAGTTCGCTTTATTAAATAATGACTTTTGTTAAATTGCACTGTACTTTCTTAAATATTGACATTTTTGAAGATATAAGCATATATTTTATATATTTATATATAATATATATAAATATATAAAATATATGAAAAATTGATGTGGGTACTCAAATAAAAGGTCTCGATGAGTGTAATGTCGGGATGAGCTTATATCTTTAAAAATGTCAATAGTTAGCAAGATATAAAGTCATTTCTTAATTGTGTCTAGGAATGGAGCATTTTTGAATGCAGCCTAAATACTTATCATGATAAATTGACTATCGATGAGAATGATATGAAACCTTGAAAAGGCGGAAATTCAAGTCGACCTTTGCAATGACACTAAATTTCACTAAAAAAACCGATTTTATCATATGACTATCTTGGAGACAACATTTTTGTTATTCTTTTAATAATATTGATATTCTTTTTTCAATACTCACTCTTATGTCAAACATTAGAATGTTATTATATTCTGATTCTAAAATCGAAAAAGTTTAGTTTTTTATACTTCCTGTTTATTTTTTTTATGATTGCAATCATGATGATTTTAACTATCTCCGATGATAAAAGTTACCATCTAGATAATAAACCGTATCATCATAATTGTGGGAATTAATATATACTGATTGTACTAATTACAATCGCCGGATAGTTGCACTTATCATCTTAACTTTGCAAAAATTAATAACCATCCTGGATAGTAGAAGCTACAAAATAGGGATGGTTACCGTTAACATAAAATTCTCTCCGTGTAACATTAAGTTCAGAACTTTGTTCGAAGTTACAACTCACAAGCAAGTAATCATTCTATCAGCGAGAAAAATGTTGAAATTCATATTACTGATTTTATTAATCGCTCTTGTGGCTGTAGGAATTTGAAAATTTATAGACGTATTAAAAAGTGATGACAATGAAATAAGTCTTACTTATTTATTCTTATGTTAATGCATTGACTACGATCGTTGGGGTAGAAATACTTAATAACTTATCTTTCGGTTGAAACATACGCTAGTGAATATTGCCTCTTTTTAATTACATAAAATATTACAATCAGTTTTGATTTTTCAATTACACTAAAAAATATAATAATAAATCGATATTGCTTATAGACTCAGTACCTGCTGATAATTTATTAGTTCCTTTAAAAAATGAGCATTTGGAAGGCATTAAAATTGTAAGTGACGGCAAAACCTCTTACGCTATTTACGATCAATAAATTCGGCATTTACTTTTTAGCAAATACTTCCATAGACTTTGGATTACGGATTGAGCAGATATTCGGCTTTCAATACTGAATGGTATGGCAAGAGACGCTTTTACATGGTCATAATATAAGTAACATAGGCTATCAGAGGCATACCGAAGGGACTTGATGTGTATCGTAAAAGACTATCGCTTGTGGCTGTACCAAATTTTATGTCACATAATAATTATACTCACTTCAGGAAGTACTTTGTGGTAATTTAGCAGCAGGCGGGCACTATCATCCGAGTGATAAAACAGATTAATGACATCTGTATCCCAGTTAAACACAAATTATTCATTTTTCGATTAAAATAATAGTAAGGAAAAAATAATTACGGTTTTTAATGGTCAACAAATTCGCTAGACTTGGTAAAATTTTAAAATGCGTCGAGACCAGAAGTTGCAAGTGCAGTATAGCATGATTTTATGCGCTGGTGGTTCCTGCATGTAAATCAGGAGAGTGAAGATCCGACTGAAAATTTTAGTATTACAGTCACATTCTCGTATTTCGATATTACTTTATGGATGTGACTTTAACGAAAGGTAGATGGTGGTATGAAAGTACTGATTATTATTGTGATGTTCCGTGAAAAAAATTTCTGAATTGGCCTGATATGCGCATATAATATTTTTTGATAAGACTATGCATGTCTTGATATGGAAACTGGTTATATCAGGACATATATAACTCTATCAAGCTTGATATATCCTGACATGGTCATAAATAGCCTACACGGAAAGAAAATTATGGGAACTATTCCTATACCATTATGGGAATGGTTCCCATAATGCTATAGGAATCATTCCTATATTATTATAGGAATGTTTTCCATAATTTATGGGAAACATTCCCATAATAGTATAGGAATGGTTCCCACAATATATAGGTTTGAATCTTAGGCGAAAAAAAAAATTGGGGCTGCCACATGATACATTCCTGTGGAAGATTCATGTGGCAGGCAATAATGGTTAAAACAACTATAATAATTGAATAATAATAATAATAATAATAATAATAATTTATATTATTAAAAGAATAAGAACAATTTTGTCTCCTGGATAGTCACATAATGAAATCGATTTTTTTTAGTGAAATTAAGTATCATTGCAAAGGACATGACTTGAATTTGTGCCTTTTCAAGGTTTCATATTATTCTCGTCGATAGTCAATTTATGATGATAGACATTTAGGTTGCATTCGAAAATGCTCTATCTCGAGATACATAATTAAGAAATGACCTTGTATCTTGTGAACTATTGACATTTTTAAATATATTAGCTCATATTAATGTTACACTCATCGAGACCTTTCATTTGAGTAGCCATATCAATTTTTTATATATTTATATATATTATATATATGTATATATGAAAAATATATCAAAAATGCATGTGGGTATTCAAATGAGACCTCTCGATGAGTATAACATCAGGATGAGCTTATAGCTTTAAAAATGTCAATAATTAGGGAATGACCTTGTATCTTGTGAACTATTGACATTTTTAAAGATATTAGCTCATATTAATGTTACACTCATCGAGACCTTTCATTTGAGTAGCCATATCAATTTTTATATATTTATATATATTATATATATGTATATATAGAAAAATATATACTAAAATGCGTGGGTATTCAAATGAGACCTCTCGATGAGTATAACATCAGGATGAGCTTATAGCTTTAAAAATGTCAATAATTAGGGAATGACCTTGTATCTTGTGAACTATTGACATTTTTAAAGATATTAGCTCATATTAATGTTACACTCATCGAGACCTTTCATTTGAGTAGCCATATCAATTTTTTATATATTTATATATATTATATATATGTATATATGAAAAATATATCAAAAATGCATGTGGGTATTCAAATGAGACCTCTCGATGAGTATAACATCAGGATGAGCTTATAGCTTTAAAAATGTCAATAATTAGGGAATGACCTTGTATCTTGTGAATTATTGACATTTTTAAGGATATAAGCTCATCCCGATGTTACACTCATCGAGACCTTTCATTTGAGTACCCACATCAATTTTTCATATATTTTATATATTTATATATATGTATATATGAAAAATATATCAAAAATGCATGTGGGTACTCAAATGTAAGCTCTTGATAAGTGTAACATCGGGATAAGGTTATTTCTTTAAAAATGTCAATAGTTCTCAAGATACAAGGTCATTTCTTCATTATGTATCTAGACACAGAGCATTTTCGAATGCAGCCTAAATTCTTATTATAAAATAAATTGACTATTGGTGAGAATGATATGAAACCTTGAAAAGGCACAACTCCAAGCAAAAACTCATTTTATCCCATAAATACACTGGCCACAAAATTTTCCTTATTCTCTTGATAATATAGATTATTATCATTATAATTATTTCATTATTATTGTTGTTTTAACTATTATTGCCTACAACATGAAAATCATGTGGCTGCCTCAATTTTTTTTTTCCGTGTATATATTATAGGAGCCATTTCGAACTCACTCCGCACGAAGATTTTATCTTTATTTTATTTTGAGAATGATTCCCATAATGGTATAGGAATGATTCCTATAATGTTCTAAGAATTCTTCCTATACCATTATGGGAATAGTTCCCATAATGATATAGGAACCATTACTATATCATTATGGGAACATTTCCCATAATATTATGGGAATGGTTCCTATAATTGTATAGGAATCATTCCTATAATTATAGAAACCATTCCTATACCATTATGGGAACCATTCCCATCATTATGGGAAATTTTCCCATAATTTTAGGAAAATTCCTAAAATTATAAAATTCCTAAAATTCCTATAATTATGGAAACAGTTCCCATAATTCATGGGAAAAGTTTCTATAATTACCTGGGAACTGTTCCCATAAAATTATGGGAATAGTTCCCATATTTTTCTTTCCGTGTATAATATATCCTGATGTGAAAATTATTTAAATCAAGACATACAAATTGGCCATATCAAACTATATATTTATGTCAAAGAATTATAATTCACATATTAGGTCATATCGGAAAATTTTTTCGGGAATATTAAAGTTTAGAATACACGTTTTTATGCTCTTTGTAGTTAGGCTAATAATGAGTTAAAATGATGAGAACTATTCTATACATAATGTCCAATTATAGGTTACATATTTCGAGACTAACATGTATGCTATCGATAATTGTCTGTATGATAAAAAAGCAACTATTGGAATTTACGTAAACAAAAAATATAAATAATTTATAAAAAAATATTACGTAGTTATTTATGACAGTCATTATTATGATTTTAAGTTTTTAATTGAAATATTGCGTAAAATAAAAAAAAAATAAATTTCAATCACTTTTAACCCCCATGATTTCTATTTAAATTTCTTTAAATCTTTAATTGTAACTAGAGAATAGAGAAGTTATTAAAAGTTAGTTTCAAATGAAAATTGAATTTATTTCTACTTGAAAGTATTTACTGCATGAAAATGTCCGCATTAACTTTCCATAAAACTTCTCCTATGAAAAAAGTTTATATAATTTTATTTATTATTAATTTATTTTTTATATTTCTTCGATTATATATATATGATAAATATTTCAACATTATTTTTAACATGAATTATTTTCATGAAGGTTCCATTGAGGAGCTGATTTATTTTTGATGTAATAAAACTAAATTTTTGAATAGCAATGTAGAATTTTGTCTCATTAATTGTAGATTGCTTTTACTTTGTTAAAATTCTTCTCTAATGTAATCACGGGTACTGTTATAAATATGTATCATTAGTTAACTTCAGAAAAATCACACACCTCTGTGATAAGATCAATGTTCGCGCCGGCTGTTGGCCATAGAAGACATGCACGCTACACCGTAAAACGAATTACGTGCCGTTATTGCGGAGAAAAGTGAAATTTGTCCATTCTCTGAAGCTACAGGGTCTTCAATACAAAAAAAACGTGATCTCCGGACGATAACGACGATTCGATCGGGCTCTATCGGAAAAAATTCAGTGATGGAAAAAGAAAGACAAGTTAATAAATAGAGTAAGAGGGCGTGGAAAGTTAAATATTGAGGAAATAGAAAATAAAAAAGTAAAAGTAAAAGTACTATTAAGTTAATAAACAAAAAAACTCTACAAGTTTTGTCTTTTCTGCAATCAGGAAAACAAACATGTGCTATTGTTGAACAAGACTTGTATGTTATATGTACCAGAATCATTGAACCCTCTTCGGATTTGTTGTAAGAAAAGTTATTGAACTCAACAGAGCTGGATTTCAACAGCTACATGCCGTATCATGGTGAACTATTTAATTCATGGAAAGTTTCATAAAACTTTAAAATTTGCAGATCCACGTTTCCTTTCTTGATAGATTACCCCCATGAAAAAAAAATATAAATAATATATATTAAAAATCTATAAAAAATATATATAATAGATATATTCTACGGTAGGGGGTACACTTTTGAGATTGGAACTCGTTCGTATTTCTTGGGCTGTACGCCGGATTCGAACCCGGTCCAATGCTTTGGTAGCAAGGGCCGGATCCGATAGGCTACTGCGCGCCTAATTAGTTATTAAAAATATATTTATTATACATATTTTTTATATATTTATATATTTTTTATAGATTTTTAATATATTTAAAATATATTTTTTATATATTTCAAAATACATATTTTTTATATTTTTTTTTCATGGGGGTAGTTATTAAATTTGTTATTTTAATTGTAAGATCAATCATCTTTTCAGTTAAATTTTGATAAATAATGGAGTTTTCCAAGAAATTATAAGTTAAATGAAACCTTCACAGGTCAACACTGTAAAAGACATAAAAAAAAATCTACCTTATTTATCATTGAATCATTTCTGGGAGGTAGTTTAGAAACTGTAGGAATCGTAGATGAGTATTGCACACAATTATATGCACACTAATGAAAAAAATAACTTTATTAAGGAGTAATAATGTTAAATTGCAAAAATTATATTGCAGAAAATAGGTTCAAAAACTTATTTCCTTAGTTTTTGGATTCTTGGATTGTAATATTTTTAATCAATGTGACTGTCTCTCTTAATCTAAGAGAAAAAAATTCTTGAAAGAAAAGTTTTGTATTTCGTTCAAAAATAATCAAGTTCTTCATTAATATAAAATTTTTTTAAAAATCTTATCCTCAAATCAAGAGAGAATTTTTTTCAAAAATTAATTTTCGGATAAAATAACTTTTGTGGTAATTTTTGATCATTTAAATAAAATTCATAGTGATTATTTAGATCTTTAGCTGAATTTCTTCGGTCTGTTAGAACAAGTTTGTTCTACTGCTCGAACCCCTCTAGAGATTATTAGACGAGATCACTTTTCACTATATATAAGGGACAAAGAGTATGACTCATGATTCATACATGGAGTATATATAATAGTTATAGTGTTCTCTGTCGTACATTAGTTGCAGTTGCAGGCGTTATGTAATTCGAGGAAGGGAGACAAGTGAAACTTGCCGATCGATGTCTGCGAGGGTCCTGCAGCATGTATTTCTGTATCCCAATTCAGATTGATGTTTTTTGCGATGCTGCCAACCAGCCGTATAATTTGGCTGTAACAACAGATGTCTTGAAAATAATTTAAATATCGATGTTAACAGTTTTCATTATATTTCATGTCTGAAGTATTCTGTTTAGTTTAAGTATTTAATAACAACCAACCTCGAATTCGCGGGATTTGTATTGGGAAAAAACAGTTTTTCCCTTCTTAAAAAGTTCAAGGAAAATTAAAAGTGCAAAAAAAGTTGCTAAAAGAGGCTGTAGTAGCACGCTATTTCTCATCGAGCATTTTTAACTTTTGCATTATGAATGAGTAGAAGTGAATTTTTTAAAGAAGAAAGATGTGAATAAAAGAAGCATAAGCGTATTTATTATTTATGATATTTTATATTATTTCATTACTATTTTTTTTTGTTAACTCGAGTATATGCTAGATTAAACTCATACATAATAAATAGTACGATGAGTGTTCAAATAAATATTTAAAAAACGAATTCATGAATTTAATTTATATCTCTTTACTCATTTTCGATGGGTTTATCAATCACAAAAAATTAAATCGTAAAGTTTTTACTTATTCCCGTTTCTGATTTTTTTAACGTGCTTACATTATATATTCATTTTTTTTTTTTTTCAATTCTCGTAGCCACTGTTTTCGCTAATGAAACTCAGACGTGTCTACGCTCGGTCGATCTTGTATTTACTTAACGAAATTGTACTTCGGTATTCATTTTCCCATCACTTGATTACAATATCTGGTCCTTAATTCTCTTTTATTCTCGATTCCCATTTATAATTTCAATATTGGACTTGACAGGTTATATTTTTTCGATTAATTCGTATGTTTTAGTTTGCCATTGTTTGGATTATAAAATTTAATTTTCTTTTTGTTAAATAAATTTTTTTATTTTGTTTAATATGAAATGATTTTCATATTCAATCATTAATACTGTGATAATTAACTTATTTTGATCTCATTACATTGAGTTTTCTTCATCAGTTAAAATTTATTATAAAGAATTTGATTAATTTATTTTTTATGAGTTCGAAATTGACTTTTAATATAAAATTAGAGTTTTTCTTATAAGACTCTGCGCCAATAATGATCAAATTGATAACATTTGAAAATGTCAGATGGACATTTCTAAATTTTAAAGAATTTTTTATTATATTTCAAATTTTTATAAAAGTTTTTCAACTAATGAATTTTATATGTGCTTGATTCATGTGAAAGTACTCGATATTGTAAATTTCAATCATATTGATTATTTCATTAAAATTGATCACTTAATAAATTCGTCTCAGAATTTTTCCCGTTTTTGTTTTAAACCAGTTATGAAAGATAAATCGAACATAGTGGGGAAGTACTAAGATCAGCAAACAGTGACTCGTGACAAAACTCGTAATAATAATAACTTATATCTTATATCTCAACCTAATCCAACAATATTAATACAAAAAGTAATATAACTAACTAATTATACTTATCTATCATTACTTAGTTATTTATAATAATAATTAAATCCAATATTGGGAAAAATGTATTTTCGTTGCTAATTTATATGTTTAGTTATTGATCAGTTAGAAGATTACAATACGAAATTAAATTTTCATTTTAAGAATTTTTTTTTTCAGAAGATAAACAATTAATTGTGTATAATGAAGAGAGTGAGCAAAATGTTGTCTTCGGCGTATTTATGAGATAAAATGGGGTTTTGTAATTGAATTCAGGATCATTGGAAAGGTTTTGACCTGAATTTATGCCTTTTTCATATTTCATATGATTTTCAGCTATAGTTAATTCATTACGATAAGTTTTCGGAACTAATCCAAAAGTACCCAAATTATACGGCTGCCCAATTTCAAAACACAGTAACTAACATTTAAAATTTTTTTTTCAATTTTTCTTTTTAAAAAAAAGTTTGCCCGCCAAATTAATGACAAATTTGATTTATGAATAGAAAATACTCAAATATAAATATTTTCAAGAAAAAATACTTGAAATTAAGGTTTAAAAGTTATAAAAAATGCAGCAATACTAAAAAAAAATCAGGTATAAAAATTTTGCAGTTACTGTGTTTTAAAATTGGGCAGCCGTATATATGTGATTAAAAATATCCTAAAATTATTAAGCCAAAGTTTTTTTTTATTTATCATTTGTAATTTTGAGCAGTAACATAGCTGCAGATTGTTTATTTTTCTTCATAAATATTTTTCCTTTAAATTATTTTTATCATGAGTTTCTAAAGTTCGATACCGGTAAGAAAGGGCTGAAGTTAAACCAGTGCTACTAGACTCATAATGTTCGTATATAAGCATTCTTCATGAGAGTCTATAAGTAAACCAAAACAATATAATAGATAGTCTAGACCGGGAATCAAACCCAAATGTCTTCAGTACCGCGCTTGGTGCTTTTGTACTTAGGCTATCTTAACTACCATCGAAGATAGTAAGATATCTTACTATTTTATATGTTTCCATTATATGCTCTATATATATATTAGAAAACATGTACAGTATATTGAGTATCAACAATTATAAATTTCGGACCATTGATTTTTCATGAACCAATAGAAAAAAGTTTTGACAAAAAATATTAATAATAAATAAAATTAGTAGAAAAATTGATGAGCTTAAAAAAAACATCAAAATATTGCCTTTTGACTCCTGATACTCATTGGATAATATTTTTAGTTTTAAAATTTTAATTTTTATTAAATATAGGCTTTAAACGCTTAGCTTAAGCCGCTAGAGGAAACAGAAGTGTTTGAGGAAGCTACATAATCCGTGAAGCGTGTAAACGTTTCGGAGCAATAAATATAAAGAGTATAGTGGAGTCATAACGAGAAACTAAGGACGTTCTTCAAAGCGTTTAATCGCGGCTGTTTATGGATCATGAAATTTACGAAAATATATTCTGCTGTTTATTTTCTGAGTCATATTTTTCAGCCGTGAAGACATTAAGTTTCATTCATCAATTTCATAGTTTTTTGTTCTACTTACTCCATCGCAAATTGCATAGACCTATATTTCTGTCGGTGAAGTTTAATTATGCGAAATGCTTTTCAGATCAGAAATTTTCCATAAACTTTTCTATTCACCAGCTTAACTACGTTTTAATTTTTTACTCATGATGAAACTTAATAAATGCAACGTATCTTGGAAAAACTCGGTGACTAGTCTTGTACAAAGAAGTTTTTAATTTTTTTAAATCAAATATCGTTGGATGTTTTTAAATTACTTTTGCTGTAATTGAAATGTTTTAATTAAAATATTGTGTTTGAATAATTAATGACTGTGCCACTAAAAGATTCAATAAATTTTAATGGTAATTAATATTTATAGTACAGTGATACAAAAAATAACAAAAACAATAAGAAATTCATAAAATCCGCAGTACTCTGGGGTAATACAGTCATACTTAATTAATAAAAAAAAAAAAAAGTCAACCGCTGACGTATACAACGCAATTAATGTTATTTATAGAAGGATGTTTGTGAAATTACTGATGCATTTTGTATTCATGCCTTCAACGTCATACGCAGAGCAATGTTTCGAACTAGAATGGTGAAAAGGGTTTAATAAAAATCCCATGGTGAGCTGTCAATATCCGGAGCACAATTTTTGTGACGTGCATCAAAATCCTTTGATTTTTTATTATATATCACGTTTTCGTCAAAATCAATACCAGGAAAAAAAACGAAACAACTGAAAAAAGGACAAGTATTATTGATAAATTTCCATTTTATAGTCGGTGAACAAATTTCATGAAAGTTTATTGACAAACAAGTAATAATGTACCACTCAAAAGGTCCGTCCAAAATTACGAGATCAATGAAGAACAAAAGGCGGTAATCTGGATTTACACGTGCATTAATGATAGTTGTTGATTTAATTCAAGTAACCAATAGATACAGCTTGCAGACATGTCCGCTCTGATCTTGTCAAACAAGCTTTGGGCTTACAATGACGTCTTCATAAACACTGAGCTATAAGCTGCGATAGATATACTGTAGGTATTTAGAGCTTGGTAGATTATAACTTATAGAACTTTTAAGGTAATTTTAGCATGAGCTATTGTAAGAGCATATCATATTGCCAGAAATTAGAAGCCTCAATCACAGATTACACAGAAAAAAAAATGTTCTTGAATCAAGTATACAATTTTGAAGAACTTCATCTTGATTTGAGTAAAAAAATTCTTAAACTAAGAAATTTTTACTTGGTTTAAGTAAATTTTACTTGACTCAAAAATTTTTCGTCTTGATTCTTTTTTTTCAGTGTAGAAGTTTCAACCACAATACACAGATACTTACACAGTATTAAATATTTTCGGTTATGGTGATCTGGGAACGTTGTCCCAAGCACTTATACACAGAAAAAAAAATTAACTTGATTCAAAAGAAAAATTCTTGAACCAAGAACATAATTTTGAAGAGGATAATTGTCTTGAGTCAAGACGAAAAATTCTCGAATCAAGTAAAATTTCTTTAAATCAAGAAAAATTCCCTCAAACCAAGAATTTTTCTACTCAAATCAAGAATATTAAGTTCTTCAAAATTATGTCCTTGATTCAAGAACATTTTTTTTCTGTGTATTATAGCTTGTGTAGACCTGCACGAAAAAAAGAAAAAAGAAAAAATTATATTAATGTAACGTAGCGCTTCCTATAAAAAACTGGAAAAATTATAGATTGATCATGTTGTTGATAATATAGTTTTTACATTATTCTTTTTTGTGTGCGGATTTACTGTATAAAATTCAAAATTCCCGTCCTCTACGCTACAAAAATTAAGATAGCGATACGTACAATTTTGCCAAATTACTATTTATTATAAAAATGACATCTTGAAATTTATCAATAAATAATATTTCACATTATTATATCTTGACAACTAAATAGTAGAGAATAAATTTTTTTATTTCAATTTGTTCAAAAAACATTAGTCTTTACTCTTTTAAACTTTTAGTATATTTTTAGTTCTGTTGAGTTATTTATTTGAAATAATAAAAAATAGTTCAGTGGGCCAAAGATTGATATGATTTAAACGGGATTTGACTCTGAAAACTTTGATTTAAAATTTATTGTTCTTAGGTTTCAATTAAAGTATACTAAATTTTGATTCAGGTGAAAAGACCAAACTTCTTAGCGTTAATCTTTTTTATTCATGAATACGACGTTTCGTCGGTATTATTCCGACACCGTCAGGTATCTATGTATAACAGATAATACATTACAATCGACAAAAATCTTTAATATATAAATAAATTATAATAGATATTTGATCTAGATAATTTCGCGTTCTAAATGGTCAAAAATTTTGCGACTTTAAGATGTCGTAATAAATATTATTCTTCGACTATAAAAAGAGAAAGGTCAAAATTTGTCGAAAAGTGGGTTCACGCTGGAATTATCTTACTTTAATACTTTAAATAAAAATTTTCGCCTCTTTTTCTAGCTTATGAGAATTTGTGAATTAATTATTTTAGGTATTTCAAAGGGTTGATAAGAAATATAAGAACTCACTGTTTTTAGTTTTCTTTATGTATTTATATTAATAGTAAACCGATGTGTTATTGTTTTGATGCTACATAACATCGTCAGTTTCAATTCCAAATAGACTGAGAAATCAATAATCTTAACCCCACCTCTATTTTCCAATTGACTCGCTTCTATAATTAAAGAAGTGTCTTTGTGAATAGATATGAAGAGAGCCATCATTAACGTTCATCGTTTGACCACCACTTATTGCGATAACATTACCCGTTCAAAATTTAAAAAGCGGTTGATCAAAGACTAGATCTCGTGGTAAGATAATAAACTTAATGATGCGCAGTAGTAAATCTTGTGATTCTATCATATTAAATTTGAACTTCGGCACTCCAATTGGTTAAATCACTTCAGGAATCAGCAGCTGAAGAAGATTTCTTCAAAGCAATCCGAAAAGTCAATCGTCAGGACGATTGGTTTCATCTGTTCTAAGCTCTCGTAAATTTATGATGGAAGTGGTATGAGAGCTGAAGTACTCTGCCGCCAATTGGATTCGCACTGAAAGAGTTACGTATTTTAGGAGTGAGTCATTGGCTGATTGCTTTGAGAACAACCACCAATTTGTTTTACCGAGGCATTAAATTGAAGAATTATCGAAAAAAGGATACCCAGACTAGAGACAGCTGGGATAGGTTCGCAACCATTTAATTTAAAGTATCAGTATCAGTATTAAATTGAATTGGTGTAATAAAGTTTATTAATGGACAATAAAACTCAAAAATGTTTTATTGTACTGTCATTCAGATAACAAGCGTACTTTTTTTGTTTTGTATTTACTCTTCGATTTTGATGTGTTCATAAAAATAATAACTAACTTTATATTCTTTTACCTTAACGCTGGTAAGGGGTTTTCCCTTTTTGTACGACGAGGGGTGTTTTAACCCTTGGGACTGAAGCTTTTCTACGGTTTTATGATCTCTCTGCGGCATCCGGGGCGACTCTCCCCAGCGAATTTAGTTTAACGAATCTTTGATATGTATAGACTATTTGATGAAGTGTAAATTATTATAAATATAAATAATCTAACCTTTTTATTGATCAGTTGTGGTTTGCGATCATTTGATTGAAACTGCTATTTTTAGGTAGATTTTGATAAAAATCTAGCTAATGTGGCCGGTCTTATGTCTGAATTTGAAGAAAACTTTTTTATAATATGTTTTATTTCGTCGAGTTATATCGAAAAATAGCATCGATCCAAAAGTTTATTTATTTCTATATGTGATGTAACGGTTAGTTAACGAGTTGTGGGTATTTAATAGAAATTTACGCTCGTTTTCGTACATTCGCGTCACAAACGTTAAAGCGAATAACGTAAAATCATCGTTGTCAAAATCACCACTTAGTGGCCAAATGACATACAATATTTTTTGTTATTATCGCTCCATAAGTTTAACTTTTGAGGGATAGGAAGCAAATAAGGACATATTCAAATTTTATGAAGTTTCACAAGAGCAAAAAAACTTAATTTTATATTAATTATCTTTTTATTAATATTTATTTATAACGCGCTTGTTATTTTATTAACATTAGGTCCGCTTCGTAATAAACTGTCAGCAGAGAAAGAATTAGCGTCACTCAATAATAACTAAGTTTAAAATTTACTCAAAATCCATCGGTCGGTACACTAGAATTTGATTTATTTTGTTCTAAATTTCATCCGATTGCACAAGGACAGTACGGAAAAGAAAGGGAAAGTAAACTTTGCGGCCTAGGCCGCGAAAAAAAGGCGGTATGGTAGAGTCTCTAGAAATGAGTATCTTTTCGGACGCCGCCCAGCGCTCAAAAGTTGAACTTTTGGAGCGAGCGCATAACAAAAAAGTTTTCTTTTTATTTCCAAAAAATTATAATTCACCCATTTATGTCGAAATAAATTTTTAACTATAAAAGATAACTCAAATATAATGAATTTACTTCAAAGTCACCCGATGAGCTTCTGTATTGATTTTTTGAAAATTTCGAAATATTTTACACTTCAAACAATGATCAGTTTTCAATGATTTTCTATGATCAAATATGATTAATTTGAAATTTGAAAAAAAAAAAAGACAGCCGATGTTTTGCTACCGTTTAATGTATACATGTATGTACGTATGTATTGTCTAGGTGTTACTCACACTGATCATCATCGTCACAATGCACGTAACAGTGAAGCCAATTCCGGTAAGATTGTCGTTTCAGGCGTTCAATTATCAGCTGTAATTACTTGGGCGCATGTATGTGTACGTGGGGACAATTACACAAAGCAACATCTGCTGTGGGCTGTTGCGTCTGCGATTTGGTATAGTGCGAGATTGCCGCTAGTGACACGTAGCCATGTGGTGTTACATGATCCTCAATCGTCTAATATCTCTTTCTACTATATGAATATAGTGGATCGCTGCTGTTATGAAACTTGTGCTCGTGTCGTAGGTTATCTTGTAACTTAGCTTGCAGTGATTTTCAAAAATTGCACTCGTCAGAAGGATGAGCAGAAGCAGTATTAGTATTAGTATTAGTATTAGTGATGCATCGATTAAATTGCATTATAATATCGTCGCATCAGGCTGTTAATAATGTGGTTATTATCGGCACATCATTATCGTCTGTTCGCTGTACCACATTAAGCTTCATTGATGATTACAGACATGGAAACTTACTGATATTAGAGAGTTAAATGACATTTATAATTAATAAAAGTGAAAGGGGGTGTTTATAAACTTTGATTAATTTTAATGAATAAAATAAAAAAGAGTAATTACGATATAAAATAAATAAACAAGCTCATAATATTCAAAATTAGAAAAATTAAAATACACACCGGAATTTTTTAATCTTCTTCAGTTACAAATTTGTTCCTATTTGAACAGTAAATTTTAAAATTTGTAAACGTAAATTGAATAAGAAAAAATGTGAATTTGTATTATTGTCTTTTAATGATGGAATATTTTTTTCTCTGAAATTTATTTATTCTTTGTAGGAACTAAAAACATTATCATTTCCCAAAAATGTACAAATTGAAGTTCTGTAAATGTAATTGATTAATTTTTTCTGGAAAATTTACAGTTTGAACTATCAATCATGAATTATAATGGAGAAAAATAAAAAAAAATTAAAATTTTTGTAGTAAGTACAGTCATCACTTGACCAATAACTTTTATAACTTTTACAATTTAAAATGTAAAAGTTTTTTTTTTTTTAGTCGACGCATGCTGTACACGCTTGTAGCTTACAATTTGTATGAGTACTAAATTATATTGTACTAAAATTATTTACACTAAATTATACAGCCCCATATAGCCCATATTCGTTTACAGTTTTTTTTTTAATCGAAGTAAATTTTGCTAGATAGAAAAACTTACTGAGCAGAGCTAAACTGAATCTTTAACAGTTTCGTTTGTGAAGCGTCGAGTTACTATTTGAGAATTTAATAATTGCTAAATAAAGCGTTATTATTACTGTTCTTTTTTGTCTATGTCTATATCGTTTCATTTAATTATAAATGTATTGATTGACACACAAGTTGTATTCATTTTTTTTAGAGAAAGTATGAGGATTATTATATTGTCGTCTTTTGATCATCAACTTTAATTACAACATGTATGGAAAAACAGTATAGTTGGTTTTTAAAAATAATGTCAAGTGGAGGAATTTATGAATACAAAAACGTAAAGAGTCTCATAAAACGTTTTGAAGTACGACTTGGTAATCGCTCAAAACAAATTTTAACCCTGGTAAATTTTCTCGGCGATTCACTTTACTTTCACCTCATAACCCTCAGTAGTTTCTCTTACACGCGCATTTCAGTAACTGTGCTTTAGCACGTTAAGTCTAATAATAATGATGTCGTAAACATTGAACGACAATGTTTGTCTGTTTTGATGGCAACCTAATTATACTATGGGATATTAAATTCTCTCTATGGAATAGTTTATCAACGTTTATTGCTACTTCGTAACAAAAAACATTATTTACATGTGAATTCAACTGATTTGTTTTTTAAATACCTATAATAAAACAACAAAATATCAACTTTTTCTCTTGTTACTCCCTAAAACTGAATTAGTGAAAATTCGTCAAATAAGTGAATATTCACTTAACTTAAGTGCCAATCGAGCCACTTTTTCGTCAGTGGCTCGGTTCTCACTTAAATAAGTGAATATTCACTTATTCATGCACTAGAAGGATGATAGAAGGATTTCTTAGCATTTAAGAAGATATCTTTGTATTTAAGAAATCATTTCTTAACGAACAGTATTTAAAAAATATTTCTTAAATACAAAGAAATCATTTCTTAAACATCATTTCTTAATAGTTAAGAAATATTTCTTTGTATTTAATAAATAATTTTTACAATTTAATTTTTCTTATATTCATTTATATTTTTAACAATATTTACACAGAGTAATTAAGATATATTAATTAAAGTATTATCGAGGTATGTATTGATAATTATTTTTCCAACTGACTAATATTTTAATATAATATAAGAAAACTTCACCATCAATTTTCATTTGTTATTTTTCTTATATTCATTTATATTTTTAACAATATTTACACAGAGTAATTAAGATATATTAATTAAAGTATTATCGAGGTATGTATTGATAATTATTTTTCCAACTGACTAATATTTTAATATAATATAAGAAAAATTAAATTGTAAAAATTATTTATTAAATAATTGTGTAATATGTAGCAATCTATAGTCTTAACAGCTAAGCTCAGTAGCGCGCAGCAGTTGTACCACTCGCCGCTGCATCATATAAAAATTCATATTATTTAAACTAATACCGGCCAGTGAAATTTTATTTTGAAATAAAGTACTTAAATGTATAACGCGTATTACTAAAAAAAAAAAATTCGATTATCGTACTGAGAAGTCATTAAAATTTTAATTTGTTTATTTAAAAGTTAATAAAAAATATGATAATAAACAAATTAAATTTGCAAAAGAATTTTATGTGAAAATATAGATATTTTACTATAATTTCCTGAAAATTTCGTTAAGTTATCTTCAATAGTTTTTTCACAATCTATTTTTTAATTAAAAGTACCAAAAATTTTTATTGTTGTTAAATACAAAATTTTCAAAAACTGTTTTAAGGGATGATTTTTAGGTATGACTACTTTCGATAATTATATTTTATTAAGTTTTCTATCATCAAGTGGAAAAAGGGGGTCCACTTGACGTGAATTGACTCAAAACATTCATTAAAGCCAAGAAGACTATTTAAAGCTAAATTATCGCCTAATAGACCAATCAATATAAAATAAATAGTGTGATTTTCACCATCAACTTCTATTGTTATACCTTGTTTTGCTAAATGATTAAATTCGGTTTTTATTTCGGCAAAACACCGTTCAGCACCAAATTCCTTGTAATCTGAATTGTATATCAATTGGGCTAAAAAAATATTATCAGTAGTTGAAGCGAATTTAGGTGGTAATGACGCGATTGAACAATATAAACCTCCAATTTTATGGATTCCAGCTGCCGATGAAAGAGGATTGTTTACTTCAAAATCATCGTAGTACAAATAGAGTGGTATAACTGTTTTTCCAGTAAATATTTGAGAAATATTTTTCCATATTGTTCCTTGGAATAAACTAGTATAAACTTCTCCAATATTGTTTTTAGCAGATTCATTGCTGATGAAATTCCTCACAACTTGAAAAACGTTAGGCAATTCCAAAAATTTCTTCAGTGTTGCACGTAATGGTATCATTTGTCCATAGCAGGATTTTTTTGTGAAAACAACGGTGTTTCCTACTGTTTTATTGTCATTTATCTCGCCAATTTTGAATTGTTGAGGAGCTATATAATTATCAGAAGCTTTCAATTGCTGCATACATTTCCAAGTTGAGTGAAAATTATCAAAAATATCGCTTTCGAAACAAACTTCTATGAATTCATGGTACTCGACTGGTATTTCTTTCTTTAAATTTTGTAAGATAGCTGCCGATACTCCAGTCATTAACTGCTGAAAATCTTTAATCATGTCTTGAGCCATACTTTGAGTAATGGCAGGATTGCTATAAATTTTATTGACAAATTTAAAAACGTCGTCTTTAATATTACCTTGCGGACTATTCATTTTTTTGGTATTATTAAGATAAAAATAAATAATAAATGTATAATATAAATGATAAATATTTTTAGTATGTAACTTTTTTCACTTGCTTATTAATTTTACTTTAGGTTAAGGTTCAATTTATTTAAAATAGTGAACATTAATGGTATGGGTACATCAGAGTTAGTTCGTATTTTGTAAATGCCCCACTGTACAAAATACCAAAAGTGTTGAGTTTCAACAGGATAAGCAAGTTTGAACAATACATAAAATTTAAATAACAAATCAAATCCAGCTGCGAAGCTTGAAGCCTCAAAACGGAAGCTATCAACTTGAACGTAAATTTTTTTTAAATCCAAAATATTTGGACCTACCACTATCAAGTAAGGCTGAATTGTAGTTTTCGCTGTTGCTTTCAAAGATACTTTCGCAGCACAAACTTTGTCAATATCGCCGGGTATTTTAATATGGATATATACACTTTCTAGAGTATTTTTATTTATAATATTTTTATCTAACTCCGCAGTTGAAGAAGCGTTTTTTGTTCTCTTTCGCGGTTTTGGTGTCAACAAATGAAGAAAGATTTCTAGTTGAAGAATAGACCGGCTCAGCAACGGAACGTCTTTACTCTTCTGCTCCAAAATTTCTAAATGACCTTGATGTTCCGGGTTTATTTTATTTTTTGAAATCTTCTCAAGCTTGATAAAAGTCTCGTTCCAGCAATCACCTAAATTTATCACGTTCTGAGGATAAACTTTTTCAAAATCAGTGTTTATTAAATCTGCACACACAGACTCTTTCAATATCGGCCAGTCATTTAATATATCCGTTGCACTAGAATATTTATTTGATAAAACATCACTTCTCCGTAGTTCATAAGAATTCTTCCAATGTAACAAAACATTCACTGCATCTCGATGGTGCTTCAACCATTGCTTACTCTCAAGAGCAGAATTTTGATGATTGTTTTCAGTATTTTCATCAAATTCAGTCGAGTCACTAGAAGTATCTCCAAATTTTCGTAAAGTTCTAACAAGTGTTAAAATATTTCGATATTTATCGGTTAATTTTCCTTTGGCGACAATGCTGAGCTGGCTTAAGGAATCTTTTTTCTTCACTGGAGGCACGTAAAAAGTTTGAGTACACTCCGATGGGAAGACTTCAACAATTTTTACGGCTAATTCTTCAATATCTTCATTCTGAAGAATTAGGCCCTTCTTCAAACAATCAATCACTACAATTTCGCACAAATATGAGATCCACTGAGCTTCCAAAGTAGTCTTTTCTTTATTTTTAGTAATCAACAATAGTTCTTTGCCGATAGGGTGATCACTGAGCACTTTTTTTAAATCAAAGTTATAAAATTTTGAGTTTTTTTTTTTTTTACTCTTGGAAACAGTATTTTCTTCTAGTACGGAAGTTGTGTTGCCTTTTGAATTTATAAATTCTACTGGTATTATATTATCAACAGTATAATCATTTGATGATACGTGGATCACTGGAATCATCCGACAATTTTGAGTATTTTGACCATCAGCGATCTGAAAACGGAATTAATAATTAGTTATAATTGAAATTAATTTTATGAAAATTAAGTTAGCCGACATCTGAAAATTGTTCGAATTTTTTTTTAATGAAAATTATTACAGAAAAAAAAAAAATTTCATTTGTAAAAAACTTCAAAAACCATAAGTGGAATTTTTTAAAAATATTTTTTTGTTCTAATTTAATAAATGAAAAAAAAAAATCAAAAATATTAAAAACGTCGGCTGAATTTAGTGTAATATTAATTTTGTGCGTCAAGTGTAATGAAAATAATATGTAGTAAAATGTTAACAGTAATTAGTATTATGGAGATTGCATAAGGTAAACTATAAAAATATTTCGATTAACATAAGCAGATTTGTATAAATTAATGATTGACTTTCTGAAAAAAATTTAACGTATATATTCATCATATTTTTTTTTTAACCGAAGACGTAAACCAACACTTGGAATTACTTCTTTCTGACTTTCTTCTGTTGTTTGGGTGAGGAACTCTCCGAGGATTTCAATATCAGTTATGTGGTTTACTATAGGGAAAGGAAAAATAAGTAGATAAAATTATGGTAAAAATAAAAAGCTAAGTGTCAATGAAAGAATACTGTGAATGTAATGTAAAGGTTAAGTATTGTAATGCTGAGTATAAATTAAATAAATCCAAAAACTTACCACAAAAAGTTTCATGTAAATCACTTAAATTCCACAATCTCAGCAAATCTTCCATATTTTTAATTTCATATGATATCAATTATAAATCAATAAAGAATATTTTTACAACAAACAGACTTTGTAGTGAGTAAATTGGCGCAAGGTAAACATCCAATATAGCGACTTGGCTACACACATTCAAACGTGCATCGTACAGCCCTTACTAATGCATACAGGCGTAAGTACACAGACAAATCGGGGTACAGCCATCTACCGGCTATTTTTCTTAAGAAATATTTCTTAAATATAAAGAAATATTTTTTTGGTGGTAAGAAATATTTGTTTCCATCTAACAACGCTTTGTTAAGATTAAAAATATTTCTTAAATGTAAATAAGTCATTTCTTTTATTTTAATAAGCGTTTTTAATTATTAAGAAATATTTTTTACTCCCTAAGAAATCACTTGAAAAAGTTTTAAGAAATCAATTTCTTACTCCCAAAGAAATCCTTCTATCAGTGTGTTTAGAGAGTAAGAAAACTATTATTTCTTGTATTGAATACAATTGAAGTATTGTATGAAAATATTCGTAGTTTTATTGTTTTATAGTAATGAAATTTTTATCACAATTGACTTGTATTTCTCATAACAATACACTTCCGTTAGAAATGCGATATCTAAATATAAAATTAGGGAGGATTCTACATGAGTAATGCTACATGATCGAATTTATTTCCCTCGACACTCATTTTTTTTTCTTTTTTTGCGTTTTAGTAGTCAATATACGATACGAATACTTCTCTTTTTTAGTTTATTTGCCAACCAAGTGCACTTTGCCAAGTATCGTTATGTAGAATGTTTTTTTTACATACTTATGAAAGTAACAGATAAAAAAACACAATCGGGTTGAATTTACAAGAATTGATCAACTTAGAATCATATTTGATTCATTAAAAAATTATAAAAAATTTTGAAACAATTTAATGAAGATAGTTAGCAACTTAGTATTCCTAACGCTTTGAAAATAATTAGTTGGATATGTTCATTAGAAGTCGCGTTTCACTGCTAAACTACATGCAAACATCTTCACGATGACATCATTAGTGAGACGTTCTTAGATAGTTGAGTCAGCATAAAAGTAATAGACATATCCAGAATTGAGAATGACTCAGACGTATTCAACTATGTGCGATTTCGTAAATATCATGAGGTCAGACAGAAAACACTCAACGGGTCATTTTATCTGAATAACTAATGGTCTATTAGTAGTGTCGCCGCGTTTCGAATAAATCTAAAATATTTGATAAAGTTTAGTAGAACAATTGTACCAGGTATTCACATCTGTAAATCTAACGCCTGGTTATCACAATTTTGTCTCGGTCTTCAAGTGACAATCGTTATCGGTCTGATCACAGATCTAGATTAATATTTACCACGCTGCAGAACTAAGTCTCGAAAAATTAAAAAAAAAAAAACTAGATTCTTCAGATAAACTGAAGTACAATCGGATTTTCGTGTTATAATAAATGTAACGTTGCAAAATTATCGAAATACGAATCATAAATGGTCAATTTTTGTTTTTTACTGCATATATTGATAAATTATTAGTAACAATATTGTTTAGTATAATGGAGTACATGTTTCGATCAGGATTTTGTCATGAGGAAAAGAGTCAAAATAGAATTCTTATTCTCATTTTTATTCAAGGGTCTAAACAAACATTTATTTACACTCAATCAATATTTATTAACATTTTATAAATTATTCATTAACTATTAACACATACTCGTTAATTGTTAATAAATAATTATTACATCATCTAATATTGAATCAAATTAAATTATTCATTAACAAGTCTTTCTATTAGTTTGCTCATCCACAGTAGAAGGTTTTTGCAATATATCTTCAGTTTCTTGTATAACATACTATTCTGATGTGATGCGATACGATAAAAAACTTGAGTAGCTTCAGAACATCATTATACCGGTGTAGTAAAGAAGTTTCAACTTCACAATGGTTTTGCATTACATAATGATGCTGAACTTTCGTTAGATATTAATGAGGCAAAAAATACACTATCAATCACAAGTTTGTATTGTTGATTGAAGCCTACATATTTTGATTTGGTTGAACTTTTAATGTCAAGCTGTGTGAAAAATCGTTTGCAAACTTGAAAAAGAAAAAAATTTGGAACAACAAAGTACTTCTGAATGAATAAACAAAAAAATAATAATAGAATTTTGATTAATGAACCTTATTCAATTGATCTATTTGTTTTTATTGAATAGTACTCATTCAAGTTTACTTATCATTTTTAATGATATTCATCGAATTACAAACTTTGTGTCAAAATGAACAAGGTCATTTGAATCGAATCTACCGTTTTTTTGTCAGATCGCTTCAGCATGAACTACTTCCGAAAAACAATATGACCCTTCATTCCAATAGACGGATTAAGTGAGCTCATTGCATCAATCCAAACCAGCTCAGTTCCATTGTATTGATATTTAGCGTTATATCCTATGTGTATTGTTATGATGTCCAGAAGTATGTCACTTTTGGCATATCAACTGGAATAATAACAGTGAGCATCACTAAAATATTTATGATCCTAAAAAACATACAACAAAGGATGGAACACAATTTCAGATTTAATGTGATTTTAACCCTGGCCTTCAGCTCGGGCAGTCAATCTCACCCTTGTCTGAATTCATATTGTATCACTTTTAGTCACACACTAAACTATTATTACCTATCCCAAGGAAAAGTTTCTGCTTTTTATGTCTTATTTTCCGTAACAAAAATTTTTGGATCCTCCAACTTCTCTTCATGCCTGCCTATGATACATTTTTACAGTTGTCGTATTTCTTGTGCTTGAAATCACGTTATATCATTTCAGACTTTGACCAACAGAAGTATAACCTTTATCACAAATGAACATTTCGGTGTTTGAATGATTTGTTTATGATACATCATTGTCCAAATTTTCAAGACTTGATCTTCCAAGAATGTCTAATAAAATAATGATTAACGACTGTAAAGTTAGCATTGACACAATACAACATAGATCGACATTATTGATGATTGCTCGAAATTTAATCAAGGAGTATAATTCTAATTAGAACAACTAATTATCGACAAATTTAACATCACAAATATATTTTGTTGTTTGAATAATGACTGAGATATAGATAGTCAATGCTGGACGATTTAATGCCAGCTTCACAGACATTAATAATTGGAGGATTATTTCAACATTTAAAAAGAATATAGAAAATCAACATGAAAATCAGTAGTAATGTCATCAATTGATAACTTGTGTTCTGTACATTTCTAGTTCTTCCAAGTTTTTGACGACAGTATCTTACGACTATGCTGTCACGTTCAGTCTGTTTCATGACCCTAGCGCTCACGTGACTGAAATTCTGAATTGTGATCAAGTACCGTCGACCTACTGGAAAATTTTCGTAGCTGACGATAGTTCGTGCCGTTATTCTAAGGACAGGGCTAGACGAACTGTGTTCTCATACTCACTCATCCCAATGTTGCTTTGACATAACGTTATACATGTGTTGAATAATGATTTGTATTCGTTAACTGATCAAACATGAATTATGATTCGTGAGACATTCATCTTAACTTTAAAGAATTGTGAATATGAACATGATTGATTTTTTTACCTTTACTTATTTCATAAGAAGGATTATAAATCAGATATCCCATTTCAGCGGTACACGGAGAAAAAAATTTAGCTACAGGAGCTCTATAGTAGTTAGTTAGTTGTAAAAAGTTCCAGTAGGTTAACGTATTTTTATGGTAACTATACCGTTTGGCTCCTACAACTCTATGTCGTTGAGCTCTAAGAGCTAAACGTTATTTACCTCTCACAACTCTACAGGATCGTTTTAAGAATATAACAAATTTTAACAAATCTATAATGCGCGATTTAATATTGATAATTTAATAAATAAATGAAGCAGAACGAATTTATATTGCCAATAATAATTGTTTATGACAAATAAGAATAGTATTATAATAGAAATAAAATAATAATAGAACTTGTATTACAAATAAAAAATATCACTATCACAATGTATTAAACTAATAAATTAAATTAACAGCCACTGCAAATGAACCTTGAAAAACCATAAATACAAAACCGTCCTAACGAAATTCAATTTGACAAAAAAAAAAAAAAACTATTTCCTTAAATAAATAAACTGGGAACTTAGTTGTCCTCATATATTTTTAATAATATGGATGAGTAACAAAATAATTATGTTTGTCATTTTGAAAGGTTATGAAATATGTCAGCGCACTCCACTACTGCGCAACGTAAAGCTCTTCCAACTATGCCGTTGGTCTCTTAGAACTATCCCGTTGAGCTCTGAGAGCTCAACAACATGAGCTAGTTATCAGAATTAAATAAAATTTTGTTAGCGAACTCTATAGCAAACAGTAAACTGTGTATAATTATGGTAACTCTACCATTTGGTTCCCAGAACGAAATTTTTTTTTTTCCGTGTATATTTACCGTTCTATCATTTTTTAATTTTACCTCTCATATGACTTCCAAATAATGCATTCACTGCTTACTTTTTGATACTTAAAGTAGCAACGATTATTAATTTCACGCTGAATAAACTGGAATTTTAAGATTTTCAAAAAACCGAGTATGGGTTCCTCTTATTGTGGAAGAAGTCAAGCAAGAAGGGTAATGATTATCATTTGACAAAGACCATCGCGTCAGCTCAGTAGTTCGGTTTGTTTCCATATCATTTAAGTACCAGGCCAGTCAAGAAAATATACCCCTTGAGGCCAGCGAAAATCGGGCTTGTGCAAAATGAACTGGGGTTGTTAGATTAAACTCCAACCCTTTGTAACGCCCCGGATACTACTCGTGGCATGATGAGTTAAAAACCTAGTTGGAAGAGTATGTGACTCATGGGCAATACTGAAGCATATCATTCTACGGAAGGACAGGAACACAACTTTTGTCAATAATTAATGATAATTTACAATCGTAATTTATACTTATGATTGTGAAAAAAATTTTTTAAATATCTTAGTAAGCAAAATGCAGCGTATCGCAATTTTGATTGATAACATGTGTTGAAGCAATTATTCCATTTATTTTTGAAAATTTATGATTGGAAGTTGATTGATACAATGTTTTAAAAATTTTGTAAATATTTTTGTTTTAGGTGAGTTTTTCTTTGGAAATTCAATCATCTTTTCGAAATAACAGCTTTTGTAAGTGTACAAAAAATAGTATATTGTGTTAAATTATATGCTTATCATTTAATGTTTTAAATTGATTAGTTTAACAAATATAAATAATGCTGTGAAGCGGGAAAGAATAGGAGTTACGGATAATTTATTACGAGAAGCGTTCCAACATTCACGTAACAGGATAATTGGTAGGAAAGGATTGAGAAAGGATTGTGGAGAGGATCATCTTAATGTGAGTGTATAGAATATGTGAGAAAAAAAAAA
>CAJNRD030001122.1:6568870-6600414 GCA_905319865.3 Cotesia congregata
AGGAGAAATACGCCGAGATCCTGCGTCGAATCAAGCAGTCCGTCCCTGATGAACAGGTCCGTACGACCGTGGAGAAAATCCACAAGACCAATACCAGAGACATGCTGATCACACTTTCGAGAAAGAGTGCTGACATGTCTTCGGAAGGTTCTGGGTTCGAACCATCTGTCCGAGCTATCTAATAATTTTTTCTCGCATATTCTATACACTCACATTAAGAAGTTCCTCTCCACAATCCTTTCTCAATCCTTTCCTACCAAAATATCCTGTTACGTGAATGTTGGAACGCTTCACGTAATAAATTATCCGTAACTCCTATTTTTTCCCGCTTCACAGCATTATTTATATTTGTTAAAAATATAATGATTTAAATACATCGAGTATTTATCCAATGAAAGATAATTATAAATAAGATTAATAATTATCCGAGCGAAGAGAGTTGCATTAAAAATGCTAGTTTCAATGTCTGGAGCCAACCAGAACTAGATAGTTTCAGATGAATAGCGAAAATACCTATGTATTATAAAACTTATTAAAAAAATTACAAACTCCAATTCAAGAAAGTAATGGTTTATTTTTTATTAAACATTATTCGTAAATTAAATAGTTTTCTTTTGTCATTCTTATTTATGCTTAGTAACAGAATTATAATGTGTCAGTACAGTTAACGGTTAGAATGACAATTATAAAGGTATAAAAGAAACAAAAGATACTCTGATAGGATTGAAAATAAAGCTGCAACTTAATCTCGCGGGCAGTAAATCATCATTTTCTGCCCGCCGGGAAGAAATGATTGATTCTTGCCCGGCAACAGTCGCATTGGTCTGAAATTGTCTAGTTTCGGTTGGCTCAACAGGCATTGAAATTCGCTTTTCCAATGCAGATTATATGAAAAATCATTTTAAGAAAAAAAAAAATAACATTGATTATTTGGTATTAAAACAAGCCCAAAGCAAAATTAGATAAAGAAAGGCCAAAACATGTTCTTTTCAATTAAAAAAGTCACAAAAATAGATGCGATGTTTATTTCAGAAATAGAATTGAGTCAAATTAGCCACTGTAACAAAATCAAAATTCGTTTAATTAATTACATACTGTTAAAATTACTGATTCAGATTGTGAACATTTTGAATTTACCTGGTCTGCATAAATTATCAGAGATAGCGACAAAGTCACTCCTGCATTGACAGTGAAAATCAATACAGGTCAAATCCGCGGTTATGCATTGGCTGTAACAATAACCCTTCAAAAGTGGTAGACAAGTTGATTTATTATTTGAATAACTATTAGAGTTGCAACGACGCTATTTATCCAGATCACATCGGTAATGCCAAATATCGCCACAATCTAACTCATTATCATACGTGTACATGTGGTCAACTGAAAACATGATCAAATATCGATAAGTAAGGTAATGTTTCTAGATTTTCTGTTAGCATTTATTTGGCTGACACTGTTTGTCAGACATAGCTCTGGAATCAATTTTGCACACACTTATTACTAATGCAAATTGAAGAATTGAATTTGCAGTCATCATATTACTTGAGCAGTTTCCGAATAAAGAAGGAGCACAATCAAATTTATTTAGAGCACAGTAATTTTCAATGCAGTCGCATTTTTTTCCGCGGAAAATTCGGAATTTTTTATTGCTCCCGAGCAGACGTCATTATTTTGGCATTACACTCAGTGCAACTTATTTGAAATAAGAGTAAAATATAATTAATCGTCATTTTTATTTCATTGTTTAGAAATTAACTAATAGTAACGATAATTACTTGGATAGCTTGGTGTTTACTGGAAGCATAAAGTTTTTCATGGCATTGGCACTTGTTGTCAATACAATAGGTATGGACAAAAATGCATTTATCGTTCGCATTACAGTACTCACCTATCAAAGATATGCATTTTTTATCACCGAGAGAAATGTAATTCGTTTTACATATGCATTTTTTAGTAACGAAACATTTAGAATATTTAATGTCTACACAATCATTGCTATTTTTACAAGATTTCAAAAAATATTCTGCAATTGATAAATTTCCATCAATCGTAAATTCCCTTGTTTTTATCAAATTGTCGGTCAGTAATTACCCCTGAACGTGACACAATGATTTTTTGTGATTCGTACATGACCAAGTCGGCATTGACACTTGTTGTCGATGAAAAGAGAACTAGACGGAGCACACAAACTAAAGCATTCAGTCGGATATAATGATTCTGACAAACATAACGATTGTTGATGCACTTGGAATCGAGGACAAGTTTGCAATCATCATTTGCCTCGCATTCCATTCCAATATGATCTAGATCGTCAAATATATATTTGTCAATTTAATAGTGTAAAACATTATTGTATAAGTTTTGATGGACTTACGTGGTACACACTCAGCTGGAATAACATTCAAAATGACGTCAAAAGTTGTTAAGGTATATAGTATTGGCTATATTATACAGCTGTCATTTGTTGTACAGTGAATGTTATCTTCCGGCTTGCATACCGAAAATCTAATTGAATTCATTCTATAACGCATGCATTTGTTAGTGTCCATCCGTACTGCATTTGTTACTGTAACACTGAAAAAAACTGAAATAGAGAATGTGTATAAAATCTGTTTTGAGATTATTGATCAAGGATTTAAATTTGCACTTATTTGTCTTGTTCTAAGTAATATTCGTTTACCTGGTACACATTCATGTTTAGGGTCATACTCGGTATATTTTATGCATGTGTATCCGTTACAAAAGCAGGTGGAATTTTGTGATGCACATTCACGTTGATGCCAACCAAATCCTCCTACAATCGGTGCGCAATGTGTCGAGTTAATAGCGGGTGTATTAGATGAGCAGGTACAAACTTTATCTATTGAACACGACGCAATTTGAACATGACGCAAATTTGATCTCTTCACTTATCTTATCATTTTCGAAACAGAATGCACCTAGAATTTTTTTTGCAAGTAGAATAGTTATTAATAAAAGTTTGGAAAATCCAAAAGTGCACGAGTCAAAATGCTCATTCAATTATCACATCAAATTATATTGCAGTCTATTTTAGCTTTAATAATTTAATGGTTCCATTAGTCAACAATTATTTTTATATTTTTAAAAATTGAATTCAGTTTCGTTGATTGAAAAATATAAAAACAAGATCATTTGAAATGGGAAAAAAATATACAATTCAGAAACATTTCGTTTCTTTTCAAAGGTCTAGCGTTTTATACAAAGATAGTTGATTTAGTTTCTTGTAATTATTTGATTTTCGAATAAAACACGAAATTATTGAATTTGGTAAAAATTTTTTATCAAACGTTTATGTCAATTATCGTGTTGTAATAGAGAAAAATTTGTGTAATATTTAAATTAAATACAAATTAATGATAGATATGCTCTTTAAAAGAGTGAAATTGATATTTATTCTCGAACAACATCTCAAAGATAACTCTCTTGTAAGATGATGATGTAGCGATCTTTACCCTCTGTCGTAGGTCTTTAATACTACCTTTGATAGAAAAATTATATACGGGAATATCAGATCCCTATTAAGCGATATCAAAAATTATACATGGTCATATCAAAATATATGAGGCAGTTGCGGACACATAAGGCAGTATCGGAAAATTTTCACGGATAATCGTTGACAAATTAATTTTCTATCTATAATGGTATCAATACTTTACTATTTATAACAAAAAGATATTAATTATAACTTTCAAACGAATTGACCGATTAAAATGCAGTTTGCGACGTTCTAAAAAGCCTTATTCAATTTAAAGTTAAATCACTGTGTCGATTAGTTTCATACTCGTTACAAACTCACGGTGTACATAAACCTTGAAAATCATTCATCAACAGATTTCGCGGAATACGGAAGAAAAATCAATGAATTTTAAATTAAAATCTCATAATTTATATAAGTTATTTAATAAAAGTATTTTCTTTGACAATTGTTGAGATGGAAAAGTAATGGGCAATTTTATCCTTCGTCTATTATACTTTCAAAATGTCTCAGCCAGTTTTAACTTAAGATAGCAGGGAAAAAAATGAACGTATATAATATAACTATATTTACATTTGTATAACGAGACAATTGTCTTTCGTGAGGATCGTAAAGGATTTTATAAAAATATATTAAACTTAAAAGACTTAGTTTAATCTGTCCAGTCTCCTGTTGAGTATAGGGGAGATAAAAAAGACCATTCAAAAGACGAACGTAATAACGCTTCAATTTAGCGCCTTGGTTCTCTTTTGACTAAAAATCTTGAGTGAGGGTTTCATCGTCTCGAATAAGGAAAATAAAAAAGAAAAAGTAAGATATTCTTGTAAAAGCATCAGAAAGGATTCGATCAAAATCCTTTTGCAGCATAAATGATATGACAGAGAAAAAAAGTTCACACTTTTACATAAAGAACCGGCTTTCTGAAATGATCTTTCTATATGTGATTGACACAGAGTATGAGGGAAACATTTTTTCATTAAAAATGATGCTAAACCCAGCAATGAATCTGACGAGGCGTCATGTTGTGCTTGCGTTTTACGTCTTTTCTTCGCTGCCATCCTTGCGAAATGGAGTTTCCTAAGGACAATTCATCCGCACGTTTTTAGCAAGATAGGTTTTCTTTTCAAATCTAAGCCCAGTTAGGCTTTCATTGAAAGAGTAAATCTCGTCTTTGATGACCTTTGACTCTTATCAAATCTTTAGTCATCTCACTTTCGATATCGCTTTTAGATAATGAAAATTTTGTACATTTTAGTCGTAAAGCGTTGAGACGAGCTCTACTGATGTTTAAATATTTCAAATGAATTGATAGATGCATTTTATTTTTTTTGTTTTTCAACGAATACTCAGGCGTTAATGAACTTTAAATTTGATTTCTGTCTCGACAGTTATTTTTCAAGACTTGAGCCAATAAAAGTTATTCTGATAAAATATTTAAACATTCGTTATCTTGATCAGGTTGAATAAAAAATTATAAATGAATCCAGGTATCAATGAATATTTCATTTTTATAATTTATTCATTACACTTGACGTGAAATTCAATAAAATATTACCTTCCAAATTCTTCACATTTTATTCATATCACAATTTGTTTCCACGAAAAAAAGCTAATCATAATATAAGTCCAGTCATAAGATAACCATGACCATATAATAATTCATTTTTATAACATACCATCGCTGGAGTAGAAAGTCCAGCAATCCTGCGGTCAAAACGTGTATCATCTCTGACTCACCCTCGAGAAGATTATAATTTCGTGAAATGACTCGCATTTATCGAGCGTGGCTCATATTCTTCTCAGCGTGCAGTCACTGAGTAAATGTTTCGCCCTTCTTTCCATCCTCTGTGTGTACCTTTTTGGTCTCTGTTCTGTTGGTGGTTAAAAGCCGATGGAGTATATGTGCAATAGCCCGATGTCTAGAGCACCTCATGGCTCACTAATCTCAATCACTGCGGGTGTTCCTGTTCATGGGTTATCGATATACGCTTCAGTTGTCATGAAAACTTTTCGGCATGTAACTGTAAAAAATAGGCGAAATAAAAAAAATCAATTACACCTGTGTGAGATATAAATATGTGCGAAACAGGAGTAAGAGCCAGATATTCAGTGGCACTCATCGTTATTGTGGGTGACAGGTTCGAATGTCCATTTTTGAATATTTTTCTTTCTCATTTGTCATGTTGTTCATCTTTTTTTTTGTGTCATCGACAGTTTGGATTTATTCATACACAGTTTTTTGATGATAGATCGATTATTTCGTCTATTCATTTCTTTTTGTTCATCAAATGACAGTGTCCACCAAATCAAAAATATAAAAAACTTTGTAACAAAAATGGGTCAATTTTTTAATCCCTATTTGAAGAATTAACTCTGTTTTGTTCTGTACAGTAGTTTTTGTACTCAAGAATCGATACCAAGTAAAAACTCCAGTCCCCCTCATAATCGATATTCATGGACAACGTTAACAGAATTCGGCGGCAATTTCTGGAACGCAGAGGTCCAAAACGGCAGATATGCAAATGATTGCTGTTCACACGAGTTGCTGGGGATGATGTATTTCAACTAGACAGAAACTGTTGGTCTTCAAGGGGTGATTGTACGTAATCCCTCGGCCGCGGTGGTTCACGATGCAACTACTGCTAGTTTCCATCCTACTACTGTGGCCGCAGATACTTGTGGGTTTGCTCAAATATGAGATGTGCAGATGCATGGTCTCCTTCATTCATATCACTCCTGGATTCCATAGTTCACTATTTTGTTATTGCTATCCATAAAACTTCGTCAGTGAGTTATTTTATTTATGATAAATGGTGACAATTAATCAAGCAACAGATTAGGTGTGCGCCACAATTAATCATGCATAAGTCGTGATAAATGATTGTTCAGAAGGAGGAATGAGTTTGCATTATAATTATTTATAACTAGCTCATTATAAGTGGTTCTACTGAATTTATGGTAAATTTGTTATGCAGAGTGCTAATAATCACGAATAACATATAACATATGTTCCATTTGAATGTTTTCATTAATTATGATAATTTGATAGCGATAAGTAATCCCGTGTATGGAACATATAAACTATACTTCTCAGTCATGATAACCATTACTGTTCACCATATTAACTCATTACTTATAACCATTAGCTCTGAGCAAAACAAATATTTTACTGACATGAATGTATTCTCCATGAATACAGTAACCTTATCAAGTAATCTTGATGGTTGATGATATTGTCATAGCCGTGCACCTTTCGTACAAATTAGTAGTTTCAATGTTTTTGAGCGTTTGTACTATAATTTACAGAACATTTCTTTCAATTGCTGATGTTATTTATTTACGTAAGTTTTACAGGTTATCCAAACAATTTTTACAAATTTCTAAGTATGTAAAATTTACGTACACATATAACATCAGGTGCCCTGATAGTGTCAATCAACAGCTAGAAAAACTAAGTAAAATGGTATATCCAATGGAAAACGAAAAATCTGCTATGCTACTAAAGTAGTTAGTGTTAATCGCTTAGTAAAAAGGAATTTGTTTATGAGTAACATATTTTTGATTATATCAAAGTAATTCAAAGAATAGAAAATAAAGAGACAAACAACTGGCTTTCATAATACTGTGACAAATTACGTTTGCATTGTAAATCCCTCTTTTGTCGTCTATATTTATATCGATTTAACTGGTTTTTTCGAATTTGCTTTTATTTCGAAAGCGTTGTATAGCAATCTTTGCGGAAAACCTTTTTTTGTTCTATGTAATATGAAGTTTCAAATTGTTCATTTTAAACATGACAATAGAATACAAAAAAATCTCATTATTTTCCAATTTCCTTGAATCAGGTGTAATTTACCAGACAATTGAGATGAAAGTGAAACATTCAATTAAATTAGATTGTATGTTGCGTTCAAATGTACATTGTGGAACTCATCAATTAGATGTGATTTGTATACATTTTTCTTGGGTATGAGAGCACGGTTAAATTGTTATAGAAACCAGTAGAGAATTGTTAAGCGTCATATGTTGGAAATTGCAGTAGAACCACAATATTATATCTAGACAATACAATCAGATAATTGAATTTGCTGATGTCTTGGAATGTTGAGCTGACAGAGAATATTTGCGTAGAGTGCACAGAGGATAAGTTACAGCTAAACTAAATGAAGTCATATTTCAGACACATCCAGAGTGAGTAATTTAATGAGCTAATTGGAAACAATTGAAACAAATCTGAGCAAACAGAAATAATCAAATAAATGTTTATCAGTTTATTAAATTCAAATTCCGATATATTCTGATTGTTCGCAGGACAGGGAAAGAATGTAATTTTGTTGTTAAAATGCACATCAATGTAAATACTAAACCACGGGGATGTGAAAGAGACGTACGCCGTGATGGTGTGGTTCATTAGTGATTTGCCGGAGCTGTCTGGACGAGCTCAACCCTCGTACATCGCAAAATACCGAGTTCGCGAGGGACTAGGTATAGTATACTGTATTTCTGTGGGGCTTGAGCTGATTCCTCTGTTTGGTCAAACAGACGGCCATGACAGAGTCAACCACTGAAGCGAGTATATACACAAGGGTTGCCAAGTCATTTTGATAGTATGAGTCTGTTGACGTCGACTAATCATCTTTCAACTCAACATCAACTAGCACATGCTTCTTTTCATCATTGGGTTCATTACTACTGTCTTATACTGTCATACTTTTACTTAAAACCTGTAAATCTTGTGTTTCATCTTTTTAGTCTCGAGTCAAAAACGTTGATTGACGGATTGATGAAAAAAATCATTGTAAATTTGCATCCAATTCTATACTCGCTTACTGTATTTTTCTACATCTTTAATAGCAAAGTTTTTCACCCTATTCTGTATAATTTCTATGATAAAATGACTGCTTATTAAGGGAGAAGATAGGTTATTTAGACGACATAAAAAATTCAATTTTTTCAATGTAATAAACTGTTTTTAAATCTGTTCGAAAATAAATTCTTAAAATTTGAATTTGTTCTTATACTATAAATAACTAGCTTTTATCTGCGGTTTCGCTCGCATGCTAGATGGCATTGAAGTAGCTAGATTTAAAGATTTTTTGACAAACAATTTTTTTATTTTTCGTAAAAAATATATTTTTTTTTTTTAATAAAAAGTATGCTATGTTACTTATAACACCTTCAAGAATATGTGTACAAAGTTTCATGATGATTAGTTGAGTAGTTTTTGCGTGAAAGCATAACAAACAAACTTACATTCACATTTATAATATTAGTAAGGAGTCGGAGTTATGCATGGAATTACAATGCAGTAACTGATTTTTTTTTTATTTTTTTTTCGATAGGACTTTTTTGAATTTATGTAAATTTAAGCTTAAAAAGTTTTCAACCAATTATTTTGATATTTAGCAGATAGTTTCTTTTCATAAATACATAAATTGACACCAAAAGCTAGACTAGCTGAGTCCTGCAGAGGTTCCACCGAGATTTTTCCGGATTTTTGTGAGGAACCTTGAAAAGTCTGTAATGAATTAATTAACATATCATGATTTCGCGAATCCATATTACCACTTTATTAATTTTCTAACGTTGATCATTTTCGATGATTTTATCCGGAATTCCTCTTAAACTCCTATTGATTTTTGATGAACATTGTGGCTTCCAAAATGTACACAGATAGTTAAGTCTGATGGTGACTTGCAACGTACGGCAGCTGATTTCTTCCTCCATTTCGGAGAAAATTTTTAAAAAATTTTACAATATTCATTTGGGCATATTTGTAAACTGTTCTCATGATTTCAATGAATTACACACCTTCTTACGATTTAAGAATTGTACGAAAATTTCTAAAACAAAGTAGTCTTAAACCTTTCCTCTCGTTTAAGGTATGCATTTTCGAATGTATTAAATTTTCATTTATTTTCAATGAATTCATCACGATAAATAATAAAGATACTTCAAAAGTATTAAAATGATGAAAAAAATATGTAATTTTGCTTGTATTTGCTTAGTACGAAGGATCTTAAAATCGGACTGAATTCCCCCTTGACTCTTGAGAAATACACCCTCTGAGGGAGCTCAGCCGTAGATCCAATATCAACGATATTTACGAACAATTTCAAGATATTTGTTGAAGGTTTCCACCCTTCTAGCTCCTGGCTCTCTGAAATCTTCCTATTTTTTACTTTATATTTTTATAATGAAATGATTCCTGGTCTGCAATCGTTTTTGCAGAACCCATAATTGTTACGACAGACTTTTTACTCGCTTAAACTTTAGTTTCTCACTGAATTAATCCCGTCAAAAGCACTTTGCAGATCTTACACTTATCCCACAGGACGGAAGTACTCTTCCTCTACTTAATTCCAGAGATATCTACAGGTGGTAAGGTTGAGAAATGAACATTAAATTGGATGGTCAGAAGCAATGAGCTAATTAATCCTGTTTTGTTCTAGTGCACAAGACCAGGATTATCTTCCACTTTTCAAATCCCTTTCTGGAAAACCCTTACCTAGAAGTCAAATCCAATCTCTTATTCCCGGATAATTAAGTAAAACATTTAGCTAGTGCGTGTCCATGTCCATTCGTTCGTTTTCTAAATTTCTAATAGCAACAGCAATGATAAGATCCGCCCTTTGGTGGTCCACCGCACGAAAGAGAGTGCAGAAACCCCTTCGCTAATTCTGCGGCCAATTATGTCTCCGGGTCTACGAGTTTTACGTGAAGGCCTCACCCTGGTCTTTTCCTTTTCGCTCGCTTTACTTTCTGTTAGGCTTTTATCTCTCAGAATCTCTTTTCAGATCCAGTGCGTCTTGTTAAGAAGGGACCGTGGACATGACCACTTCTGAAAAGGCAATTTTTTTTCTTCCTCCTTTCCATTTTGTTCTTTTGATAAGACGGAGAAGAAATTTCTGCTTTCAAATTGCTTGAGTCTTATTATTTCCTTTAGGATTATGATTTTCATCACAATTATAACAATAATGGTAATAGCTATCATAGCAATCACTATTATAACAAGATGGGGATAAAATATGATTTTATAGAAGCAATTTTGCTCTAATAGTTTTTATTTACTTAGAACACACTTTTTGATCTTATTATTTCGTTTAGTCATTAAACGCACTGGCTTTCATCTTTTACTACCATGATTTGTGTGATATTTAGAAAGGATCACACTGAATAAAAAACTACTTGATTCAAGATGAATGCTCTTGATCAAAGAAAATTTTTTTGGAGAAAAGCGATTGTCCAATAACCTTCATTCATTGTGAATAGATGATTTTGTAGCATTAGATGCTCTAATAAATAATTATTAATAATTAATAAATCATTGATTAAATGTAACTTATTAAAAAGTAATAGATACTTGTTAAGAGACAACAAATATTTACTAATAGTTAACAAAATATAATTTAACTGTTAATGAAAATTTTTTTAGACTCCTGAATAAAAAACGAGTATAAAAATTTTACTTCGACACTTTATGATTCCATAATTTTATTACATAAGAAAAGTGTTTTAGGTCAGGTGGACTAATAGTCTTCTTATAAAAAAATAGAGCAAATAAAATTAATACAATAACAAAACAATAGTGGTAATAAATTACCCAAATTTTTTTATGGTGAAAATTAATTGTGTATCGTATTTTTATTGAAATAGGTGATTGCATTATTTGTTTATAAATAATCTTCACTTTGCACTAGAATCAAGACACATTCACATTAAAAAATTTATTTATAAATAAATTATTCTGTTCTAAATCAATATTTATTAACTACACTCCGCGACAATAGTATAACCCACCCCTCTAATTTTTTTATATTTACTGTAAAACTAAATACAAATAAATAAATTCCTAACGCGCCATTATTGTTTACTTGATTCTAGTACTATGGTATATATATAGTTACGTTCCGATGCTGCTTTGTTACGCAGCGACGAAGTTATTGGTTTGATAGCGCGACAAAACTATAACCCATTCGTCTCATTGGCTCAAGCAGCTCGATGCACTGGACCTGTCTATTCATGTTTATACTTGTTTCAAGTAACTCGTAAGTTCTTACGCATAAATAAATTGTTTAAGTTAATATTTGTCTATTTTTTATTTAAAATGCCACGGGGAAAACACTTAAACAAAACTGAAATTGATATAATTAAAAAATTGCATTCTGAAAATTATTCTAAGGCCAAAATTGCAAAAATCATCAACAGAAGTCATCGTGTTGTGCGAAATTTTTTAAAAGATCCCGACAACTATGGTAAGAAAAAACGGACAGGTCGACCGAGAGCAACTACACCACGAGAAAGAAGGTCAATTCTAAGAGTTGCGTCCAATTCTACGCTTACCGCAAGACAAATCGCAGCGGAGGCTGGTGTTAGTACTAATTTAAGAAATGTTCAACGTATTATACGTGAGTGTAAACATTTAAAATGTAAGAAATTACCAAAAAAACTGCCGTTGTCTGCTAAACATAAACTAGTTAGATTACAATTTGCAAAAGATCATATTCAATGGAAAAAAAAGTGGCTAAAAGTTATTTTTTCTGATGAAAAGAAGTTTAATTTGGATGGACCTGATGGTTTTAATTACTATTTTCACGATTTAAGAAAAGATAATTTTATATTGAGCCGTCGGCAAGCTGGAGGTCGTAGTGTAATGGTATGGTCTGGCATTGGATACTCAGGTAAAATGGATATTAAGTTTTGTTCTGGAAAAATAACTAGTAAACGATATATAGAAGTAATAAACCAGCAAATTAACTCTCACGCAATGCGAATTGCTGGCCCTAATTTCATTTTTCAACAAGATAATGCCAGTATCCATAGAGCAAAGGTAGTTAGAGACTATTTTAGTGAAAAAAATATTCAAGTTCTTGAATGGCCAGCATATTCTCCTGACTTGAACATAATTGAAAATTGTTGGAGAAATTTATCACGAGCTGTCTATCGTGGATCAAGACAATTTACTTCTGTTGAAGAGTTAAAGAAGGTGATAGTTGACGAGTGGCAAAATATAAATCAAGACATAATTAAAAAGCTATATGACAGTTTACCGGACTGAATGATTGAGGTGATAAGTAAAAGTGGTGGATCTACTAAATATTAGATTACATGAATGATTATTGTTTGTTATATTTTTCTCGAATTTTTATTTAAATTTCATTACCTGGGTTATATTTTTGTCGCACTGCAAAACTCAATATCATTTGTATTTGGTTAATTATGCATTTAATAAATAATGTATTGATAGTATAATAAACTTACTAACACCCAAATTTTGTGTATTAGTAATATATTAATATAACTATAATTCTTTATCAGATATGAAAAAATTAGGGGGGTGGGTTATACTTTTGTCGCGGAGTGTATTAATCGATATTTGTCAACTGTTAATAAATATTTTTTTAATGGTTAATAAATGTACTCTTTTTCCAAGAAAATATTTAATAAAATTAGAAAATAATTAGTTATCTTATAACTAATAAATAAATAAATAAATAAATAGTTTCCAAATTAATGAATATATTAACAGTTAATAAATTATATTATTGCTTACGAATAACTTTCTTGAATCAATTTAAACTGAATATGTCGAAACAAGATTAAAATTTCTAAAAAATATATTTATCTTGAATCAAGTAGTCTTCTTTCGTGCAATAAGTCTCTATAGTTGATAGTCATTGATCCCGCCCTCCTGTTTCTTTTGTTTTCATTTACTTTAGAAAGAGATTGTTCAATCTTTAATTCTCAGCTCTTAGGTATCCCTGTGATTTTTTTTCCGGGTGTTCAATTGAAGAATATATCTTCTGACCCGAAGATGGTCGGAGTGGATTTGTGTCCTGGGTTGCTCGCGTGAAAGGCGGAATGACCTGAGAGGGGCATCTATCTTAGTTTGTGCTTTTTCCCAATAGAAATAATAGCACTCTTGCGTTTATTGTTTCCGTTATTTTAATAATTTGTTGATGTAGAAAGAATTGTGTATTTTGTCTCTCTTTTTTAGAAAAAATATGAGGATACAAATGCAAAGCAATTAACTACTTTGAATTTCAATTCTGAAATTATTTCAACTGGAATAAAACACTGAAAATATGATAACAACGGCATATAAATTGTGAATTCTTGGAGCGAAAGAAATGTTAGTTGGGGTGTGGCAAGTCTGGAATGTGGTTCGTGTTCGTCCAAAAAAAGGGCAACAATGCGACGAAATAATTCGTCTGCCCCGGAATTCGGTAATTTCTCTTACCCGATGCTACTGAAAAAGAGAGGAATAAAAAAGCTCCAAATTAAATGGGAGACAAATTGACAATGCTATGAGTTAGGACTTTTTAGCTAATTCATGTGGATCGTTAGTTAAACCGTCGGTCTTTTAAACGTTTTTACGCATACAGTCATTCTCAATGCTCAATGTATGTATGTATATAAATGAATATTTTAATTTTACAGTCAGTATAAATGCTCGAGTGGAAAGAGATGATAAAGTCGCGACTAATTAAGGTACCGTTTTACGATAACTGTTGATAACCCGTCGCTGAGTACAGAGGGTCCTCCAACATTGTTGGTTGTCACCAGGACTATTTGCATGAGAAAGGACCGAGGTTTATAACCTCGTTTCCCTTTTTACCGTCGATTTTACGATTCTGCGTATTCATTTGACTTTTTTTTTGTATTGTATTTTTCTAACAATAAACCTAATTTTTCATTCTAGATTTGAAGTTTATGTTATGTAAGATAAATTAATTGAGTATAAATTTTAAATACAGATAAATTTTATCCCAAGTAAGCTTCGGACAGCCCCATACCTAGCCTTCTTGCATACACTGATAATAACAACGAATCAATTCAAGAGAAAAATTTTCAAGTTAATTTTTTTATCAGTGTATTTGTATGTTTAATTTTTCGAATTTTTTGAAATCAATTACAAAATTTCAAATCAATCAACATGCATGCCTCAAAAGCTCATTTGTAAGCAAAATTGTTTTAAAATAACTGTCAATATTATCTATTTAATTAATTTTCTATAAACTGTTAATTGAATTAAAAACTTTTAGTTCAATCAATGAGCTTTGTGAAATTATTGCTAATTTCACAAATATAATTTTCCGGTCAAGCCTATAGTAATAATACAGTGTTTTATCAAATGAATGAGTGACATTACACATTTTAATTATTGTATAATAAAAAATGTAAATTTGTACAGTGATTCAAAAAAAAATCTCAAGATTATATAGTTTGTTTCTTGGAGAAAAAAAAATTGCTTGAAACATTTAAAAATGACTAGGTTTGTCTATAACTGTTCCCTTACTTCTCATCCACAAATCTAAGTGATAAACGACCGTACATTTGCTACGAAAAATAGTTTTAGTTTACACAATTGTTTGATCCTAAGTTCACTGAATAAATGTTGATGGACAAAGGTCAAGGCAAGATAAGTTACGACTTATCCATTTAGACCGAGGGAATAAAATCCTGTGAAATGGAGTAACATTACTTATAAGAACTAGAAAAAACAAAGAACTACTAAAACTATCACCAATTTGTATCTGTTTTTATAAACCCCTGTTTAGATCCAGGCAATCATATAACACGTTTTTTCAAAATATTGTGCACAATCGTTTTTTTTTTTTTTTTTTTTTTATTAATGCGTAAGTTACATTATCGCTCTTAACGTTTTGCTTAAACATTAAATGATGATCCTTATTCATTTGTGCGTGCTGTAAACGTATATCGTGAGGCTGATTTTATTTCTGAGCTTACCAGCGGGCCAGGATCTTGCTTGAAACATAATTTCGGTTGAATGCTTTTATCTAACAACCTGCTATTTGTCTTTGTTGTATTTGCTTCCACTTTTACTTTCTTTCGAACACTATCTCATTCATTCTGTTTACTATCCCTCGAGGTCGTCAGGATAAATTTGCATTGGATCCTGCTTTTTACATTGCGTGTATAGACTGATAAGCTCTCTCAACAGCCTTCTTATTTGATTTTTTCTTTTTTTTTATTCACTAGGTACTTTTTGACTATTCACTTCGTTAAGTCTTTAACTTAACTTATAAATGTGTCATTGAGATAAAGATATGGGTGAGTAAAATTATTATTATTTGCAAGAAATAATCTTCGTAAGTTTCAAAGTACAAAGCAAGCTTACGTGATCGACTGAATGGATATAAATCTCGGGCGTTATCAGAGATTAACCTATTTCTTTTAGACTCTTTTGTAATTATTTCATAATTATTAAAGCATCATTTAAACTCTTAATCTTTGCATGCAAAGGAATACTTGCTGAAAATTAAAACTTAAGATTTATTATTAATTTAAGTCTTGGTGTAATATAATATAACGGATAAAATAAGTTTAAAAGAGCAACAAAGCAAAATAGCAACTCCGTAAGCGCTATTTTCCGCCTCTTGAAATGTACATTCACTGAATTGGCGATTTTTTTTGACCTCTCCTTCTCGATCTTTATTCATTCTCCCTTTGTTACCTTTTATTCTTGTGTTCGTGTTCTTTTTCTTTTCGGGTTCTTAATACTTCTCACTTTCACTTTTACCCTTCGTCGTTATTCTTCTTGAATCCCGAGAGTCTTTCTTTATTTCCATTACAACGCTATAATTTAACTTTTAGTGCTTTTTAATAGAAATAATTCAAAAATATAAATCAATAGCTCAAGTTTTGAGTGTAATCAAATATTTATGTAATAGAAGAAGAACGCGAAGATATATATTTCTTATTAACATAATATCTACTTCATATTTGACAATTTTAATTTTAAAAATTCAGCTTCTAATCCTGATTGAGTCTTTAAATTTTTTTTTACATCAATTTTCGAATAAGAGTTTATTTTAACCAATTATTTTTAATATAACACACTTATTAGAATTAGCTTTTTGCCGTACTTTTTTTTTTTAGTTTACATTAATTTTAACACAAACCATGGTATTTTGTCTACAATAAAAGTCACGAGAGATAACAAAGCCTACACTAATTAAAATGTCATCTATATAATAGTATGTATTTTTTAATATATATCATTTAAATTATAGCAATATTAGAAATGATTGATAAACTCTTAGGAGGTGTGCAATCTACTTGATCCCTTATTAGCTCCCGGTATCATATCGTCTGGTCATGACAACATCACTTTGGGTTATTTCAAAGAGTCCTAACGGAATGTCTCTTTTCCATTCACATCTATTTTATTTTCGACCCTTATCTAGTTTAAGTCAGCCTTGTTATAAGCCAGAGATAAGACCTGACGTCAGAAGTATTTGGTCTCAATGTACCCAACTAGCTAAAGGGCTTATTAACTAGCCAACATGAGTATCATGTCACATTTCATTCTTGTCATTAAATTATACATTTTGCAATCTTTGATTCTTGCAATCTTCCTACTGTGGTTATGTTCGATCAAGGAATTTTTATAAAAAAACAATGATAAGTATTCATTAAAGCTGTTAATTGCATTGATGGTTGCAATATGAACTCTAAAGTGAAAGTAAAAATATTCATAAATACTTTACAATTTTAATGTTGTAATTTATAATGACAATAATATGCATCGACCGTTTGTCCCTCTTGATTTTTCACCCGCCCCATGTGACATTCCTCTGCAGCGTTAAGGCTATCTCATATCATGTAACCCTCTGATACGAATCCAAATGGACAAGAGAGTTTAATGAAATCAGGATCGAGTTACGAGAATACCATTATAGAAAAGGGAATGGAAACCATACCTAAAAGCTCTACACTACGGCCAGTATTTATGGAAATCTTGTTATCTCGAAATTTGTGTGGTAATCAAACTTTAATGTATTCTCATATACCAATCAGAATTTTTTCTGGTGAGTCTGCGTTCATAACCGTCAACCACCATAAATCTAAAGTGCACATCAAAGTTTGCTTTCTTGTCAGTTAAAATATTACTAAATTAAACCTGTGAAAAAATTTTTGATAGCTATGTACGGCGAGTTTTCATATCTGACCATCTGATATGGTCTAATTTGGTCACATATGGTCTCTCAGGCTATACATAAGAATAAATAAATAATTTATTATAATTTTTATTTCTTATAGAAATGTGTACATCAGTTAACACGATTTATTCAACAATAAGTAACTTAGTAGTTGATTAAACTATAAATCTATGTCAAGTGACTGCCTCAAGAAAGTTAAAAAATGATTTATATTTTAGAACTTAACTGTCTTGTAAGGAAAAGATTTAGAGATTATGTGTCACCTGTCGGAGATTTTCAACACTAGATTGGGTCGCAAAATTATATATAGAAATATAAAACCAAATCAGACCCGATATGGGTTTATTGTCGTGTCAAGACAAGACTAATCAAATTATATCATCAAGTCAGGTATGCCCATGTTAGATCATATCAGAAAATTTCTTTACGCAAGGAATATATTCGTTTATGAATAAATATAGAACGTTTTAATTAATGTCATCATACGAATCAATGAACTATCGATAACAAAGACATCTTGATAAATAAGCTGTGGACAAAGCGATTAATATTTTCATAGATTAGAAATATGTTCGAGCAGGAATTGTAAATATTTGCTTTCCTATCTTCTTCTGTCGCCCCAATGATCTCAAGACAAGGTTCTATCTTAGCTTTTATTGAATTCCTCTCTCCGTGAGTCCTTCATGCGCATACTGCCTGATCAATCTGCAAAGTACATGCAAATTCACTCGCAGGGGATATAACCATGGAAAAAAATTCAACTTTCAAAATGCGAAAAAACGCTCAAACAGCACAAAGTTATAGTTTTATCAATAACATGTTATTATGAGATAACTCTTATCACTGAAACACACTAACGATTTAATTCACGATTTTCAGTTTACATAATAACTGCATTCTCATAATTCACTTTAATTCATAGCAACAACCGATCGATTGGTAAATAAACAGCATTTCATGCAAGGTAAAATCATCAATTTTCCGTAGCAGTAAATATACGCGGAGAGAAGGGAATGTTGATACTAACAATATATATGTATGGAAATCATTAGATATACAATGTGGTGGGTAACGCGACTAATTTTTAAAACAGAGACAGAGAAATATTTAGATTATACCTCAATTATTATGATTAATCCTTAACACTTCAGATCATATTCAATGTTTTATTCATATAATGATTGTAAAAATGGCTGTCGCAATAGTAGAATAAAGTAATCTAGTGTTAATCCTTAAAAGCTTCACGGGACTCTACACTGCCGCTGAGTCATGTTGTCTGTAACTTTCCAAGAGGGTTTGCAAATAGTGAAGGTTCATGTATCACATAGAATCAAGTATATACAACACCAGCGGCATAAATCTGTAACATCCTGAGAGCCCTCTTTTCTTTGACGGGATTACTTGTGTGGTGGGTTGCTTCAAGGGCTCTTCTTCAAATAAAAAAAGCTATCCCATTGGCTCAGTAGTTTACTAAACCTATTTTTTTTAATTAATTTCACTTTTTGCATCAATCGATAGTTATATACATACAATTTTAGTTTCAATGGGATTTAAATTCTGGAATTTTGCGTAGTACAAAATTAAGATGATAATGATCATGAATCATGATTATAGTGATGGTGATCAGAATGATGATGATAATAATGACGATCATCAGCTTGATGGCCATGATTATTAGAATGATGATAATGATAATGGTTATCATGATGATGATGATGATGATAATAATAACAATAATCATCAGCAATATAATGATGATGATTAGAAGGATGATCATGATTATCAACCCAGTGGCGATGATTATTAGTACAATGATGAATTGATGATAATATAATGATGATGATGCTGCTGATCATTATCATCATCATACTGATGATCATTATTGTCTTATTTATCATCATCATCATCATCATCCTACTGCGTCTCTTTCCTTCATCTCTTCATACTTTCTACCGCATGTTGTTCAGTGCAACTCGATTCGCTGTTATTTATCGACAATGGTTGATATGATGAAAGGCTATCATTTCATTATTCTCGAGTGGATTTTTCTTTTGGATATAAACCAAGATTTTGTATTTGGACAGGAGACACGTGAGTACGGGACGTTAGGGTTCCGTAATAGGTGGCCCAAGGGATATCCTTGTGGCTTCTGATACACTGGCCGATACAACGCGTGTTGCTGCATCCCATACATTTTCACTTTCAGGGTCCACATGACACGGTACCATAAATAGTCACAGGGAAACCGGAATTTCCATTATATCGCGTTCCTCTACGCTACGTCCAAGCCGTAAACAATATCATTGAACTCCGGCATCGACCGTCCCATTAGATGTCTGTTTGATATTTATTACTTGTGGAGGGCATTGTTGACCGAACTCATGGAACTCATGGTCCCGTACCAAAAATTATGGATTTTCATTTAGGTGTTATTGAAAAAAAAAAAAAAAAAAGTATATTCTTGTTTTCAAATTGTCAACTGTAAACTATAAATTCTGCATAACCCTGCGGTAAAGGTGAAAGTTAGGGTGTAGCGGGTGTTGTTTTTATAATGAACGATCGATGGATATTAACCAACAGCGAACATATTGGAAACACGTGGTGCACTTGGTTTCCACATAAGCGTCATGTAAAATTACGCCAGCTAGTTTAATTAATTACATTCAATTAATCGGTCAAGTTACATGCATGTTTACTTACTAATTCACGAGCAGGCTCCCACACGTATTAAAACAGAAAATAAAAAATAAACTTTTTTCTGTTCATTAATAAATACAAATAGATTAACTTCTTTTTAAGACAAAAGAAAACAGTTCTCATGTTCTTTACTTTTCAAGACCATTTATTTCGGTTTAAGAACAAAGAATTATCATGAACACAGGTGGTGAAGCACTGGAAAAGTAGCTAACTTGGTTGTGCGCCGAATATTTCATAAGCTAAAAACGACATAAACTTTTTTTATCCCTAGTGCTTCTTTCTTCTTCCCGGATGATTCATTCACTAAAGATGAGACTGTAAACTTGAATCCGATGATTATCACACACTCCTATCTTAAAGCTTACTAGTCTAAATTTTTTTTTCTTTACGAACTGGAGACGTTGTTGTAGGTTTTATACTTTGGCAAAAGTTTTCTTCATCGTTTTTGCCTTAAGTTTTATTTTGTCGCGTACTATGGTTTTCAAATTATGTTGATGGATGAAATTCATTTAAAAAACAGTGATGCATAAAAAATAGTGTTTATCAATTCATCGTCATTTAATAAATTTAAAAAATTTGAACATTTATTAAAATTGTGTAGAATTAAGGAAGTATTAAAAATTTTATTTATCAATTAAAAAACTGTTGCAATCAAAAACTTAAAATCTGTTTTATTAATAGAAATAACATTTTTTTAATAAACGAGTTTGAGTTGTTAGTAATAATGTTGTATGACGTAAAAATAATTTGTTGAAAAAATTGTTGGTCAACTACTTTTAGTTAGCATATTGTGTTAGAAAAAAAAAAAAAAAAAAAAGGTTTATGATGAATTTTAGATAAGTCGTATTTTAAAATAGCATTGGTTTTATTAATGCACATGGTAAAAATGATCGTAAAACTGAAGGATTGTATCATGATGTTGCAAAAAATAATTGTTATTCGGCAAGAATATAATGTACGACGCAGATGTGAATACAGATAGGCTTTTTATTATAAAAATGAATTAATGGTAGAATTGTTTCACGGTGCAGCTGCAACAATTTTTCAGACTTAGTACAGAAAATTCGTAGACTTTTTTTGTAGTATATGTCACGCATCCAATAATTTATTGACAAAAAAAAGTTGAAAAAAACTAACGTAGTTAGATACTGTTGTAATTATAGCTTTTATTTAGATAACTAGGAACAGGCTGCAGTTTATAATTGGCAGAAAAATAATAAAACACTGCAATTTATTGTCGTTCTTTATCTTCTTCAAATTTATTCAATTATAAATCAGTAAATGACGACATGGTAACAATAAATAAGTGGTAACATAAAAAATCAATAAATTTTTGCCATCAATAGTTAGTAAATATTTTAAATTAACATCATATTTATTTAATACCCAAAGATTTTTCGTTATTACAGTGGAAAAAGTACTGTTATTAACATTTGAAGTAAAAAAATCATAATAATAGTGATAGCATTTTATCTTACGTGAAAAAATTAAATTTTGTACTAAAAAACATAATAAAGTACATTGATAAATTAAATCTTATAGTAATAGAACAATGTGTTTTACTGCAGTTCTTTTGTGGATACAGTGGGTCATTCCACGTCAAATCGACCAATAGTTGGACTCGACCCCTTTCGATTTGGATAAATTTTGGTCAGAAGTTTTCTTTTATCCTATAACGAAGTTCTGCCAAAGGAAAAAAATTAAAAAAATTTTTTTCAAAAGTTATGCAAAATCAAAAATTTCACTATTTTCCATATTTTTTAAATTTATGTTTCAAAAATCTCGAAAACTAAAATAATCTAAAAAATCGCTTATGGTAAACTTCAAAGGGGACACTTGGGGCTATTAAAAAAAAAAAATTTCCAAAAAAAAAATTTTGAAAAATCTCCAATTTGTGAAATTTTGAATTTTTGAAAATTGTCAAAATTGACCGTCGACAATAAATTTTCTTATAAACTCCGCCGTCCATCTTACGGCATCAAACAAATTTTATTTTGTTGTAGATATCTGTATTTTTTAACCGGAAATCCTTTCCTTCCTCAGATGAGGATGAGGTTTTTACTCTCATCACATCACTTGAAATGGGAATAGCGGCATGACAATTTCGGATTCCTTGTACTGGCAGAGCATTTTTAAATCTCTGGTTAAGTTTTTTTTGAGTACGTTGAATCTGCTCATTTGAAACAAAGTCACAATTGATTCCGTGAACATTTTCTTTTGCCCATTTGAATAGCTCATCAGGTGTTTGAATTTGGTCGTCAGCTTTAGATTGGAGGTTGGCTCTGTCAACCTTCCGTTTTAATGTTCCGCCTAAATCATCACTTGGACCTTTTCCATGTGAAGTTGCAAAATAATGCCATTCCGCTGGTATTTGACAATCTTCCTCATGATTCAGCAAGTTCAGCAAATTGTACCGATTTTTATATTGAGATGCTGCACCATCCGAAAAATAAATTATTTTAGAAATGGCTGGGCTTTTATTTTTCAGAAACGATGTCAGTACTTCCTGGAAACTATAAACTGCTGTTGTATTATGCGTCAAGTTGTCTGAAATGATTATCAAATTTAGAGGTACTATATTGTCGACATTTTCATCAATGGATCTATAATAGCAAGCAAATGGATGGATTGTCGCTTGACTATTATTCCAATAAGCTCTTTGGATACTGTTTTGAAGTAAAAATGAGTAATTTTCTGAGAAGTCAGCAACAACAAGTACTTGTCCAACTTTGAGATTCTTTTTCGTAGTTTGAAAAAATTCAGCCTGTTGACGAGCAATAAAATCATGCTGAAGGAATTTTGGAATAGATTCTACCAAATTATCAACGAAATCATCAGTTGATTTCACGATCGTTTCCAAAGAACATCGATCTACTTGAGTCCATTGTTTATACGTTATTTCATCTACAAAGTTATCATTGAAAATATTTTCGATCGTTCTTCTTAATTTTGTCGAGCCAGGACAGTTACTACAGGTTCCCAAATAGCAGTCACTCGTAGGCCGAGGACAAATAACCATTTTCAAGCAATCTCGATATGAAGAAAACGGTTGACTTTCATTGCTACATTTTAATTTGTCAAGTTTTGCACCATGAAATGATAGTTTAAAATTTTCGTGAATGAGACAGACATAAACTACGTGAGTGCCAGATGAACCTGGTAGAACACATTCAGGGGGTCTCAGACTAGCAAGTTTTTAAAAACTGACTTTTTCAAATGGGTATTTCTGCTTGAGCAATTGATAAATTTCATTTAAATTACCCAAAATCAGCCGTTTTTGTTTTGGAACCCGTTGACCATTCTCATGAACAGATTTAAATTCTTTTTTACCTGGTAACTCTCTACTTACATCTTGATTTCGATAAAATTGTTGAATTTTCTCTTCAGTAGTTTTTAATAATGAATGACCTTTGTTTCTTTGTGGAGTGAATAGAATGCCATCTTCACTGACTTTTTGTTTTACTTTTTTCACCATGTATGTAGATGCTTCTAAAACATCAACAATTTTTTCTGTTGGTCAACTTAAAGGCAAAACAGATAAAATCTGTGATTTTTCACTCACTTTGCTGCAGTTATTAAATTTTTCTTTTAGCTGATTTATTATTTCTTTTCCGGTTAATTCAGGAGTATCGTCAATGTTCAATTGTTTATTTTTAATTGTATGTTTTTGATCGATCTAAATCTTTTTTTTTACAGGAGATAAATTAAAAGTTTTGGCAATAGAATTAAGGCGATCTAGATGTATTTTAGTAGGTGTAAAAGTTTCACCGGTTGAGCTGCACATTTCAGATGTTGAAGTTGTCACATTTGACAACTGCAAGTTCTCAGATAAATTAGAGGACATTTTTTCGTCCACCAGGCTTTGAATTGACACTCTCAACTAGTTGACTTTCTTCGACATTCACAGTTTTTTCAAATATTTCAACTTCATTTTGATGTTCTGGTAATTCACTATAGACTCTTTTAGTACACGAAATGCATAGTTTACTTCCCGGTATAATGGAAGGTAACCTAATCTTACACTGTTCGAACAATTTTAAACTGACTGGTTTCAAAGATTTACGAACTATACTGTCATGAAGTTTAAAGGGATCAGCACAAGATTTTTGATTTGAAGTATATTTGATACGATACTGTTTGTCATGTTGAAAGCAAATAAAACTAACGTCTTTACCACTTCTAGAATTCAGAGTAATCTGATCTTCGTCAGAAAAATCTTTGTAATTAATAAATTTTTCTTCAGAGCATATTTCATTTTTAAATAATCCAATCGAACACTTTTCATTTTCTATCACTGATCTCTTATTTTTTCTGCACTCAAAATTTTAACTAGATAATATCCTTAAATTAAACACTTGATAAGATAATTGTTATAAGTTTAGAATTTGAAGAAAGAGTTATTTCTAGACACTTACTTAGAATGATGACTGTCTTCGAAATAAAAATCAGAAAGGTTAACTTTATCTTACACGTAAAGATTCAAACGTCACGCGACAGATGTCACCACTTCTTCTACTTTAACATCAAATGATAATACAGGTGTCAGTATCATTTTTTTTACGAGTTTTATTTTGAAAATGATCCCAAAAAATGTCATTAATGTTTTTTTTCTCATCATTATGCTACTAAATGAAATTTCAACTGTTCAATATATCAAAATTACGCGATTTGCCAAACTGAATAAAAAAAAAAAAATTTAAGAAAAAATTTTTTTTTAACAAATTTCAAAAATTCATATATTTGAAAAAACAAAAAATACAGTTCCAAAAATTTTAGGATCTTTTAAGATTGGTACAAGGTAGTACACAAAAAAATTTGAGCCAAAAATTTATTGTCGACGGTCAATTTTGACAATTTTCAAAAATTCAAAATTTCACAAATTGGAGATTTTTCAAAATTTTTTTTTGGAAATTTTTTTTTTTTAATAGCCCCAAGTGTCCCCTTTGAAGTTTACCATAAGCGATTTTTTTAATTGCAATAGTTTTCGAGATTTTTGAAACATAAATTTAAAAAATATGGAAAATAGTGAAATTTTGGATTTTGCATAACTTTTGAAAAAAATTTTTTTAATTTTTTTCCTTTGGCAGAACTTCGTTATAGGATAAAAGAAAACTTCTGACCAAAATTTATCCAAATCGAAAGGGGTCGAGTCCAACTATTGGTCGATTTGACGTGGAATGACCCAGTATAAACAGCTGCATCATGTGCATGTTATATGTGTTGAAGATATACTTGTAAATATGCTATTTATTTTATTTAATTTTTTAAGTTCAGAGATTCACTTCAGCTCAGTTTCTTCTTTAAACTAATTTAGTTAAAAATCAGTATATTACAATTTTTTTAGTTTATTATTATTATTATTATTATAAATTAAAACGATATTCCTGAGCATGTATTGTTAACATCAACAATTTCTTGCTTATTGACGTATTTCGCTATTTCATCTTTAAGATATATTAAGTCATTGGTTGGTAAATATTTTTGTCGAGACCAAATCATCCCAAATGAGTTTCTGTACATTGGAGACTTAGGTCCCGTACAAACTATCATCGCGCAGAACTGTGTGTAATTCACCACCAACATTTTGTGAAGAAATGGACCTGTTAAATGAATATTTTAATCAATTAAGTGAACACTAAGGAAAAAATGAACTTAATTCAAGAGCAAAATTTTTTAATCACGTAAATTTGACTTAAACCCAGAAAAATTTCTTAACTCACGAACTTTTCGATTTATTTCAAGACTATAAAACTTGTAATAATAATTTTGGTGATTCAAATGAAATCATGATGCGTATTATATGCTTATACTAATCCGTAATTACTCAAATATAAATAACAATAAATATTAATCCGATTATAATTATATCGTTAGAAATACCAATATAATATTATAATATTTTACTAATAAATTCTTGACATCTATTATAAAAATTTACACATTAAAAATTGTTGTGTCATTGCATCAAAAATTTTTGCGTTAAATGTTTAACATTTTTTTGTATTGATTTGAGAGAATTAACATAAAAAAGTGTTAAATTTACCCATAAAAGTGGTAATTTTTTAACACATATATTTTAAACACAAAATTTCTTCACGCAATGATGCAAAATTTCTTACTGTGTTGAATTTATATGTATTATGTTAAAAAACTACTATTTCGACTATCTATCCTTATCTGCATTAAAACATGCAATATTATAGAAACCTATAATGGAATTATATTACCTAGTACTCTAGGTGATCCATTAAGTTGCCATGTCGCAATGGTTTCATTTTCTGATTGTTTACCATTAATCCTCCATAAAAGCCGTCCATTGCTTATCGGACTAGTAGTAGTGAAATTCATCGCAAATGAATCAGTTCCGTTCATTACGACGTTGAAATGTAAACACTTTCCGACTTTATCCCTTACAGGTGAAGCAGCTACTACATACCATTCTCCAACCATCTAGCAAGAAAAATGATCACTGTTATCATTTGTTATATATGCCCGAGTTAAAAAAATTAATTTAAATGAGTTTAACTGCTATACCAAAACAATTGATTCAAGCTCATCTAAGTTCATTTTTTTGACTTGGGTGAATTTATCAGGATAATTTATGTATTCACCTTATTATAATCAACTACTTTGTCATCGCCGGAAAGAGGACATTTACATGAGCACAAGTATAAAGATAACAAAATTATCCACAATGAAGAACGCGGAATAATATTTTCAATCATTTTGTAAAAAGTTTGAGAGATTCTTATACAACTTTAATAAAATAATATCAAGTCTGCATGTTCCGAGAGTGTTACAGATACACTCTTTACACTAAAACCATGCTGGGATGACTAACATTTAATAACTTCACTTGTCTAATCGCAGAGGAGATACGTGGGTTTTTGTGTCAGTAAATAGTTAAAAATCTCTGTGTTTAAAACTATCGTCACTGTGTTCACGATTATTTTATTTTTATATGTATATTTATAATTTATAATAGTAAATAACATGTATTTTATAATCTACAGCTACAGGCATTACACAGCGTATTACAACTCCGGCAATACTGAACAAAATTTATAGCGACTGTATAGAAATAAGGTGCACACGCGAGCGCACGTCTAAATGTACAATTATATATATTTTTATAATTATGCTTATGATATATTTATGTATCGTTTATATATATTATAAGCAGTTTCGCCCAATCACGTTTCAAATAAATTGCCTTCACATATGTTTTTTTTCATTTTTACGCGCTTCATTGACCTGTATTCCTCTATCTATTTATATATATATATATATATATATATATATATACTTTTTTTACGATATCGATTTTCAATGACACTGAAAAATTTTTTAATTACACTAAAAAAAAAAAGACGCCATTCGGCCATACCCGAAATGGAAGGTAGATTTCATAGAATGAATTATCGTCTTGTCTCAATAACTTTCGTTTGACATGGATAGGTTGTATTACACATTGCCTGAAAATGGTTCAATTGAACTCTTAACTCCGATAAAATAACTAATAATGGTCAAAAAGTTAACATTATATACGTCAAATAAGAAGTGTTTTTATGAGTTTTCGAGTAAATTTATTAAAAATGAGCTATCTTTTTGCTATTAAAAGTTATACATAAATGAAGTCACCGAAAACGTAATTTCTCCTATTTTGATCATTTTGAAGAGCTACTATTTCTGAACTAATCGAAGGATTTCGCTCATTTTAAGGCTCATGCAAGCTAATTGTCAAATGAATTTGTATACTTAATTTCATTGGGATCTGTTATGAATTCTCGACAGAATAACATTCATAAGTCGGCTGCACTACACATTGCCTGAAAATGGTTCAATAGAACTCTTAAATTTGCGATAAAATAACTAAAAATGGTCAAAATGTCAATGTTATATACGTCAAATTGAAGGCAATTTCATGAGCTTTTACATGAATTCATTGAAAATTAGCTATCTCTTTTCAACCAAAAGTTATACATCAATGAAGTCACCAAAAACGTGATTTTCACTATTTTGATAATTTTGAAGAGCTGCCATTTCTAAACTTATCGATGGATTTCGCTCATCTTCGAACTCATTCAAGGTTATTATCCAAAGAATATATGTAATTAAGAAAATGTTTTTTTGGAATGACTTTGACTTGAAATTGTTCTTTTTTAAGATTTTATATGGACTTTAGCGATAGTTAATAGTTCATTTATTATGATAAGTTTTTGGAGTAGTTCTAAATAGATCTGAATTTAATGTTAGGTATAATTTGTTAGCATATTTTTTTATTATGTTCATGTTAATCTGATTATATTTGAAATATTAATCTATATAAATAAAAGATCAAAAATTTTGTAATCTTTCATAATGATTTATTATTCTTTATTATCTTAATTATAAAATGAGTTTCTATGGTCAAAATTGGTACGATCAGAAAAGTTATATAGTGTAACCTCAATATAACGAACCTCAATATAGCGAATTTCTCGATTTAACGAATTTTTCAAAATCCCCTAGAACTGCCCATAAGAGTCTATGTAAAATATACCTTTATATTACGAATATATTTTTCTAACAACCTCACTATAACGAAAGTTTAATTTTTGCAAAATATAGATAGAAATTATTATTGACCTTTATATAACGATTTTCCAGCCTATAACCTCTACATAACGTATTCTACAAATTATCCTCTCTTAATTCCACAATAACTAATGTCTTAACGAGTGCTGACACGTTCAATTCTTCATAAATCAGTCATTGCTGTTTGATCACTGTCGAAGAGGAAGAAGAGAATAAAATAAATCAAAATGATTTTACGATAACAGATGCACGCAACGCTCTGGATGTAATTAAATATGTATTTTTCAAAAAAAGTGGTTTATTTGACGGTGTAGTTAAATCCATTACGGAGTTCGATTGTGCTTTGGATATAATTACTAACACTTTTTTTCGAGTAAAAAAACGAAAAACGAAGATTAAGCTAATACCATTATTCTTCAATCACGTTATATTCTCTTTAATACATTCTATGTTTATTTTGTCTATTTTGTTCATTCTATGTCTATTTTGACCTTAAATTGATTTAAATATTTTCAAATAAATAATTCTATGTTTTGATTTCAAGGTTGCACTGTAAACTGATTTTGTGACATTTCACAATTTTATATTTATTTTTTGGTAACAGATAACATTTTACGTTTACTTATAGCGGCACTTTTGAATAGTTCGTTGATTTTATAAGTTTTTTCCGGGACATTTTTTACAAAATCATCAGCACTTTTTCTTGTAGTAACAGTATTATTTTTTTAATTTATTTCAAAAGTACCTAAACTATTTATTTTATGATCAAAAATATCGAAAATCCATTAAACTAAAGTTTTTTAATCCATAATTTGTAATTCTCGACAGTCACATAGAGACTGCTGGTTGATTTTTTTGTCCATGCTGTTTTATTAAACTAATAAATAGACGCTTTATTAAATTTTATAGTAAAATAATATACGATCAGTTATTAAAACAAGATTTATGGTTTAATAATAACATCTTAGAATACTGTCTTAATTAAAGTAATAACTCTCTCGACATTAAGATACAGGTATTAGATAAATCCGTTGTTAGATTGGACCTTCGTAAATAGATTCGGTTGGCCATACGATGTTTTGTTACTTGAAATTGTCTTGAGATATTTTATGTTATAGAAAGCTATTATTGAGTTGATTTTCCATTTAAAATTTATAAATAATAACAATATCAAAAAATGATAGTGAGTAGTTTTTATTTATAGTTAAATTGTTTCGAAGATAGTGATAGTGGTCGAGTTGCGTGTAATTTTCAACTAAAGCATTTTACTCAATTACAACCTTCTCGTTCTTAGTTGGTCCCTAACCCTTATTACCGCCATTAGCGTCCAAACTAAAGTGAATTAATCAAGGGTCAGAGTAACTATGAATGTAGTGACGCTCGTTATATCTATATCTCTAGTTTCTGGAAGCTCCAATTTATTATCGGAAATTTCTTAGATTCATCAGAACTTGCGGCTTTCAGGAAATTTAATATCTTGGACGGACAATACCATGGTTGAGAGTGATAATAACGGTTCATCTTCATTATTGATAAATAATTAGTGATTAAAGTTCAATGGTGACGTTCAAAGACTTTGAAAGTACAATAACCCGTGAAAAAATTTTCCAATACGGCCTTGTCTGGTCGTGTACGGCTGTATCTAGCTGATGTATGTGAGAATTATAAAAAAATGTATCATAGATTTTCAATTTTTAATTTCTTTGATAAATGTATGAGGATGTTTCAGAAGAGTGGAAAATAAATAAAATTTATTTTAGAATTTGATACCTCAAACTTAAAACTCTTGTAAAGAGACGATTCAGTGATTTTGCGCCATCTGTCGGAGATTTTTAACTCTAACTTTAATTAAAAAATTATACGTGGGTATAAATGACCACACACACTGTAAAAAATCGGAAGTGAATTTTCAGTTCCATCATTCAGAGTACCGAAGTGAAGAAATAAACCACTTCGCATGTACACGGAAAGAAAATTATGGGAACTATTCCTATACTATTATAGAAACTATTCCTATATCATTATGGGAACCATTCCCATAAATTATGGAAACCATTCTCATAATAGTATAGGAATGGTTCCCACGATATATAGGTTTAAATCCTACAGGAAAAAAAAAATTAACATGACTTGAATTTGTGCCTTTTCAAGGTTTCACATCATTCTCATCGATAGTCAATTTATGATGATAAGTATTTAGGTTGCATTCGAAAATACTCTATCTCTAGATATATAATTGAGAAATGACCTTGTATCTTGTGAACTATTGACATTTTTAAGGAAATAAGCTCATCCCGATGTTACGCTCATCGAGACCTTTCATTTGAGTACCCACATCAATTTTTCATATATTTTATATATTTATATATATTATATATATGTAAATATGAAAAATATATCAAAAATGCATGTGGGTACTCAAATGAAAGCTCTTGATGAGTATAACATCAGGATGAGCTTATATCTTTAAAAATGTCAATAATTAAGAAATGACCTTGTATCTTGTGAACTATTGACATTTTTAAGGATATAAGCTCATCTCGATGTTACGCTCATCGAGGCCTTTCATTTGAGTACCCACATCAATTTTTCATATATTTATATATATTATATATATTAGGGTGGCACAAAAAAAACCGACTATTTTTTTTTTTGAGTCTCGAGTCAAAAAATGTTAGTTTTTGATGTTTTAAGAACCCTCACCAAAGGACAGCTCAAAAAAAAATTTTTAAGAGGTCACTCCAAATTTTTCAAAATTTCAAAAATCGTCAAAAATCGAATTTTTTTTTTTTAATTTTTTTTCTCGT
>CAJNRD030001122.1:6603978-6699619 GCA_905319865.3 Cotesia congregata
TTCAAAAAAAAAATTCGATTTTTGACGATTTTTGAAATTTTGAAAAATTTGGAGTGACCTTTTAAAAATTTTTTTTTGAGCTGTCCTTTGGTGAGAGCTCTTAAAACATCAAAAACTAACATTTTTTTACGCGAGACAAAAAAAAAATAGTCGGTTTTTTTGCGCCACCCTAATATATATGTATATATGAAAAATATATCAAAATGCATGTGGGTATTCAAATGAAAGCTCTTGATGAGTGTAACATTGGGATGAGCTTATATCTTCAAAAATTTCAATGGTTTACCAGATACAAGGTCATTTTTTCATTGTGTACCTAGACACAGAGCATTTTCGAATGCAGCTTAAATTCTCATTATAATAAATTGATTATTGGTGAGAATGATATGAAACTTTGAAAAGGCTCAACTCCAAGCAAAAACCCATTTTATCATATAAATACACCGGCCACAAAATTTTTTTTATTCTCTTAATAATATAGATTATTATTAATCTATATTATTAAGAGAATTATGTTGCTGCCACATGAAAATCAATTTTTTTTCCGTGTATATATTATAGAAATTATTTCGAACTCACTCCGCACGAAAATTTTATCTTTATTTTATTTTGAGAAAGATTCCCATAATGGTATAGGAATGATTCCTATAATATTCTAGGAATCGTTCCTATAACATTATGGGAGTAGTTCCCATAATGATATAGGAACCATTACTATATCATTATGGGAATATTTCCCATAACATTATGGGAATGGTTCCTATAATTGTATAGGAATTATTCCTATAATTATAGGAACCATTCCTATATCATTATGGGAACCATTCCCATCGTTATGGGAAATGTTCCCATAATTCTGGGAAAATTTCCTATAATTATGGAAACAGTTCCTATAATTCATGGAAACAGTTCCTATAATTGCCTGGGAACTGTTCCCATAAAATTATGGGAATAGTTCCCATATTTTTCTTTCCGTGTAGAGTAAATCTGAAGTTTTTTTTTAGTTGATTCAGGTAAAATATCCAGTAGTTGAACAATTTTCAAAGTAAAATGTATTCAACCTTACTTTTAATAAATAAAAATTTGTTTATTAGTTAAAAAAAAAAAGTGATTCTCATGAAAATATAAACAATTTTAAATCTATTAATGTGTAAAAAAAATGATTAAATATTTATATTTTTATAAGGTTTTAAAGATATTTTATAAAAGCAGTAGCAGTTGAACAAACAGTTCTGAAGTGCCGCAGTAGTGGAAGAAGCATTTCAGATAGCGTAGCATATTGAGCTAATAAATTTACTTTTTATTGATACATCACAAGATTATGATAAATGATTTAAGATGAATAATATCTCTAAGATATAAAAAATATATAATACTTTTATTATTTCAACATTTTTATTTTATTATTCAATTTTTTATTTTTATTTCTTTGCTGCTATTATCATCATCATCATTTGTAAGTCACTAATCACTAATAACATTAAAATTTAAACAGTCTCTTGTTAAATAATAAATTTTCTTCAGTGATCCATAGTATTACAGACTTTTTATAATTATTTGTCTTTTTTTATTATATTAAATTAGACTTTCCTGCAAAAATTTTTTTTTTTAGGTTTAAGAATTTGACTGTTGAATTACCAGGAAAGTTCTAAAAAATGTAAATAAACATGATGTAAAACTTTCAATTAATTTAATTACACCATTTTTTTTATATGTAGATTTTATTTAATTCGCAGTAAGTAATACTACAAAATTATGTTTTTACAAAGTAAATTACTTTTCACTTCGAATAATTTGTATTTGTTACAATAATTACCAACAAAATTATGAAATGTGTATTTAGATTATTTTTATGGGTAAAAAGTAATGAAACCACATTGTTTACTATTACACCACTACTCTGTAGACTTTGTAGAATATGTTCAACTATAGCTGCAATTATAAAATATATAAGGACCAAAACTTGAACATGCAACGCCAGTTTGTTCAAGTTCTGGGTACAACCTTGAAAATTGGGAGGTGTAGTCAGACGATAAAATTGAATATTAAAGTCATATTTTTTAGCTTTGCAAACAATATGTAATGTTGAAAAAAGACTATTTCATTTATTGGTACCATTTCTATTACGTAAGGCACTTTTTAGGATTCCTAAGCAAATAAATAATTATATAGAAAATTCCTTAAAAAATGCTTTTTGTAAAGATTAAAAAAAAAATATTAACGAAATTTTTCTTAAATATAATAATTTATCTGTAATTTTTTAAATATCTCAGTATGCATTTTGTAATTTTTAAACGAATAAAAACTATTTTTTAAATTATTATTTGAAAAAAAAAATCATGAATTTATTCCACGGAGTTGTTTTGGTCAATAATTAAAATTAAATCCGTGAAGTGAATTTTACTCTCAAGGGATTAAATCAATTAAAAATAATTCACTTTGCCTTTACTTCGTAAACTATTTCTTAAATTTTTTTTACAGAGTACTGGGCCTGATATCGTCCTATCAAGCCCCAGATATGTGCTTATGTCATTAATTAAGAAAAAAAAATCAATTAAAATAACAATAAAAATACACTGTTAAAAATTTTTGTAAAATTACAATCATATTACAAAACAAATGATATGTAAAATTACAAATCAGTGTATAGCAATGCTAAATAAAATACAATTCATGTAATTTTCCAACACCTGTTAGGAAATCTACTAAGATGTATTGTAATTTTACAATCTTCTTGTATAAACCTAAAACGCATTGCAATATTACAGAACCGTTGGTCAATTTTTAAGAAAAAGCTTTTTAATTTTGCAAACATTATTTGTAATTTGATTCGGCATAATTGTATGTAAAATCATAAAAAAATATTGTAATTTATATTACAATAATCTCATATAAAATTTAAAAAGCTTTTTTTTATTTTTAAAATTTTCATTTTAAAATTACACAGTGCAATGTAATGTAACCAGAAAGTTTTATTTATATTACACGAATTGTAATTCTACTTCACTGTTTTCTAATTTTAAAAATAATACTTTTCAATTTTACAAAAATGAGCCTGATGTATAAAAAAACAACAATGTCCTTCATATATTTTTTTACTAATTTTTAGTCTATGGTTATTTATTAGTAATAATAAATTCGAGGCATCATTTATCTTTTATAAATTTTAATATTACGCTCAAACGATCATTTTGAAATCAATATATTTTAATGAGTATATGTTAGACTTTAATTTTTATAATATTCAATGAATTATAAATAATGTAAAAGTCAGTTATTTTCCATCAATAAACAGCATCAAATAACACAAATAATGTAAATAATAAATAATAAGCCGTAATGCTCAATCACCACATAGGATTAGCTTATAAGAATAATAAGATGTTGGACCACCTATCGGTCGTACGGCGTAGGGCGTTAGGTATCGGTCTGGCAAGCGCGCGGCTCGCGTTCGATTCTTAGTTAGGGTAAATATTATTTTCACTTTATATCATCTAAGTTGTAATAATTAGGTCTACGTGAGATTTAATTAAAATCTAATCAGCGCTTCGTAAAAATAAAATGACAACAAATATTGAATCTAATCTTTCTTTTTTATTGTTTCAATTAAAGTAAAATTCAAGGAAAGTATTGTAATTTTACAAACTTAGCTAATCTAAAAATATTTGTAAAATTACAAAACTGTTTTGTAAAATTAGTAACCTCACTGAGCTATATATGTTTTGTAATTTTACTATACCCGATTGTAATTTTAAATAAATGTTTTGCCTATTAGCTTCCAATACATTTCTTGTAAAATTACAATATTTCTTGTAAAATTACAATATAAAAATTACAATTTTTAGTTTTAACGATTAAGCCCGAAAGCGTAATTCTTCTTATAAGTATTTGACTAGATCTTTTTTTCTAGCGGTTAAACAACAGTGTAGATTAACACATTAATCGTTTTCTATATGAAATACTTTCTAAATTAACTGTCAATATTGAATGGACAAAAGAAAATTTATTTGTAACAATATTGAAAAACATACGTTATTTTTCCCCTTTAGAATAAGACGCAATGTTCGAGAGAAGTAAATCTTGATAATTGCGTAATAACAATTCACTTGTAGCAATAATAAGAAATTAATTTAATGGGATAAATTGAACGTGGATGTGAAAGAATTATTGCTCACTTATAAATAATGAAACTTATTCATTTAATATTTGATTAATTTTTTTTCAAATGAAATTCATTAATACTTAGTAAATCATTTCATTTTATCACACATTTTATCAATATTGACAATACCCACTCAGACATAGCTGGACATTAACGAGAAAATCGTTCGATATTTTCACCTTCAATAGACGCGTTGTTTTTCAATTTCGTTGTCTGGCGCTTATCTGGCTTGTCTGTTTCTTTAACAATAAACAATACTAATGTCTGGTTCAATAAATAATACCATTTGCGTGCTTAAAGTACTGTGTGCGGTTGCAATGTTGTATAATATATATTATATGTAAATTTAACAAAGAACTATCATGTTCCTCCTACACTGCTGTATATAGTGCTAAAACCTTACAGAATGATACTAACAGGGAAGTGCGGTAAACCACATCGCCCGTGTTAGGCAGTTCGTGTTGTGGTCAAGCTTCAAAAAGTTTAAACTACCTAACGATTCGCTATCGGTGTAGACAAGCTGCGTATTGCTTCGGATTCCAACGTCAAATTTGATAGACACCGCTATCGTCAATTATGCACGTACATGATCCACCCTCACATTTAGGTGAGAGCAGAGATTTATTTAACAAGAACTTGAAACAGTTATAGTTGTTACTAGGAAGTTTTACATGCATTAATGCTTTTTTGGTTGATCGTTAAAAGTTACGTGTGGTTAAATTTGTGGTGAAATAATGTTTGTACTAATTTACTCTTAAAAAATAAAAAAATTTACTTTAACGTTGATCGGAAATTAAGTTCATGTAAAAAAATGAAAAGCTGAATTGTTGATATGTTGTGAATTCATATTGATGCCACTTATAATAATTTTTAAAAAATCAGACGAAGAGTTCCTGGGTTATAAATGATTAAAAAATTGATTTTCAATTGTCTATACAGTAAATGTCAGTTAAATGTGTATTTTTAATAATCTCGCTGGACTTACTGAAAATGAAGTAACGAAAAATTTTTATTTGAATAACTCACTTCTTGTAGTTATTTAGTTGAAATTGAAAAAAAAGTTCTGACAATATATTTTGACAATATCTCATGAGATAGTTCTCTATTGTAAAGAATAAATCATGATTCACAAACGACAATCATGAGTAAAATCACATAATTATGAGTAAAAAAGAGCTAGGGATAATACGTGATAGAGATGGCATTAGCGAGTGAGAAAGTAAGCAATATCAGAAACTATTGTCAAATAAACAGAAAATTATTAGTAACAAAAATTTATAATTAAAAATTTTATTTCACTCTCAAGTTTTCCCCTTTTTTCAGCAATTACTTAAAAAACTTCAATCATTAAAATGTTGTCAAACGATCTATAGTTTGTGCTGTTGCTTTTCTTTTTACTCGCTAAACCTTCCTTCCGTACAAGCTATAGTTTCTCGTTTATATAGTTAACTATATATAGTTTCTCGTTTTCACTAATGATAATTTTTATTCACTTTACTAGTTTATTGATAACTTCTAAGAAATTGTGTAGCCAGAAATTAAAAAATTTTCTAAAGTAATGATAAATATAGCATTCTATTGAATGTCATTTTTTAACATAAATCTGACTGCCTCTTCAATGTCAAAACAAAAATGTGTTGTTTTATTTCTTTCTTCCACATCGCTTGTACGAAAAATGTCATTTTTAATTGCAGTTATCTTCGTTTGGTAAAGTAAATTGATTTCAAATTTTAATAGTAATTGTATTTTAACACTCTCCATTCATACACAATAATTTAGAATTTTCGGACACTATGCCCTCGGTAAAACAACTAACTTGAACTTTTTTATCAAAAATGTTAGATAAATAATGTATATAAACTACTTTTTTATTAAAAAATCAAATGCACTCGAAGTTTATCCCATACTTCGAACTTTTAATTTTCAAAAATTCCGCTTCATCATAGTCGTAATAATATACTTTACATATTCGGGACTATGTTCACTCTTAACTAACATGCATATTATGTAAAATTACGTATGGTTTCCTGAAGGACAAAAATAGTGATTAAAATAATGGCTGAAATGTAGTATTAATAATTAGAATAATCTAGTATTTATAATTAAAAGAAAGTAATTAGATTGATTTATTGTATTCTTCGAAAGCTGTAGTGTTGACATTGGCACGTTTTCAAAAAATCTATTTTTATTAATTTTCCAAAGAGCTTATTTTCATATTAACCTCTCAATTAATCTACTTAAAATATGACATCTGTTCATTAATTATTTTTCTTTATTGCAGTGTATTTATTGTACAATTCAACCGTATATAATTGATTTAAATATAGTTTGAACTATAGAATCGACAGTTTTTCATTTTTAAACAAGAGTTGGTGTAAATCATCGGTCATTGTGTTTTTTTTACTATCTCGCAGATCAGTGATAATTTAAAAGCGTATCTCAATACATCGGTGCTCTCATAATCGGAAATAGAATCAGGCGTAATGTTCCATGAGATATTAATGGCTACAACTTCGCCAACTCAATTCTATATTTCCGTTTCACTCAGTTTCACTCCTAGTGAGTTATATTATGTTCAACTGAAGTGAAAGGGTTTGTTCAAGTTTCTTACCCAAGATCGACAGGATAATGAGCCAAGAGAAGTTTCAAGAGAGTTGCGGTAATTATTTAAATTTAAATCGTGTGAAAATTCCCGTAAACTCGCTAGAAACTAAATTTGCAAGTATTATGGCTTGACTTGATAATAATCACACTGAGTTTTTCTCAAATGTGACGGTGATACTGTAAAAGTTGGATTTATAATAGAAGAGACTAAATATATATATTTGTGTATACGCAAATTAGCAAAATCAAAAGTTATGAAGTCTGTAGTTTTCTAAAAGAATGACAGATAACAAAAACTAAAAGCTCCATGTCAAGAGTGAAATACTCTTGTAGCCGTGAGCAATATATTGTCACTCTACCAGTGATTACGGTTTTTTCGCTGCGCAGATAGACATGTAGTAACATTTTCATCATGTAGTAACTGTCGAATGCCTATTCTCCAACGTACTTCCATGTCATGTTTGATGAGTTGAACATAACTTTCACATCTTGTTAGTTATCTTCTTTTAATTTTGTTTTATTTTAGTTTTTGAATCAACACTATTATTTTGTACTGCCAATGAACAAACATCATTAAAAAGTTTCTAAACTCTACAATATTGGAGAAAAAGTTTTTATACAATCAATAAGCTGGCTACATTTCACACCACCAATTGAAACTTCTACTTTCACTGCCTGTTGAGCTTAGTCAAAACATTACAATGTCAGACTAATACGAATTAGCGGATGACAACATCGTTTTCTTCCCTACTAGGGTTGTCTTGTTTCTAACACTATTAGCTTCTACCTTCATAATACTCTCGTTAAAATCACATTTGTTTTTTTTTGTGAATCTCAGTTTTATCTACCACATTGACAACTCACTGATGTTCACAGAAATCTTGCCAATAAAAAATTGTAAGCGTTAAAATTTCTGAGGTTCGATTTGTCATAAATGATCTAGCTTCTCTCACAGATTTAAAAAAAATTTTTGAACTGTTATGATTTTATTTCTGATGTTTTAAAAATATGTGCAGAGTTAAAAATTGTTTTATTACTAATGTAAACGATTAGTTGGCAGCTGTGTCTTGAAAAATTCAAAAAAGCTCAAATATTCAACCACAAAAATTTTGTGCCTAAATGCTTCAGGGAAACCGTATCTCAAGCTCTACGTAATGTCTAGACAGGAATTTTCTTGGAAATGTGTTCAAGGCATGTCTAACTTCTTTCCAATTTAGCTCTGAAAATCCTTTTAAGATGCCTTGTTAAAATATAGTAAAATTTTCTCGATTTTAGGGTAATCATGATACTATCGTGAAATCTTTTTGATAGCAATAAATTAGTGTCGCACTTTGAAATAGAATTAAAAACCATGACGTTTGACTTTATTCAAATACTTCGAATTGAATATTTTCGCTTTAATTTCTAGTTGCAAACTTTAAATTTCGATACATCTTCGAGATATTTTTTAAGATCAGTTCAGTTTTATTTTTTTTAGTCCTAGAAGTTTTTAATTCCATTGTTATTCTGTAAGAATTGTATTCGTATTTATTGACATGATTTGACTGATCAACATTAATGGTTGAAGCATTCATGATTGATTTCAAATAGTCCTCTGTCGATTTGCTACAAAAGTTGATGATGAAAAATTGAAAAGAAATTTTTTCATGGGTAATCAAAAAATACCAATAAAAATATGTTTTTTGGAAAGAGGAACTCTCAAAAGCAATTTGGCTTCTTCTCTCCGAACAAAGACACTTTCTAAAATTAAATATAAATCTCTTCATACTAATCTATCTGTTGATACTAACTCCAAGATGATACCGCAACCACATCCTTGCTAATGGAGACAAGAGACTGTCTCATCCTTTCTAGAGTTTCGCTCCGTTTAACGACAGACAAGGAGTAGTTGTAGTTACGGCTGGATGGCTGTTGGTTCTCAGGGAATTACTAAGACGACTTAGACGAAAGTGGTAGGAGAGTTTGCGTATAAGGAACTTCTAAAATCAATTAGCAGTCCTTAAGCAGGAGAAGGCAGAAATAGGATGAATATAGAAATTGAAAGCGAATCGCGAGGATTTACAGAACTAGTAAGAGCTGCAATACACCCTCTTGCCTCTTCTTTCCCTTTTTAGCAAGGGGCGATAAGCACCACTCGGAGTTTATCTCAGTAGTGAAGCTGGTGGAACAATCACAGCATTTCCCTGATAGTTTCTTTTCTTTGTGTACGTTTACAGCTTGTGCTTCTTGGTTTCCATTTTCCATACTCACACATGCAATTAATGTGGAGAGCTTTTGTTTCAGAAATTTCATAACTTGACAACTCTCTTTCAGATATTTGAACTCGCTTTTAACACTTATAGTTATGCACGAAAATGATTTTAATCCGAAAAATTTGTGCTAATAGAACATTAAAGGTAAAACATATCCAAAGATATTTTAACTTTCTTTTTCCAAATTTGATCCAACTTTCTCTTGAGGTGCTAAATTCTGAAATAAAAATAATTTATTTATATTTAACTTATTATTAAAATTATTTTGTAAGTTTATTCTTGTATTGTACAGTAGATATTTCTTTTTCTATCAACGTTTAATACAAATTTATTAGAAATTTGGTATTATCAACGTAACTCGGTATTATCAATGTTCACCCAGAAATTTCCATTTCTAAGTGTAATGATGCGTAAGAGGATAGATAAGACTCTTGTGTTAAGCGATTAAAGGGAACAGCTGAAAGTTTTAACGAGCTGTCGCCTGTTAAGACGTCACGACCAGTCCAAATATTATCGACTTGGACGAAATGCCTGCAGTAAGACATCCTTCTTGTAGCCCGAACATCTTGAGAGTTTCGTCATCTTAAAACTTGTCCACGCCACTCGGCTTAATTGAGCGTTATAAACAAGTATCGAGGGTCTCAGTATTTTGAGATGATTTTATTATTATCCTGACATGAGTTTCTCAAAAAGAGGTCGTGGAAATAAAATTTGAGGTACGAAAAATATTAAAAGTAGAAAATTTTTCAACCAAGTAAATATTTGTTTTGAAAGGTTTGTAAAATTCTATTTTTAATTAAACACATTAATTTAATATTTTGTGGTCGATCAGAATTAAAAAAAAAAAAATAATACTTTTCATTTTATTCTCGTAAACTGTTCGTTCTTTCAATAAACAGTTTCATTGTTCTTTACAAGGGCTATGCCCCGAACCCTCTTTTATAGGAGCACAAGCCATCAGCGGGGCTAAGTGATATTTTTACCGCTGATATTCTTTCTCGATGAGATTTTCTCGAGTATAATTTTGTCGAAGTTCCTACCAGTCAGAGTAGAGGTTTCATCAATTACCGCATAGCTAAAGATAATAAAAAATTGCCAAATTAAATACCAGAAAAAGTAATTAGAAAGTCGTTGTAGTAATTGCCAGGTTTTGTCATCCTTCATTTCTTTTTCATGCGTATTAAACTTTTTCGATCACTAAAGTTTGGTTTTTTAATGCTCGTAGATACATATATATTTATGGAGAGTTATGGCGATAAATAGTTAATTTAAACGATTGTAAGATTCATAGTCAACTACTAAAATATGCTGGAAAACGTTGTGAGAGCGAGAGAGACGAGAGAAGAACAAGCCAATTTTAATAGCTAATTTTTCATTGAACTATAAACTCTAAAAAGGGAGAAAAAAAAACGATAAAAAAAAGGGGGATCTCTCAGTGGGAATCGTTCGGTAACCGAAAAAATAACTCGGCCAGTCTGGACCGGGATTCGAACCCGGATCTGGATTTGGTTACGCGCCAAGAGCTTTCCTAGTCAAATTAAGCTATATGAGACATTGTTCGTAACTACTTTCCAGTTACCTAATAATTTCCTGGAAAAAGGAAAGTTGTGAGGGTATAGCTTTTAATGTAGGCAACGAAAGATACTCATCAGCTGAGCCTTCATGTCATTGCTACGGCCTAGTACGTCTGTTGAGTAGGGGATGGAAATTTCTATGCATTAAAACAGGTGTGAGGACGTTATTTGTAAAAGGTGCACGATGTTTATGCCATCCAGCAATCTAAGCCAAACTACAGAATCTATCAGACTTTCCGAACTATACTTTTTCACTAACTGTAATTTTTTGACTGTCTTTCCAAGTCATTAAATTTTTAAATTAAATGATATATATTTTCTTTTTCTTGACATTGTTTTTTTTTTCTTTTTTTTTTTCACGGGACCGAAACACAAATTCATCATAGGAATTTTGACAATATCCTGGTTTGGATTAAATGGATGATAGCTGAAACTTTTTTATTTCACAAAAGAGCAATCATTCGCACTGTTATGTTGACATATATATTATTTTTTTCCCTTTTTAGCGTGAAAGTTATTCATCTAGTGACATTAATATAAATAGAATGCATTAATTTATAGTTTTTCATGCATTCAGTTCAATCATCCTTTAGGAATAGTTTCAGTTTGTTGAAATTTTCTCGATGTTAACCCTTGTTGTGGCGTTATTTCATTTTTTTGAGGGACGAAAATACAAAAATAAATCTTGATAAAGGTAAGAGAGGGCTTGTTTGTGCATTTTTTATTTTCTATCTATATCTTTTATTTTTTTAGGCTACGTCACCGCGGCTCAAAAGAACCCCAACTGTCACTTTTTCCCTTTGGTCCTTCGCCTAAACGACGATATACAGAATATTTTTTATCATGAGTATTAAAATTACGCATTTATTAAAAAGATTAAACGACATGTATTTTTACCATAATTTCATCATACATCACCAAATGTGCTTATTTGAATTTAAAATTTCACTAAAAAAAAATGTTATACTCAAGAAAAATTGTTCCGTCAAGGAATACGGTTTATTTTAGGTAATTTTATTGTTAATACGATCTGTATAAAATTAGAGAGTAAAATAAAACAAAAAAAAAATCGAATAACTGTAAAAAAATAATTTAATTAAATCATTTGACTATTAGTAAACTGAAGTTGTTTTGGTTTTTGAAAAGTATTAAATATGTAAAAATCTGTTTCTTAAAAATCAACAAAAAATCATTATACCAGTACGACTGAAACAAAAAAAATTCTAAAACAATTTTAAATTGTTTAGTATAAGTAAAGTTCCATGTTTAAGCTATCGGCTCCCAAAAAAGTTTGTTTCTTCCAATAGCTTGAAACTCTGTAAAAAGTGAAGGAGCGTTTTGAAGCTGCTAAAAAGATCAAACTAAAAGTTTCTACCTTCTATTCCTTAAACCTTATTTTGTGCGTACTCAATTATTTGCAACAGAGTTTAAAGAGACTTTAAAATAATAAAACTTTTTTGAACCCTCCTGTTCAACGAGATGTTTTTTACGAACATCAAAGAAAACAGTTGGAATTGCTTTAATTCATTCTGCCAATCACCAGGGTGACTCGTAATTTTTGGTAGGATCTAATTTTAATCAACTTGTTGCTAGAAGCGACTATGATTTCGGTATTAGTAGAATATTAAGTACTGCTGTCATTCCAGATGGTTGACTCTTCAACGGTTCCTCAACACATTTAGGGCGCAACCCTCATCATTTCGGGATTGTTCGCTACCATTTTAGGTAGTTAATTATGCCATCGATAATCGGATACTACCAAGTTTGCAGTAATTGTTAGCAAGTTTGTAACACAACCAAAGTCACAAGACTTTCTTATTAATCTCAAAACTTCTTGAATGTTTACAGTGGTTAACTATTTTAATCTCTTCTTAATATAAGTTGAAGCTTCTGATATAATATATTCTCTTTATAACGATCATGGTCATATCCTATACTCTGGTAACCCGTGAATTCAGCTAAGCCATTACAGGCATTCCTAGCATACTTGGAGGGTAGATGCATCATGCAAAAAGGGAAAAGTGATCAATGTTGTATATTATTACAGAGTAATCTGGTCAGACTATATTCCAGGAAGCTTTTACCATAAATCGACAATGCCGTGAACAAAGCTTGAGTATTCCGAGCCGTGTATACGGGGATTCTCTACTTTAATTGGAGATTACCAGAACATACACTAACAACAACTGACTTGGGTTCAGCTTCAGCGGAGGTTCGAAGCTGAAAAAAATCAAAGGTGAAACTGAAACAAAAGTAAAAAATGAACTAGGGGGAGGGGGTTGAAAGTATGGACAGCCCCGTGGGGCGAATTTCCGATTTATTCAAACCACCAAATACTTGGAGCCCATAAAGAGAATGAATGGGATTGTGGTGGTTGCACCGATGCTCAGGGCTGGTTTAGGGGTTCATGAAATACGCACGAGCACCCTCTGCTCTCCGCAGCAACGACTTCGCTTTTCTCTCTCCTCTCACTAATATTCAACCTTTCCCTTTGCTTATACTCTCATTCTCTCTCATCGAGTACAGTAAACTCCTGGTGCTCCACGCTCTACCTTCTCTTGCTCTTGCTCTTGCTTCTATCGATGTCTCTCCGCCTCGCTTAGCCCTACTGGAAACTCTGCAGGGTGGCCAGCGATATTACCATGAATTTCCATAGCTCGCGCTTCTCTCTTCGTGCTCGAAACATATTGCAGTACTTTGATTTATGCGAAATATTTGCTAAATATTCTGTTTAATCTCAGCCATCCGGAATCCACTCGAATAAACGATTGACGTTTCTTCGTGATGACAATGATGGGGATGCTAGACACAAGATTTTAAGCTATTTTGGGGTCTATAAACTTATAATCTAACTAAACGGTCATACTTTTCAAAGTATGACTGTTTGGAAATGTAAACGCTAAAATCTGACTCATGATTAGAGTTTTCTTGATTTATGAAACAATCATAAGTGAGGAAAATAACATAAAATCATAAAATCTGAATGTATCTGTGTCAAATTTTTTTCTTATATATTTTTGAGATACTTTTTTTCCATGAATGAAAATTGCAATCTAAAAATAAGGAAAAAATTTCAACTAAGTAATGCAATACTGCCTAAAAAATGAAAAATTTATATCAAGTTTCAACAAATAAGTATACTTATAGTTAACATTATAATGAGATGTTGAAATAAAAATTAAAAAGGTTAAAAAATATTAAAAATTAGTAAATATATTTATCGCAAAAAGTTAAGAATTATAGCTAAGTTTAATCCTTTAAATTAAAATACATGATAGTCTTGAAGTTAGTCAAAGGTCGAAACTCGCAAAAAAACGGGCCACGATTCATTATTGCTTAAAATTTAGGCGCGCGCGTAGCGCGCTATTCAGATTTCTACACGGGAAGAAATTTCTGGGAAAATTTACGATACAACTATTGTAAAGCTGGGCTATACCTTTATTACTATTTATTATCAAATATTTTAGAAGAAAAAATACTATTTATTAATGAAAAAATACGATATTACTATTGTAAAAAGTAAGAGATGAAAATTTCCAGTGCTGCCTCTGTATCTTTCCAATAGAACTATAGCAAATTTTACAATAGTTGAATTGGAATGTCTCTCAATTAGTGTGAGTGATGGCCGTGCACAGCGCTAGACTCTGAGTTTATATAAATGTTAAAGGACGTGGGTCTTAGTTTACCGCGGATAGCCTAAAGGGAGAGTCTCTGGCTACCAACACAGAGATCTGGGTTCGATTCCCAGATAGCACGAAAATATTTGTTTTTTTTTTTCGATTACTGTACAGGTACCAATTTGTGCAACCTTCTATCTCTCTCCCTCCCTAATATTTCTTTTAAAAAAACCAACTGTGAATTTTTACAATAGTTGAATTGTAAAGTTCACAAACACATATTGTATAATTTGCTCTATAGTATTCGACTTTTTAAAACTCTTGCTAGTCTTATTTGTTGAATAAAATTTACAATAGTAGATCGTAAAAATTACTAAATGAGAAGTATAGTCCACCGTTACTATTTTATTTAGTAAAAATTACAATAGTGGAATAGTAATAACTCCTTCAATTTTCTTCCCGTGTAGTTATATTTTATTTTACATCAATTTCAATTTTTTAATTATTAAATGAACCATTCTTTGAATTACCATAAAATAATTGTTAATAATGAGTCATTATTAACAATTATTTTTATGGTCATTATTAATGACAAAACATTTCAACTTTCAGATTTTAATTAGTCGATAATATAAATCTTAAAATTGATAAAACAATCACAGACACTATCAATAATTAAAAGGAATTTTGAGTGACCTTATACCCCGAATGTATTCTATTATTCAGAATTCCGGTGTGTAGAGTGGATAAAATTTCATATCCGGAATAAACATGCGTTTTTTTTTTAGCGGACTGATAAAGAGCCCGGAGATTTGAGTTTTATTTTTATTTTTCAAATGTTTTCTGTTCAGAACGAATTTTATGTACAAAAAATGACGAGCATTTTTTCACCTCGCGTTCATTTACCAACTTCTGTTATTTTTCGATATTTTGATACCTATTAAATAGCTCATTAGATTTAGGTAATGCAGTTAACTCATTAACAAGAATCCCTTCTTATCTGAATGTCAAAACACCAAGATCTCTAACTTTACTATAATTGAGTTATTTAATTCACAAATTTCCACTCTGTGGGCGATTTTCATTAATACTGTAAATTAAAGTCTTCCGTGAAATTAATTTTACTGTGAGAGTGCTAAACAAATAGAGCATCATCCTCTTATGTATTTACTCCGTTTATTACATACAGCGTTAATTTTCATAATATTTACATTTGAGATATAATATATTACTCGGACAATATTTGTTTTGTTTGACTATACAGTTAAAGACTTTTGCAGCCACTCAATACATGAAAAATACATGAAATGTACATATATATTCTATCTATTTACGCTTCAATGGAGAATATGTAGTATAGATGTCATTGACCGTCGTAAGATATCAATTCAACGGCCTAGTTTACATTTGGCTTCCTCGTTACCAAGCTTACGCTAAGTCTCCAATTGCACCTGTGTTCATTGAATCCCATTCGAAGCCGATAAATTTCAAGGGACATTGGTACCCCCGAATAAGCTTACTTGAGATAATTAACATGTTATTAACACATGAAACACAATATCCTAAAATTACAGAGAAATCTGTCAAGTTTACAACTGTATTAATATTATGTTCAATGTTCATGTACATATGTATCGAAAGTGTATTCCAATCAAAACTTATTCCAATTTCAATTGTCAATACAGTTAATACTAGAAATGGAAGCTCAAGCATTTCGGCTGCCCAATTTCAAAACACAGTAACTAACATTTAAAATTTTTTTTCAATTTTTCTTATTAAAAAAAAGTTTGCCCGCCAAATTAATGACAAATTTGATTTATGAGTAGAAACTACTCAAATATAAATATTTTTAAGAAAAAATACTTGAAATTAAGGTTTAAAAGTTATAAAAAATGCAGCAATACTAAAAAAAAATCAGGTATAAAAATTTTGCAGTTACTGTGTTTTAAAATTGGGCAGCCGAATTTTATCATCAAATTTTCTTAATTTTAGATAAATCAAATTTTAAACAATACTCTCATTATAAATTAGACGAAGTGAGTACAATTGATTCGATGTTAGAACTGTATTTGGCGGAAGACGCAATCAGGTCTCTTAAATGCTTGAAAGATTGATAAACATGAAGATTTTTATAAGTTTTGATATTTGAGATGTACGAGTGTAACAAAAAATTTTAAATTAAGGTGTTGAATTTTTTTCAACAAATAGATTTGTATTGAAGAACTTCACGTTATAATTAGAAGACAAGTAACCATACTTTGAAGAAATAATTTATTGACAATCGGAATTCGCTGGGTGCGTGACCCCACCGCCACCTAACGATACAACTTACGGTGGCTTTTTAAAGAAAATTTACATGTATTAGATGCCAAATAGTTATTTAAACAATTAAATAAACTTGAAAAAAATTTTTTTCTATGTAAAATGTGACATATTATACAGAATGTAGATTGAATTAAAAATTTTTTCTTAGGTCAGTTGGAAATAGTAATAAGGAAAATAAACACAATAACTAAAACAAATCTCAAGTGAATTAGGTTATAATGAGTGTTAAAATCTGTCAAGGTGTTTATTGTTAAATTAATATGAAAATTAAGTTAGCCGACATCTAAAAACTTTTAGAAACTTTTTTATTGGAAAATTATTACAAAAAAAAGAAAATAAAAAATTTCACTTCTGAAAAATTCGAAAAACTATCAGTGCAATTTTTTAAAAATATTTTTTAATTTTCATTTAATAAATAAAAAATAATTAAAAAATTTTAAATGTCGGCTAACCTTAGTATTATTAAATTAATATTAAAATTAAAAATCAGTATTAATATTAAATATAACCATCTGAAATTATATAAAAAATAACGAATAGCTATTTAACATAATTATATATTTACGAATGTATCTTAAATTTTTATTTTCTTTATTTAATTTTGCAATTTATTACCCATAATATTATTTTTTAACCACAAACTTTACTAAAGGATAAAAATTTAGTCCTGGCTGAACATATGAGAAATGTTGAGCAGCAGCTATCCATTTTTTTCGCTGATTTAATTTCTAATTGGCAACCGGAAACTTATAAAATTTACAATTACTATTTCTACTAGTATTTTTACAATCAAACTACACAACAATTTTGATGATCCATTATATTTTATTTATTTAATTAAACTAACACACGTGTTATTTTCATAGCTTATAGTAATAAAGAGCCACCCTTAGTTCTGTATTGTCCGCAGCGGACGCTGACATCAGTTTTGTGTCCCCCACTATGCCTTACGCACCCAGCGAATAGAATATATTTCGGTAAAAATTTTTTGATATGACTTGATTTATCCATATCAGATTTGCTATAGTCATATATGATGTGATCATATACAATGAGAAAATAAAGTACTTCTCTTGAGAAAATTTTCTTGTCACAAGAATATATATTCTTGATAATTTTCAAGAATATATTTTCTTGTCTGAAGAATTGATCGAATTAATCGAATTATTTTTTGTTCAATTCAAGTGAACTTATTTATTTGTTAATCTATCAAAATTAATCTCAATATTTTATTTTTTTCAATTAATTATTATTTAGAGTCGGTTTTAACTGCTGTAGTCATATCGCCGACTTTAACTGTTGGGAGTGGTACGTCGGGGTCTTTTTGGGTTGTGTAAATCTTAACCTACGCGGCAAGGGCCGAATATCAACCAAGTTGGTTTCTAAGACCAGCTTGGGATTCGAACACACGCCTGGCCGGTAAGTTAGTCCAAGTCCTCTATAAGCCATGCGCCTTAGACGACTCGGCTAACGTCACCGGTTAATATTTTATTATCATGATAGATATTGATATTCTTTTATCAAAAAACCAAAATTTATTTTAAACGATTCTTAAGCCAAGAGATTTTTTTCTGAACAAAAATTTTTGTTTTCTCAGTGTACAATTTTTTGACTTAAAATAGTGCTGGAAATTTCCGACAGAGGCCGCATGATCGCTGAATTGTCTACTTTTCAGAGTTCAATTTTATGTGTCAATTTATAGCATAAATTAATGCGCTGGTTTTTAGTCTAATACACTACTAAACTAATTTTTTGTAATAAATTTTCATTGACATAATGATTTCAAGAAAAATAAAAAATTAACAGATTATAAAAATTATATTTTTATTCACATGCGTAGTTTTAAATGACTACAGATTACTAAATCAGGCAATATATAGCCAGATATAAAAATTGACTATACATGACCTTATATGGCCACATTTTTTACGGGTGGGTTGTTTTTATAGAAAAATGGATGATTAAAATTGTAAATCATACTTAACTTATTTTCCTTGTATGGACAAATGCATAACACAAGTCACGTGATTTTCCGTCATTTAATTCCGCAACCACAAAAGCCTATCTCCATTAAAATTTACTATTTTCTTAGTCCCTCGCTCATAATACCTTAAAATAGTCATAAATAACAATGAATGTATATTTAGTCTGTTAATATTAAATTCAAACATGTTAGAACAAAAGCTTTCTCTACTTACTCAATGCTTCAGTTATCCAACTTGTACACATCGCATATGAATTGACTAAGCATAATCTAAATATGGAAACATTATCATCACAATCATAACATATGCATGTGGATAATGATAGTCGTATTTATATTCATTTGATTTGATTCAACTGTTACACTTACACTTACATAAATTTGAAGGATGTAATACCGTAGCAACTTACCTAACTCACCGCCTCTTTCTCTTTTTCCTATTCCATATCTCTCACAGCCCTTCTTCCTGTTCCGGAGCTTTTTTTAACTTTCCTTCCATTTCCCACTTCACATATTCATATGGCACTCTTTGCTTACGATAAATGCGAACCATTTGTGTACGGGGTCTCCAAGTGGGATAAAATCTACGTCGATCCTCGTCCAACTCGTCTACTTTATTCCCCTTTTGCGCCTCCATCGCACCAGCCATATGACTACCTATATACTGTACCAGCTAGACTGTAAACTGGCAGGCTTGGGCACTTCTCATCCTCGGCACAGAGTCCGACGTATGATAAGCCGCCCTCGGGAATCCCCAATTGTCTCGATTTATATGAGTTTATACTTAGGTTTATTCACAATATACATTTGGATTTTAGAGAGAACAAAATCGTAAAAACGCTTCGATAAATCGGCTTTTATATTGATAAAAAATTTTACTGTTGAGCTTACTCGGCTATTTTTAAAGTACCTGCATTATTTTTAATCCCATGCTCTACCTGAGATAGGAAATGAAAAAAAAAAAAAAAAAAAAAAAAAAAAAACGACTAAATTGTTACTTTTTCTATGTTCCAGGTTTCACTTTGCGATGATTATAGTCTTCCGGTCGATTTTGTGAACAAACATCACTCTGGAAGTTCCGCGGCTGTAACAACTACTGTGCAATGGGCTTTACCAAGTCCCAGTGTTGAAAACGTAAGTTCATCATTGATATACTAAAGAACAAACATTAATTTGATTCGAGAGAAAAGTTATAAAACTAAGAAAATCATTTTGAAGAGTTTCATCCTTTTGATTAAAGTATAAGAAAAGTTGTTGAACTGAGAAATTTTTCTTGATTAAAGTAAATTTAATTTGATTGGAGATTTTTTGGTCTGCATTAAAGACAAACTCAAGAGAAATTATTTTCTTAGATCAAGAATTTTTCTCTCGAATCGTTAATTCTTATCAGTGTATTTTTCCTTAAAAAATCATAAATTGTAATGATCTCATAATAAAATTGAGATGAAATGTATGTGAAACCAATCTATTCGTGATGTTTCCTAATATAAAATTGAGATGAAATGTATGTGAAACCAATTTATTCGTAATGTGATTGGTTGAAAATAAATATTCTCATTCTGATTGGTTGAAAGTGATTATAATATACATAAACGACACATAAATACATCATGACAATAAATATGAGGCGTGCGCTTGCGCGCGAAAATTAAATTCTAGTTCTAGTCCTAATATAAAATTGAGATGAAATATATGTGGCATCAAACTATTCGTAACGTGATTGGTCGAATATATCATAAGCATGAAAATATATGTAAATTCTATAGTCAGGTGCGCGCTTGCGCGCGAAAATTTAAACTCTAGTTTTATTAAAAGATTCGTTGATTAGATTCCAAGATATTTTGCACGGAAAAAAATCATATATTAAAATTACAGAAGTGGTTATATAAAAAGTACATTGGAATGGTACACAGAAATGGATCGGTAAAAATAACATACCCAAGGAAAAACATTTTTATATAATTATGCATAAATGTTTATATAAATTTATGTAAGAGTTTTGGTGCTATTGATTTTATACAAGGTATTTTTCCAATCTAATACTTACATTTTTCTTAATATAAAACTGACTATTCAGGTTGACAGTTTTTAAAATATAAAAATTACATTTCTACAAATTTAAATTTGACAGTTATGTTTTAAGGAAGTACGAGCACCAAGGCAACTTTTGATAAAAGGGTTGATTTTTTTTTAATATGAAGTTTAAATATGTCTAAACAAATTCTGAAAATTTGAAGGAGATTGCCCGATCATTTAAATAAATAATTAACTTTAAAGTTGAGCAATTTAACATTGGTCTTATAGGGTAACCTTCAAACATTGATATATTTCTGTATTTTTCTCGTAAAACTGTCAGTGAATATTTTTAAAAAACTTATGGATGAAAGTAAATATATTAGTGATAAATTTAATTCAAAAACATTTACACTTGCCCGACTAATTAAAGTGTATTAATTAAAAGAAAAATAAATGCCGCCACTAGCCAATGTTAAATGTATATCTATATATTGAAAAAAATCATATGGTTACTGCGTTCCCCTTACTGCGCTAGAGTCGATACCTATCCCCACCCCGCCTGGCGCTCGTACTTCCTTAACAGAAGTACAACTGTAAACATAACAGATTTTTCTGTAATTTTGATAGAACTTTTTTTCTACGTAAACTTAATCAGTTAGATAATTTCAAGGTTTTTTGAAACGCGCTTGAATCAAATTTTCTTACATTTTCGTCACATGTCTCTTCAACTATACAACTAAATCGAGTTCTCAAAGTCAAAAAAAGTTTTAGGGATGCCTTATAGAGTCAAAGGTTTTTTTTTGTTTTTTTTTTTTATCAATACAAGCACAATTGATAGTGCAGCATCGTTTATATGATTTGATTAGTAATTAATTAAAACATGATCAATGTTTACTTTATATACCATTAAATTAAGTTTCAATGATTAATGTTTTGTATTTTATACCTCTGATTTATTTTTTATCTCTTTCAAATGTTATTTGCATATGAATTTATCCGAAATAAAATTGTGAATATAATACTAGTGAATAATGACGTTGTTTGGAAGCATTGAACAGTAATCGCGTGGATCAATTAGGTTTGCTTACAGAGTATATACAAACAGAGCGTAATGATTTTATAAAATTCATTGGATTGTAAAGTGGAAATAGTGTTCAATTTTATTTCTTGTTTTTTTACTGATAGCCTGATTATATTGGATTAAATTCAACGATTCAATAGCGTATGGATATATATGAAGATATAAACAAAAAGTCATATTATATTATCTATTATAAAGTCATCCTTTCCATGATTGATATTTGATAAATTCTCAATAATTAATAATCTCATTTTTAACAACTATTCTGATACAATAATAGTATTAAGTACAAGGAGAAAATTAAATATTCATAATTATCGTTGTTCTTTTATAAAAGTTACTAATTTAGAATACTATTGACTTAAATTTTACTAATGTTTTTTGAGACAATTTTTAAACTAATCCGTCGAACCATTCTAAAAACTAATCAGCCCTTCACCTCAAACCTCTTAACCACATCGAAATCGGTTCATTCGTTCAAGCGAAATCGTTGTCGACAAGTTTGGAAAAAATCGTTTTTCTCACATAACTTCAAAATTTCTTCTCGGATCCTTTAGCAAGTCAAAAATAATCATTTTGTGCTTGAAAAATTGTGTCAATTGCTGCAACTCCCATAAAAAAGTATTGATTTGCTCGAAGAGTTCGAAGAACAATAAAAGTTGTTTTTAAGCTCGAAGAGCTTAAAACTGGAATAAATCATTTCTTAAGCGTTTTGTACATAGCGGAAAGTTCCAGGGATGGCCTGCCAGGTTAATCGTTTTCCAAATTTTTTTTTTTTTATATATTTGTAATTTTCTTAATGAAGCTCATTTATTAAACGTATTTGATGATATGAAGGCTTGAAGACTGCGGATTTATGAGTGGTTAATCAATCAAAACAAAAATTTGGGAATGACAACTATCACAAACTGATGACTCCAGTCTCCAAAGTAACTTAAGGAGGTCCTTTCGCCATCAATGTTAAATAAAAAATATTAGATCATGTATAAAATTAATTTTTATCTAATAGTTAAAGTCCTTATGTATCTACTAGTGAAGTTTAATTTATACTTCACCGAGCAAATTTTTGAAAAAAAAATTTCTAAAAATGTTAGTATTTTTTCCGTCTTACGAGAAAGTCAGATCTTAACAACTTTCTTGAATGATGGCATTAATCACCGATTAGATGGGGTAAAAAAAAAACTCAAAATAAGGTTTTCGAAATATTCAGATTTCATTTTTTGCAATAAAATATATAGGTTGCCGTGGAATTTATAGAGAAATTATAATTATAAAATCACAGAAAATTTTTGAGTAACCTACATTTAAATGGCGTCAGAACATTTGGCAACGTTGTGTAGCGCGCGAGCTTTAGACCATTTAATAAATTCAAACTAAACTTTAACGCGCTTATGTTTTTCATACATACTTATTATAATAAGTTATAATATATAGTAGTTATAACAAACATAAATAATGCTGTGAAGCGGGAAAGAATAGGAGTTACGGATAATTATTACGTGAAGCGTTCCAACATTCACGTAACAGGATATTTTGGTAGGAAAGGATTGAAAAAGGATTGTGAAGAGGATCATCTTAATGTGAGTGTATAGAATATGCGAGAAAAAATTATTAGATAGCTCGGACTGGGATTCGAACCCAGAACCTTCCGAAGACATGTCGGCTACTCTACCATTTGAGCTATCCGGTCTATAGTAAATTTCCTTTCACTTATTCTATAAACATTAAGCCACACCGTCCATCTTACGGCTAGCATTTTTAACAAACATAAATATATTAACTATAGTTAATATATTGTTAACAAATTTTCATAATTCATAATTGAAAAATAAAACAATAATTAAAAAATACTAGCATTCCTGCCATGAGATATTAGAATGTTATGATTTTGTGACTAAACATTTTTAATTAATTTATTTATTTACATTGACTGCAAAAAGTTAAACATAGTTAAGGTTATATTGTGCAAATAAAAATGTAAACAACCGAAATAAAGCGTTGCCAAATCACGGACAGGTTACTAACAGCTGATTTACAAGAGTCAAATTAATTTTTGTATTTAACTATTTTTTTTATAATTTTCAAAATTTCAACGATTAATGCCTGATATACTATTTATTTTTTAATTTTAGGAGTTTTTATGGGTTTTTATTTTAATTTATCGAATATTGACAACTACAGTTGTTGTGACTCAACTGGAGCGAAAGGACTTCCTTAAGAAGTTAACAAATTAACTGAAAACAGGATAAAAATTTTTTAATACATGAATTAGTAATTATTACCGTCGTGATAATAAATATTGATATAAATTATTATAATGATAATTATTGTCAGCTGTCATTATGATAGTAACCATAAAATAATTTCAGTCAGTGACATTCTGAGATATTAACTATTGTATATCAATGATAATAATTATAATTGTTATAATTATATAATCATATATGAACATGTAATTTTTCCTATCTCCATAAAATTACATACAAAAAGTAATAAAAACCGTGACTAAACGTGTTTTCCTTTCTCTTTTTCTCATTTCCATGCCGTTTGCAGACTTGACAAAAAAATTGCAACTCCAAATAATAACTATTTTTAATGTTGAAAAAATTTTACTTCTATCTCTTTCTTTTATCTGATTGATTAAAATTATTTCAAATTATTCTTTTATAACTTTTAATATTCAACTTTATTAAAACTATTGATTAACGATTTAATGTTAAAATGAGCTTATGTTTAAAATAATAACCAAAAATTAAATCCATACGATTGTAATTTATAGATCGTTAATTATTATATATTAAACAATAAAGCTTACATCATTTAAAGCCGAAACATAATTCGTGGACAAGCTCCCTTCACTATTGGTTATACAATAAATCGACGGCAGCACTAAATATCCCGAGGCATAAAATACCTCCAGATATTTTACCATCATAGCAGTAGAATGTGGCGTCGGAGGAATGACAACAACCGAACAGAACGAAAAATTTAAGATTGCTCGCGGATAAATATTTTCCCTTGATTTCCGAAATGATTCCGATCTCAGACGCGACGCATCAACGTTTTCTCCGGAATCGAGCGAGCGGGAGAAATATAATTATGAGGGTGACAAAATACCCTTGGGACATTGAGCACCGAAGAAAATACTGAAGGGGAAAAGGGGTGGTAACCGTGGCAGTGGTGTTGATGGTAGTCCTGGTGAAACCGGTGACTTCCGGCGTTGCTTATAATTGCTCTGGCACTCAGTACTGGGTACTCGGGACAGCCCCGGGTTAGCGCTAACTGTTTCTTCTGAAATATAGCGCCTAGTCTAGCCTATATACTGCCCTCAACCATTAAAAACGACACAGCCTCCCTCGCAAAACACTTAGTCCGCATAATGTCCATGATTTTGTGGGTCTTCTTATTTTATTCACTTCTAACATACATACATATACGCTTATAAATATTTACTCTTAGGTCTGGTAAATTTGATTAAAATCTATTTATTCCACTCGCTTTTTCATTAATTTTGCTGTTGATTAAACAGAACGGATGAAATAGTATATTGTGTGACTAGGGATGAAACAAAACGATTTCAGACCAGAGTGAAGTTGCCTGCCCGAGCGAAGCAAGGGCTGACATCACTCGGTCTGAAATCGTGTTTCATCCCGCGTCACACATTATATTTTTCATATAAGTTGCATTAAAAATGCTAGTTTCAATGTCTGGAGCCAACCAGAACTAGATAGTTGCAGATGAATAGCGAAAATACCATTTTATTATAAAACTTATAATAGAATAGAAAGTAATAGTTTATTTATTATTAAACATTATTCGTAAATTAAATAGTTTTCTTTTGTCATTCTTATTTGTGCTTGGTAACAGAATTATAACATGTCAGTACAGTTAACGGTTAGAATGACAATTATAAAGGTATAAAATAAACAAACAATTGATAGGATTGAAAATAAAGCTGCAACTTCATCTCGCGGGCAGAAAATCGTCATTTTCTGTCCGCCGGGAAGAAATAATTGATTCCTGCCCGGCAACAGTCGCATTGGTCTGAAATTGTCTAGTTTCGGTTAGCTAAACAGGCATTGAAACTTGTATTTTCAATATGCAGATTATATGAAAATATTTATAAAATTTGATTTTAATACTGTAAATACACTTTTTATTGGAGTAATAATTTTTGCACGACTCATAATGCAAACCATTACAAATAGATAGATACTTTAAATGATGCCCAGATCAGATGGCCACATAGCAAATAATAAAAAATACATGACAAATGAAAGTAAAAATAAAAATACATAAAAATCCTATTTGATTTTACTATGATTTAGTATTCTTAGGTAACATGTCACATTAAAATTTTCAAGATTTAGCTACTTTCAATTTGATTATTAGCAATAATATATAAGGAAATTTTATATGTGTGATTAACCATTACAACAGGTAGTTGTTTGTAGAGTGCTTTTCGATCGAAACAAAAGATCATGCAATTTACTAAAGATTAATTCTGCAATTTTTTTTAATTTATCTATTGTAACCTGTGATAAAAATGTTCATATCTGGCCTGATACGACGCTTGTCAAATTGTGAAAATATAAAAATAATTTATTACAATTTTTCAGCTTTTTTTTTTTAGTAATGTTTCGGTTAATTGAAACAAAAACCATAATGTCAGATTGCCTCCTGAGGATAATGAAACATCCAATTTTTTATTTTAAAAGTGAACACCTCAAACTTAGCTCTCTTTTAAGGTAATGATTCAGTGATAATCTGCCCTCTGTTCGAGGTTTTTAACAATATCATTGATCAAAAAATTATATATGGATACATCAATCAAACTAGATATGGCCTGATATAAGCAATTTCCATATCTGGCTATATTTAAAAATATTGAATTGCACGTCTCATAACACAAAGCGTTTGAGTAGTGCTTTAGTCTCAGTCTCTTAAGGTCAGGCAATTATCTCGGCTTAGATTGCTTTTATCCTATCTTTTTTGCACTTTGAGTATTAAATGAGTTAATAAATATCAACAAGAACACTTTTTATAACAGTAGATACTTTAAAAGACACTATAGATATTTATTCGAAATAGTATAAAAAAAACCGTTTTGAAAAAATATTTCAGTGGACGTCGGGTTTTCTGTATGTGCTAATGATGTATGTGGTTATGATAACGCCCCAAAAAACTTCAAAATTTGAGTTCATTTTTTTTTTCATTCACTTCAGCATCATTCTGAGTAAAAGCCTAATGAAAATTCCCGTCTAATTCAATGTAATTTAATTAAAAAATGAATGAAGTCATTAACAGTGAATAGTCTGTTTTCTACATCTATAGATGTATATATGCATACATATATGTATACATAAAAAAAAATAGTTCAATCTTTGGCCACACATGGGCGCTTCCGGTCATCTCAGTTATATCTTATTTTATTTTTTTTTTGTGATGAATGAGCGTTATGAGACGTTCACTTTTGGATTTTCCAAACTTTTTTCTTATGCTCATAGTAAATATACTAGGAAATTTTTTCAGGAAGCGTATCGGATTATTTATTTATAGATATCTATTTTTTTCCAATTTTTCCATTGTGCTGATTTACTTAAAAAAATGGAAAAAATGAGCTTAAAAGAATTCGCGTTATAATAACCTTTGTGACATCTAGTAAGTAAGCATATTTCTTGCGTTTAATAGCATGCCATTATTCATGCCATATATATTTCTGAATCTATCGCTTTACTTCAAAATGGCTATTTTACGAAAGTTAACTTAATAAATTTAGTTCTATTGGACTGCTTGGTATTTTCGTCTGTAAGTATGTTTCAGAGCTTATATGATTCTGTTTCATCTTTAAAAAGACTTGAAAGTAATCTACCGAAAATATTAAACGTATTACTGACTGAAAAATGAAAAAGAAAAGTAATAACTACGACTTTGATGCTTATTTAACACTTTATAGGTATATTTCGAAAGCGTTTATCAAGCGCAGCGTACATTTATCATTTTTAACAAAAGGCTTAAGTGTAGGCAACTTAGGCGACATCAAATGTAAAGAAAGACTTGGTAAAGTATGAGGGGGAGCGTGCAAGCTGTTGGAAGCCTCACGGAGCTTTTACTAAAAGATCTTGAACTGGGGAAAATAAGGTAAAACGTGAGGAGTTATAGCTCTTTAAGAGAGAGCGACTGAGAAAATCTCCTTGTTCTGTTTCGCGCCCTTTATCTTTCATTTTCGACTACGATCAATTAAATTACTAAAGAGAATCTTCGGAAATTATTAATGAGGGAGCTACTGTAGGAACTGATTCGTGAGACGAGTATTATTCATCGGTGGAAAATACTCTGCGTTATATTTTTGCATAATCCTATGGAATCATCTTATCGAAAATTCTTCTTTTCTTTTTTCCGGAGGGATATTTCTAAAGAATTAGTTACAGTAAGAAACTTTGAAGATATTTCTATCTTTCAATACATTTGAAGATATTATCTTATTAATTTTAATAAATTACATCATTTAAAAATATTATAAATTTCTCTTACACGGAAAAAAAAATATTGTTACTGGAGCCATCTATTAGATACCTACTCGTAGAAAGTTACTGTAGCATTATGCATTCCTACAGCAGCAATACGGTATGGCTACTGGAGCGATCTGTTAGATAGCTAGAATCGCCAACTACATTTCTCTTACAACGCCCTCTTACCGGACAAAACATATTTATCCGGACCACATAAAAGTGACACACGTGTTTTTTTGTGCCAATGATCAATTAAAAAAAAATGACTTAAATATTTGTTTTAATTAAATATGGATTCGTGGGTAGGAAAAATTTTACAAGAATGGAATCTTACTGATTAAAAAAATCAATTTATTGATAAGTATTCATTTGTCATAAAATATGAACAACCAACCTCAAACCTCATCATTATAAAATCAAAACATTTCATTCTTCTAATCTTTTGTTAATTTTTATTTAAAAATTATATGGATAAATAAAAAAAAAATAAGTAATTAAGAATTAAAAAAAATTCGTAGTGAAAATTTTTAGAAGCATTTTTTACTATCATTGATTTGTTATAAAATTAAAAAAAAAATTGACAGTTGTCAACTAACTTTAGTATCACATTTTTGATAATATTTATTTATTTTTCATGTACCATTTTAAAAAAAAAATTATACAAATTAAATGTTTCTACACACATTCATGTATTTTAAATATTTCGACTGTTTTTTTTCGAATTTCGGAAGGGGTTTTAAATAATTTTTTGGTTCTATAAATTTGCTCCACCATATTTTTCATTAAATTATTCGGATTTGATTTTTTCATTGCACTAATTATTTTCAAATTTATTTAAAAAGTACCCTAACTATTAATATCTCTATTGGAAAAAACAAAAAATTAATAAGCCAAAGTTTTTTTTTAATTATAATCCATAACTCTTGACAGTCGCATATTAACTACAGATTGCTAGTAAATAATTATATTAATTTTAAAGGTTATAAAATATGTCAACAAACAAGACTGCGCGCAGAATCTGAGACTTCAACGAGGCGTTTACCCCTCACAGCAATCCCGTATTGCTCTCTCAGCTCAACGGTTTAGCTATTTTAGCCATCTACTGTATACCTGCCAGAGCGATCTACTAGATGGCTCTAGTAACTCTCTAACAGTTAGTCGAGTGGGGATAGTTACTGTAGCATTACAATATAGCTCTGAGAGCGATATTTTTTTTTCCGTGTAAGGGTAAAAAATGAATTTTTATATTATTTGTATTATTTGGGAGTTTGTAAAAATTGAAAAAAATTTTTTTTTTTAAATATTTCTATAAGAAATTATTCTAAATTTATTTATGAAAATTAAGGCAACATTTTTTTTCGTAAAGTTACTTTTATTGTCAACTTATTGTAATTACTTGTACGCGGCCATTCAAAGATCTGAAAAATTTTAAACATAATAAAACTAATTTTTAATGAGGCTCAATGCTAATTTTATTCTATTTCAAATGACGATATTTTGAATATCTCTATAGCTGAAAATTTAATCTACTAAAATATCAAATTTTATTAAAATTTGAAAATTAACTCTCAGTACTTTTACGTATCAAATTTTTCTTCATAATTCAATAAATAAATAACAATTGTGATAATTTGATGATCACTTGACACGATTGTTGATTTGCTGACGTTTGAATCATGGATAATGGTCCTTGAATTATATAAAAAACTATAGGGTTGATAAAGTTTATGTGACTTTTGCAATATTCTGTTCAGCCTCATTACTTCACTGTTATCATTTTTCCCCCATAGATTAACGAAGGCCGGTGAACTTTATACGTGAAATTATCAATATTTGTTTACATGGTAATCCAAATATGTGTATGCGCAGTAAAGTTGTGCTATTATGGAGAGCAATAATAAGCGTTCAACAATTATAATGCAGTGGCAGAGTAATCGGCTTAGGGTCCTCTCAATGAATCGATGGGAATTATAGTCAGTCTGTGAATATTCAACCCCTCTTGGCCGACTGGAATCGAGAGGGCTTCAGTTTTACTGTTCGTTTACAGATTTACACAACGTGCAAGTGGAATAACTCGTTATTTCGTAATTTAATAAACTTCATTTTTCATCAAACCCTCATAAACTTTATCCAATATTTTTTTATTACCACAAACTAATCAACTGCTCATTATTGATTTCAACTACCGTTTCATTTTAATTTGTAATTATACTTAACGAGGAACTTGTAATCACCATGTGGTTGCCGGGAATTACGAATTATAAATAAAAAAAATTAGCTTAATGATTTTTCGATATTTTTAATCACAATACACATAGTTTCGGTACTTATGAAATAAATTGTAAAATAATATTGTTGTGACAAGATAAATTACGAAAAAATTAATAAAAAATGTGACGAAACAAACATATAGAACCATAAAAAAATTCAAAACTCCACCAAAAACCTAATATAAAAAATTGAATGTCACCAAAAAATATGAAAAATGGTAAAAAGCACTAATTAATGTCAAGATCTTCCTAATGGTATCAAATTTCACTATAAAAATTCCTTTTAAAATAAAAATATGTCCGTCACAAAATTTTTCTTATTTTCTCAATTATATAGATTAATATTTGACATACAACAAAATTTACTTGTTCTAAAAAAATAAATAAATAATCAAATTTTATCGAGTGTGAAATGCGAATCTACACAGAAAGAAAGGTTCACTTGAGCCAAGAAAATATTTTTCTTCATAATTATTTACTTGGGCGAAAAAAAATTTTTTTTTTGATACAAGAAATTTCACTTATTCCAACAAATCAATTCCCTTGCTTCAAGAAATACGTTTCTTGATCCAAGACAATTTTATTTAAGTCAAGAAAATTTTCTTGTTTTCAGAAAATTTCTCTCTTGCTTCAAAAAATTAAGTTCTTGACAGAAGTAAATTTTCTTGTCTTGAGAAAATTTTTCTCTTGCTCCAAAAAATTAAATATCTTGATAGTAAATTTTTATTAATATTTCTTTTGACTAACGTGTCAAATGGGAAGATCAAATAATATTGAATCATTTTTTTTCAGTCAATATGTATAATTGCGCGCTATAATAATCTAAAATGGGTATCAAATATTCAAGAGAAAAATTTTCTCAAGATGAGAAAATTTTTTTCTCAGCTGAAGTAGGTGGCGCTGCTTCCCTAAAGTATCTAAAAATCTTGATCAAATATAAAAATTTCTTGTATCAAGTATTTATGATAATTTGAATTAAGAAAAAATTACTTCCACCCAGAATAGAATTTCAAGAAAAATTTTTACTTCAGCCAAGACAACTTCGGTCTTCCTTCGGGCGACCGAAAATTTACTTGAGCCAAGAATTTTGTTCTCCAGCCAAGAAATCTTTCTTTCTGTGTATTTATAAAATTATAACTGTTATGAATTTTTATAATTAATTTTAACTATTTATAACTACTACTTATAAATATGCTGAAACAAAATTATCTTTATTCTCTTAATTATACAGATGATCCATAATAAGTTAAATAAATACTTCAACTTTTTACTGCTCAACAACACTATCATTATTTCTAATTATTACTTGCTTGAACTGAATAACTTACAAAGAAACGAAGCTGCCATTTCTTTGGGTATTATTAAAATATCTTCAAAAATTCGCGAACAGCTATCTAATTTAAAATATTGCAATGCTATAATTAGCACAGTGTCTTACTGAATTTCATATAATTCGTTCATTTAAGCAGAATAAACACTAAATCAAAAATTCTAGCTTATCTAAAAATCAATCCAATAACATCCATATTGTCCGTTCCTAAGATGGTGGAGTTACTAGGATGGTCCACCTTTATAAGCATGGAATGTTATCCATATACATGTTCGTAAACTTACGATTGATGTATTTTTGTGTTTTTTAGAAACTATACTTTCAGAAAAAATACACATGGTAGAAGTTATATGTTTCATATAAAATGTCTTTCGTAAAATAAAATATTTTTTTCTTATGCATACTTTTTTAGTTTAGGTTACCGAGAAAATATGTAATCTACTATTAGTATCTAAAAATCACCTTCAATCACCACAAATTGTAGAATCGGACAATCTTATAATCAAAACATCGATTTGAAAGTAAATTTTTCATAAATTTAATTTAGGATGGCAAAATATTTGCTCGGATTCGTTCAATTACAATAGAAGGCGGTGGATTATGATAGTCATTTTAAATACGATATTTCTTGAGAAAGTTATGAATGTATTAAAAAAAAAATAAAGCCAATTAATAATTGTAGTGTCTAGTTATCGTGCTTACAAGCATCGGAAGACCTCAATTAAAAGCAGTGATTTTTTGTGATAAAAGCTTTATTTTCCAATTTATTTATGGAAATATTTGTAGCAAATTATGGTAGTAATTGTCATTAATAAATTAAAAACATGATCAAACGATGTTTTATGATGTGATTTGCATAATTTTAATGCATTTTTATGGAATAAATTGCCAATAAACGATGATACAAATAAATGGTTGTTAAATTCGACTCCTTTCTGTTCAATATCAAAGATGATAATTAGTTAAAATAACCATAGAGCTAACAGAACAATTAATGTTTTCAAATTGAATTAGTGCGGTCACAATGAATTATCAGTATAGTCTCAAGAACAGTTATAACAATACAAATTGGCAACAAAGTCCAGTACTTGGGATCGTGCTTAGGTCGACTTTATCCCTTAGAGAACGATATCAAGCAAGGGTTATTGCTTGAGTTTCCTCGTTTCACTTCATTCTCTCACTACAATCTCTCTCTTTCCATACTGCATGCCTCTATTTTCGTAATCGTACAGTATCCCGCTTCGAGCACTATCCTATTTTCGTCTCAAGGATGGCCAATTGTGTATAATACATCTAACTGTCTTTCGCGTATTCGGTTCCAGTTCGAGGGTAAACATTTTTTTTTATTTCCTAAAACGATTGTCATTTATGAGAAAAACAAACCCTTAATAGTGACCCCTCATTCGTCATTTTTCTTCCTTTTACCTCTTCTGTTTACTTGCTTTGCTGACTTTTATTATGGCAGCAAAATATTCTTGGGTATAATAATAATATTTTTACCTCATACTTCACTTTCATTTGCTCAACTAATTATTTACTTGATTTCTGACATTACAATTATTTTTTCGGTAAATTATATTTCATTCATTAAATCGAAATACTATCGCTGAGTAACATTTCAACTTCATTAAAATACACAAAAAAAAAAAATAAAATGTTGCTACAAGAATAATCTATCATGTAATCGAAATTTTCGTTTAATGATAATTAATAAACATAATTAATTATATTAAATAATTTAATAGATTTTAATTTAAAAATAATTAACAAAAAAAAATTTTCAAATTTGACATTTTTAAATAATTAAGTTTAATGTTAATAAATTATTAAAAAAATTTTGAAAATCTAAAAGTGCATGACTTATCATTTTCATTTAATTATAAAATAAGAGTGAGCGTGAGTCATAAAACAAAACCAATCAAAGACTGATGTATTACCAGCACTCAGCCAGTGAAACTATTGAGTATAATCAGCTATCTTCAAATTGTATTTAGAAATAAATTTTTATGTATGGCTGCTTAAAGGACAGAAAATTCCTCCAACAACCCGCTGAAAAAAATTAATTATAATTAAATAAAATAATATTAAGCTGCAATTTTCATTCTATAAGTTTCTTTATAAGAAAATGGGGGAATTAAAGAATAAGTTAAGTTGGAAAAATGATTTTTTCAAAATTCATAGATTCATAGTGTTTACAACCCTCCATAATGAATTTAAAACTCAACACCCTCAGCTTTTAACACTACTGTTTTATAAAATATAGCAACTAATCGATTTAAAAAAATTTTGATGTTTAGCGATCAGTTTTCTCTTTATCAGTGTACTTTTCATATCATTTATATGTACATCATGACTGTCAGATATGATTTAATGTGACAAAACATTGAGATCTTAACTTTTAGACGATAGTATAATATACTTCCGTGCTTGTGTTCAAAGCATACAAAATTAGCTGTTTGTTAATCCATACTTATATTTTTATTATAAAATTAATCTATTACTTCGCATAATTAATTGAACAAATCATTATCAATAAATTGATTAATTTATAGCTTCAGTAGGAATATAATCGTTAAAAGGTGAGAATGTTTATTGTAAAAATACATTATTATTTTGAAAGGAATATTTTTTCTCGGTGTAACTTCTAAAGAAAACATTTTCAAATAATTTATTATAGCAAGTTAGTTGATAGTTTGTTTTTATTGGAAAGTAAGTGCAGAATACCGATAATAGATTTTTTGATGCTCAAACGCGACGAACATGAATTTTTTCGCGTAACCACCCAAGTTACGAAATTTTCTAAAAACTTGTTGAAACAAGTCGTTTCAATGAACCATAATAATCCGGATAACAATAATGTCTGTGAATGAGGGTGAGTCATGATTCCTCAAACGAAACGTAAAATCAATGGTAGACTATAGTATTTTCCATTATGAACCACTGAGAAAAGATATCGGGAGACGGAAAAAGAGTAAAAGTATTATATATAGAGTAAAAAGTTGGATGATAAAAAGAGAGAGGATGAGCGAGAAGGATAATAAGGAAGACAAGTAATCTTAAATTGGGAGAACACAAAATTGGAATTCTCATCTTTTTTTCTGTCAAAGTTATACCTACCCTCAAGGCTGTATTGACAATGATTGGTTGAAATATTGCTTCTCAAATTTTTCTCTCAAAGTTCCTTCAAGTTTAATGAAATAGAGATAAATCATATTATATCCTCATTTGTAAAGTTATCATTCTTGGGATTGATAATCAACGAAGTTATTTGCGAATTGATTTTGTGAGTATAACGTTCGTATCTAAAATTTATTTTTCACTTTGTTGTATATTAATATTAACTTATATTAAGTTAATAAATATTCATATAATATTTTTCTTGAATTACAATCTTTTAAAAATTCCATTTTTTCTTGAGTGCATTAATTCTGTTTATCTAGCAGGCTATCAAAATAACAAGAATATACTTTGATAACCAGTACTTCTTTGTAAGTGCTTTTATGATTAAGAAATAATAAAAATGAATCATTCTTAAAATCTTAGCAGCTGAAAATTGACGGGAAAAATAGCAGAAAATAAAAATTTTGTTAACGTTTGATTTTTTATTTAGAGGATAATAAGTTTGGTATAAAATGTGTTTAGCTTGAAGGTAAGACAGCGGAGAACTACAATCTCTTTGAACACAGATACGACCCTACTCAACAGAGTGACAAATACACACATGAAACCATAAAATCCCAGAGGTTCTACTTGCATTTTTTTATATTCTATTTGTTATGGAAAACGATTTGACTTGAGGTTGGTCAATGGAGGATTTATAACAGAACCTAATGATACTATCTATCAGAATGATCCAAAAAAGATTTTTGAGATTTTGAATGGAAACCAAAAATCGTTCGATGTAATTAGAATTTTTTGTGAAATTAGTGGTTTCAAAATAAGGAAACTTGTAAACATTTTTGAAGTCAAAAATTACTTATTTAGATATTTAAAAATTGAAAATATTTATAGTAAATTTTTTAGATATATTTTTCTACAAAACCCGTGAGTCAATTTTTGCATCGTTAAATAACGCAAGGTGAAATTAACAACTCTGTTAATAACCACGAATGTCATTGAATTTCTTACTAAGACCGTGTAAAACTTTCTTACATACTGTTAATGTATATACATTTTGATTATAATAAAAAATTGGAACTTTTCAATGACTTCGAATACTATACAATTACTTTTTCAGCATATTTCCCAGAATTTTAAAGTAGTTGTCCTGCTGAGGGCATAGTCTCAGAAAGTTTAGAAAATCCAAAAGTGCACGCCTCATAACGCTCATTCATTTTTTAAGAAAAAAATTAATTGTGCAATTGATTTAAAAAAAAAAAAATTATAATTAAGTAATTTCTTACACAGTATTTTTTTTTTAAATATCGGCGCCCTTTTTTCTTGTCATATGGGCTCGCAGTCTAAAAAAGTCTAGCTTGATCAAGTGGCGCCATAGTTTTCACGTGACAAATAAGAAAAGTTCGTTTGGCTTTGTACGGTTATATCGTAGTGAATTTTAATAAAAATTTAATTAAAAAAAAAAATACGTAAACTAGGCCACTGATAAGAAATACAGACCCAGTGAATCAAATTATTAAACTAATAAAAAAGGTCCGGTCTTGAAATATCAATTTGTTCGGGAGTAATCGTTGGTACATCCAAAATGGGGTGACATCCGGACGTCCACGTAAAATTTTTTTCAAAACGTTTTTTTTTTTCAAAATAGCAACATGAATTGATTTTAGAAAGTAAAAGATGGTTTAATTTAAGTGTTTTTTCGGTGTACATCTACTTATATTATTGTATAAGTGTAATATGGTTGTGATAGAGACATTTAAAGATCACAAAATTGCTTGGCCTTGACGAGTCGAGTTTAAAGCACAACCTCACGCGCTTTGCGCTATGAGGCGTGCAAAAATTTTAAATTTTTGTATACTCATTAAGGGTCTTGAGATATAACTATCCATAAAAATTTGAAGTCGACTGACGGTCTTAAATTCGAGTTATTTATAATCAAAGTTCATGAAAAAAGAAAATCGATTTTTTCAACTTATCATATCGGGTGAACTCTGTAAAATGTTATTAGATCTAAACTAATACGATTAAACATGAGCTTTTTCCCCAGTGATATTTGTATCTTTTTCATCATTTCGCAGTTTTACTTCTTGTTCTTTAATGGTAAAACTATTCTTTTTGATGAATAATTCTCCTTGTTTTCAGGCGGAAATAGAAGTAATTGAACAGTACAGCGATCCACGGGACAGCAAAAGCCGAGCTTACGTCGAACCAGGGGCTGAAGTATCCCTACCAGTTACATACAGCAAAATAAATCGTGACTATTGCCGACCCTACACAGGTGAGCTTTGTTTAGGATTGTGTTATCGAAGTTATGGAAATTACTATTGAATATTTCGGTGATATATGAATTCTAAAATTTGTAAGCGTCTGTATACATGAAAACAAAATCGTATCACCGAAAACATGATTGAATACACTGTTTTCGAAGGGTAAAGTTTTTAAATTTCAATGAAATGACATCAAGTTTTATAACATTGGCAATCCGGGTTTTGCATGGCGGGATTGGTTCAGCCCTTATACTGTTCAAAAACTTTTTCGTCCTGGATACATTTCGGTGTGTACCTCATTTTCGTGTGATAAAACTCCATCCTTGTTGGTAGCTCTTGAAAACCTATATAAGAACAGAAAATACCAAGCAATAAAAGTTCAAGTTTAATTTTAAGCAACTCTGCATCGTTTCATTCGTGACTTTCCCTGTACTGTGTAGTATGCTCATACAAAACCAACCTTGTCGCAATCTACGACCGCTTTCATATACAATAAACCAAGGAGAGTAATTTAAAATTTTTTAAGTACCAACTTTAATCCTTGGTAAAATATTTATTTAGACTTTTGCAATAAATAAATTCTATATCTCTGGAATTAGTTTAGAAAGTTTTAGCTTTAAGCTACCGGGATTCAGCTTAACCACATTGGGGAATGATAAATTGTTGATTTGAAATGTATTCGTGTCTTGCTCTAAGTCAAGTATGGAGATTTCCGGGGTGTTATCAAGCCTAAGTAAACATCGCTGACATTTGCATCTTTCCTATATATTCATAGTCGCTAAACCCTTTAAGTACCTATCCTCAGAAATGTCATCTTTTCAAATTTATGGATACATGTTCTCATATGTTTTGCAAATGTAGTATTAATTATGCCAAATTTGAACAAACAAATTCATCGGAGCAGAAAATATAATTATGTAAATTTGATGTGTAAAGAATTGTTTGCGTAATGTGGTTCGTTTATAATAAAAAAAAAAAAAAAAACGTTATTTTTACTGAAATATTAAAAATTGAAAATGGTTGCAATTTATATAAAGTACTTTCGAGTTAGTTGAAAAAATTCCTAATTATTTTCAAAAACTTATTAAATGTTTTATAACGGTTCATGAATTATTCATAAAGATCTTAACTTTTGTGCATAAATATTTTTAATTTTTCAAATTAGCAACCCGTGTAAATATTCTGATGTGGCTTGATACCCCTATATTTTAAAGGTATTCTACCTCAAACTTGTAGATAAAAAAATTAGGACGACGGTTGACCCTGAAGGTCATCCCTGTAACTTCTCGCTCATTTTGTACTTAAGCGCTCAAAATTACACATTACATTTTTGAGCTCTTCGAGCTCACAAATATGATTTTTGTGTCATTTTGAACTCTTCGAGCTCAAAACTCTAATAGCAGTTTAATAAAACACAATTTTTTGAATTTTCAAACGGCAATAACTTTTGAATGAATGAACCGATTTTTACGTGGTTGGCGGCATTTGACGCAGTTTTTAAAGCCCCATGAAGAATCTTCAAGTTTAAATTGATCGAGCCAGGAATTTCGAAGTAATTCCGAAAAAACACTTTTCGATTTTCTTTCGACAACGATAACTCACGAACGAATTAACCGATTTTGACCGGGCTTGCAGTGATCGACGTGGTTTTTTAATCTTAAGAGCTGATTAGATTTTGGAATTGATCGGTGAAGCCATTTAAAAGTAATTCCAAAAAACCACATTTCAAAAAACTTTTTTTTGTAGTTTTGTTAAGATTTCTCAAAATCTACTGGTCCGAATCGGTTCAAAGTGTATTCAAAATCTAAGTTTGGTCAAACCTAACCTATCTAATGAAAACTCGATTTCCAAAAAACCGGGTAAAACCAATATCTTTCCGATTTTTGAAAATCTTCGATTTTTTTAGCGGGAAGTTAAAAAAAAACAATTTTGTGGGACAAACATTGCATTAATTATTATTACATTTTATAATTTGTTTTCGTCACGGAAAAAAATAATCGGTTGGCTCAAATTATTTTTTTTCTGTTTGATATCAATTTTTAATATGACGAGCTTATTTGTAATTGATATTGAATCTGTACTTCTTTATTATTGAAACCGATATTTTCGGTAGCGTCCATGGATCTTCCGGTAACTTCCACAGATGAAATCAACTGAACAAAATTGGTTGAGTCAACCAATTGCCACTCGATAGATGCTCCCGATTATTTTTCTCCGCGGTAACGCATTTATAGTCAACTATTAATTTTTTGGTTGAAATTTTAAACCTTCAAGAATTAAGCTGCTTGGTTGCGTTAAAACCTTTAATGTATAATTTTTCAACCAAAATATTGTTAAAAATCTCCGACAGACGGTGTATGATCGCTGAATCGTCTCGTTGAAAGAGATTTGAGTTTGAGTTGTTAAATTATAAAATGAAAATAATTTTTTTATTTTTCTGAAAGACTTTTCTATTCTTGATTTAAGTTTAATCAACAAATACACTACTTTTGACAATCAAGGCATGATATTCAAGGTTAGATCAAACCATATCAGACCTGGTATGAAAATAGGTTGTATCAAAAAATATTCCACGACGCAGAAAGAATATGCTGTAAATTTTATTATAAATGGTTGTCCGTCCGCTATACTGACAGGTATAAAATACAGGATAACACATCGTACAACTACAATTACAATCCAAATGGTGCAACGTAGACTGCAGTACCGTTTACTGCAGTACTTACTGAAAATTATTCTATAATAAATAACAACTGTGACTCTTATTGCGAAAGATAATTTAATCTTCCTAGCTCAATGTATGTGCTCATAAATGTTCCTACTTCTCATAGTGGTTTAAGCTGTAAAGTTTAAAGTAAAAAAACTCCCAATTTCAAAGTTGTAATTTTTTCATCATTTTCATGTACAGTATATTAACATCATCAGCAAATTCCTCTGCAAGACAACCCAATAATCGCAGGCATGATATCAAAGCTTCTATACAAAATTCTGAGCACTTCCGGCAAAAAGTATCCCACCGGAAGAATGGTTTCATATACGCTTCGATCGTTCGAACTTTTTGAACTGGAGCTTTTGTGTAGCGAGATGCTTGCTAGTAACACCACGTTCACCGTTCTGTACACCGTACAACGTACACCCACTCGAGTATACCGGTTTTCCATATTATGTCGCGTGATATTTAATTAAATTCCCTTCCCACTAGTTTTCGGAGCTCATCCCTTGTATCGTTCTGTCCATGGGGTCTGCAAAGTTTCAAGGGTTTTCCTACCAAGCAGCCCTCGGGACTTATTAACCAGTAATGTTATGGATTTTCCGTACTTTTCTTTGTCATCTAACCGTCCTTAATTTAATGGGTTTCTCGTTTTATTTTATTTAACAAGAGATCGATCTCGACAATATTCACTTTTAACTGTTAAAATTGTTTCTTTAATTAATAACCCATGAATTTTCTGATGTGGCCATATCAGACTACACTCAAGAGTGCAACAAATAATTTACTATAACTTGTAATTTTTTCTATAATTGTATACGTCGGTTAACATGTTTTATTGCTTAAAATTTCGTTTGTTTGTTGATTAATGTCTATTGAACTATAAATACTGTTTTTATTTCATAACTTGACACCTAAGTTTCTTGTAAAAAGACGATGAAACGATCATGCGCACTCTATCGGAAATTTTCAACAATACATTTGGTCTGATGTGTAAATTGATCATATTAGACTATGTGCACGGAAAAAAAACTGTCGAAAAAATTCTAACTGTCATGTCGTGATCTAGGACCAGACTTTGAATGTCGTCACTTTTATAATTTTCCATTTAAAATTTACAATGTTAATTTTAAACATCGTAAATTTTAAATGGAAAATTATAAAAATGAAAACATTCAAAGTCTGGTTCTAGATCACGACGTGACAATTAGAATTTTTTCACAGTTTTTTTTTTTTTTTTTCATATATGAGTACATCTGGCATAATAGAGCTGGATATGGTAAATTGTCATATCAGACCATGTATGGACAATATCACATCATATTTATGGAGATATTAAATCTTCTGATATGATGATATATGGATCTATTAGGCCATATTAGAAAACTTTTTCATGAGGATTATCGATTTATTTTTATGCATCTAAACTTGGCCATATCAAAATTATACATCGACATATCAGACAATAACCAGAACATATATGGACACATCAGGCCATATCAGAAAATTGTTTCATAGAAATAACAATACCTAACGTCTTTTATTTCATGACATATGATGAAAGGTATTTTTGTGCATCTGAACAAGAAACACTGTTTCGTGAGAGGCTTCTCTTTTTTCCTATTTAAACTTTTTCAGTGGCAGTAGGTTTCTCCCTCATTCTAAACCACCCCATTTCAATTAATATTGGTGCTGCTACTAGGTGACTTCTACCTCGTTTTGGTTCTGCTCCCCGAGCAGTTATCGTCGGCAGCTCGTTGCGTCCTATGCAAATGACATGCTGTCCGTTCGGCCGTCGTTTCCTGCAATGATGCCTAGGGTCGACACTCCCTGTCCTGAAAGTTTCAAACGAAATGGCGAGAGTACAGTGACTTCACTGCTTTTGTTAGACACATAATCCCAGCATACACTGATGTATACACTAACGCACTGTTGTATACAAAGCTCTTTCACAATATTTCTCAACATCGTGCTTAGCTAATTGCTTGTCTGTTTCAAGTCACTCAAAATAATTCTACCAGCTAATTAATTATCATCACAATACGTGTTACAAATTTTATTTGCAACTGGATAAATCAACTTTTTTAGTAACTAAAATTGTGTGATTTTATAATTTATCTTTGTCCTGTTAAATTTCAAATAACTTGAGTTAAACTTAAAAGTTAGTATATTATATAATACACTGTATAGTTGAGTGACATTGAGAAATTTCATAGATTCTTGAACTAAGGAACAATTTACTCTGGTGGAACGTTTAGTATGCCAGGAGTACAATCTCTAGTACCAGCAGAGCTTTTATTTGAAAGTTTGTTGAATTTACTCAAAAGATGAATAGTTAACTGAGTAGCAGACGTCATCTTTTCATGCTTTCATTTCTCTTTGTTATCCACCACCCCTATCCTATTACTATCTTGTGATCTTATTCGCGCACCAAGTGTCAGATACATTCGGTACTGGTGTACTCACCAGTATTTCAATGTTCATGAGTTGTTCTAAAAATTTGTCGTATCAGGTCTGATCCTGGCTATATACACGCATTTATAATTTTTCGACGAAGTATAGTGTTCAAAATCTCCGATAGAGGGTACAGAACCACTGAATCTTCTCTTTAAAAAAGATTTAAGTTTGAAGCCTTGGGTTAGAGAAAAAAATTTTTTTTCTACTTTCCTAAAGAGCTTTTTTAATATTGATTTTTAGTTTAATCAACTCATATATCAATTTTCACATAAAGCAACACGTTAATTGATGTACACCCTTTAAAAAAATATAGAATTGAAAAATTATAATAAATTATTCTTACTCACACATATTACCTGATATCTCTATAAATAATCAGATCAAGTCATATACGGCCATGTAAAAAAAAAAATTTACTGGTTAAAATTAAAATTAAAAATTTGAGAAAATTTCATTAAAAGTATTTTCAATTGTACAATGTAATAATTAATAAATAGCAAATTGATCATTTTTATAAAATTGTTTAAGAACACTCTCTTTCACGATTTTTTAGAATTAGTTTAGTATGTTATAAACTAATTATTTATTCAAACACTAAAACTTATGATTCATTTTCGATGAGAAAATCTTTTTTTTTAGGAGATTAAAGTTTTTCAGTTTATAAAATATTGATTCAAGTAAGCTTATTTTTCCGAATTTTTTTTTTTTTTTATTTATTTATTTAAAGTCGCGTCAACCTCTAGGGTCCTTAGCGACTACTATTAGTACATAGTTTTGTGTTCATTGTTCTGTTTAATTTAACGAACATATACATTTTATACACATATTTTATACACATACATTTTATACATATATTTTTATATATACATTTTATGCATATACGTTTTATACATACATTTTATAGTAGGTTATTGTAATCAATTGGATTGGATAGTTTATATTCTTTAAATAATTGTATTGCATTAAAGGAGTGTTTAGGATCTGTTAGGGTATCTTTCAAGTTTCTTGGTAGGTGGAGATCTCTTCTTTTATCTTCAAGTTCTGGACATTTGATGATGATATGTTCTACTGTAGATTGGGTGTTGCATTTTTGGCAGTACTGAGGTTCTGTTTTGTTTAGAAGGTGTCCATGGGTGACAAGAGTGTGTCCAATTCTCAGTTGGGTAAGAAAGCATTGGTATTCTCTTGAGGTGAGAGGGGGTTGATGATCCCAGATGTTGTGGCGAATCTTATGGAGTTTGGAGTTATTGGAAATCTATCTTTTGTTCCATTCATCTTGGATGTGTTTTTTTATGTATTTCTTCAAATCATTCACAGAAGTTGGGAGAGATGTCGATAGGTCTATACCATCAGTGGTAGCTTGTTTTGCGTTTAAGTCAGCTGTTTCGTTTCCATGGATTTCTTGGTGTGCTGGAATCCATGCTATGATGATTTCCATTGAGAGGGAAATTTTGGAAAGTTTACTTTGGCATCTCTGGACGTCTTCATCATGGTTAGCAGGATTTTTTAGTGCATCTATTGCAGATTTAGAGTCAGTACAGATAATGGCCTTTTTTATTTTCTGTTCCTCAATTAAATCGAGTCCTTTCTCAATGGCAAATAATTCGCAAGAAAAAATCGAAAAATATTGAGGTAGTTTGAATCGAAAAATTTCTTCTCCTACTATAAGTGCACAGCCTCTTATATTATTGCAGATAGAGCCATCCGTGTAGATTTTGTTGTATTTTGCGTATTTATCGATCATTTCTTCAAACAGGCTTCAGTATATCGGTTCGGGGGTATTAGCTTTGTTGTTTGAGTTATCGTAGATCGAAAGATCGAATTTTTTATGTATTGGTATCCAGGGGGGTTTAGGATTTATGAAGGGTTTTCTGATAACGATGTCTTTGAGTTCGCCTAATATGTATTGTTCAGTATACTTGAATACCGGGATTGGCAACGACGAGTGATTTATTTGGATATCTAGGTCTTTTTTGAGTAGGTGGGGTTCGACGATCTTCAGCTTGGGGATGTTGTTTAATGTTAATTCTAGTCTTCTTAGGTCTAGAGGTGTTTCTTGAGCTTCGGCTAGGATGCTAAGTCTCGGGCTTGTTCTGAATGCACCTAGGGCCCATCGAAGTGCTGTCGTTTGTATTGAGTCGATTTTCCTGAGGTGGGATTTAGGTGCAGAATTGTAAATCACAGATCCATAATCCAGTTTTGATCTGACGATAGCTTTATAGGAATTGAGTAGGACCTGAGTATCTGCTCCCCATTTCCTAGACCCAATGGCTTTCAGAATTCCGATTCTTTGTTGGCATTATCCTCTTAGAGAATTTATATGAGTCCCCCAGTTGAGGGTTCTATCGAATATCATTCCCAAGATTTTCAAAAAGTTTACTTGATCTAGTATGGTGTTGTTAATTGAGAGAAGGGGTTGGAATTTGTTGTATTGGTGGCTTCTTGTGAATATCATGTATTCAGTTTTATTTTCTGCGAATCTAAACCCTGTATCTTCACACCAAGCTGATAAGTTGTTAAGTGTTTCTTGCAGCAGTTCACATATGTTTTTAATGCTCTTGCCTGAGCAGTATACAGTGAGATTGTCTGCATAGAGGAGTGCTTTCGTGGGAGGGGAGATACATCGGATTATATCATTGATAGCTATCAGGAACAGCGTAACACTTATGACTGATCCTTGAGGGACTCCGTTTTCCAGTGTTCTAAATTCTGAACGGGTTTCTTCTACTTTAACTTGTATAGTTCTGTCCCTTAGAAAGTTTTTAATATAGTGTAATAAATTGTTATTAATTCCGAGTTCAGTTAGGCTTTCTACGATTCGTTTCTTCCATACCATTTCGTAGGCCTTTTGGAGGTCGAGTTGGACTGCGATTACGTGAAGGGAGTGTTGAAAAGCATTGCTAATGAAGTTTTGTAACTGAGCTAGGTGTAATGTCGTTGAGTGGTATTTTCTGAAGCCATTTTGTGCTGGGGTGAACCAATTGATTTTTTCCAGGTACCAAATCAGTCTTTTGTTCACCATTTTTTCTAGGAGTTTACCCAGGTTACATGTTAACGATATGGGGCGGTAGTTTGTGGGGTTTGAATGGTCTTTACCAGGTTTCGGAATTGGCACAATGGTTGCGCATTTCCAGAGACTGGGGAATACGCCATTGCTCCAAATGTAGTTGTAGATTTTTAATAGTATTTTTAGGCTGTTCTCAGATAGATTTTTAATAAGTATCACGGGAATTTCATCGGGGCCCAGACTAGAGTTCTTGCTTGCTTTTATGACTTCTAAGAGTTCATCGAAATGGAAGAGATTATTAATTTCGTTGACTAGGTTATCTTCAGTGCGAGTAACATTCGGATAGTGTTGTTGTTCTTGTTCTTTTGTTTTTTTTAGGTTACGGAATTTTTCTGTGAAGTTCTCATCGCTAGAGTTGTGGGCAAAAGTGTCTGCTAGTAGTTCAGCTTTTGATTCCAGTGTAGTACAGTAAGAGTTGTTTTTTGGGTTAATAAGTGTTGTCGAGATAGATGAGGTTTTGTTTCCGTTTATTCTTTTAATCTTTTTCCAAATTTGGTCAGCGGGGGTTTGATTTGACATTGTAGATATAAAGTTTTGCTATGACGACCTTCTATCCATCTTCAGGTTCCTTCTAACCATTGCTCGTTGTTTTTTAAATTCTATCTTCAGTGAAAGGTCTGATTTATTTTTTTTTAATTGTTTAAATGCTCTTTTTTTGTCTTCTATGGATTTTTTAGTGTCCGGAGCACCATTCGAAGGTTCTTAAACTTGTTGTTCGGGATTTAGGGATACATAAATCAGCAGCTTCTCTGATCGCTTGGTTCAGGTCTGTTATGAGTTCATCCACTGGTCTCGGGTTATCAATTTCAATCAGGGCCAGTTTTTGTTCTGAAATTTTTGAGTATTGGGGCCAGTCCGCTTTGGTCATGATCCAGCGTTGCAGTTTATTGGTGGGGTATGAAGTTAATCCATCATCGTAAATCAAATGGATGGGGTAATGGTCACTATCATATAAATCTTCATCTGCGTACCAAGTTAAGTTGTGTGCAAGTTGGGGGGTTGCTAGACTTAAGTCAATACAGCTTTCTGAGCCAGAGCTAATGCAGAAATGGGTGGGAGAGCCATTGTTTAAAATCACTAAGTTATTTTCTTCAATCCAGTTTTCAATGATTTTGGCTCGGATGGAATCTGTATGCCTTGAGCCCCAGCAGATATTGTGGCTATTAAAATCACCCATTATGATCGTTGGGCCTTTTATTTGTGACGTAATGTTGTTTAGTTCTGTTGAGGTTAATTTGTGGCTGTTCGGGATATATAGGTTGCAGATTATGACTTCATTTGGCATTCTTATTTTTACTGCTATTACCTCGAGGCTACTGTTTATTGGAATTGGTTGAGTTGGAATGTTGGATCATATGTATGTAGCTACCCCACCGCTTGCATGGTTCGTTAGTCTGTTTTTAAAATAATGGTTATATCCTTTGATTATATTACAGTAGTTCTCTTTTTGGTGTGTTTCTTGTAGGCAAATGATGTCAGGAGAAGTTTTTTCTTTTAAAGTTTTAAGGAATTCGTATCTTTTGTTAAATCCGTTCAAGTTCCATTGGATTATGTGCATTTAGAGGTAGAAGATAGGATATTTGTAAGTGGAAGGGAGGAGAGGAATTAAGGTCAAAGATAGTGTTTATTTTAGAGCTTCGTGTATTTCTGAGTCTGAGTTCACGGACTCGAGTTCTGAGTCGTCTTCAGATTGGGTAGGAGTGAGATTATCCTGGGTGGTAATTCCGAACTCGAATTTGATTTTATTTCTCAGTTTAGTAAAACGGGATTTCCATCCGCGAGAGTTGAGATGAGGGTATAGTACAGTCAATTGTTCCACTAGATCGATTGGTCTTATTTCAAATTCTTCGATAATAGGTTTAATTACTATTCTTCCTGAGGTTTTATCAATTAGGTTTTGGAGTTGGGAAAAACTGCATGAATATTTCGTCGGATTTGCCTCTATCTCTTTGAGGATTTCCAGGGGTAGCGTGAGAATAGACGGATGTTGTGTTAAGGGTGTTTGGTTCTCGTTGTTCTCGATTTTTTTAATTTTGTTCTTTTTTAATTCGTTGGGCTTTTTAAATGATGTCGACGGTGGGAGGGATAAGTTTGTTGAAGAAATTGATCCATCGGAGGTTGAATGAGGTCTCTTATTGTTACTGTTGGTTTCTGGGTATGAAATATCAATTAGCATTTCTGTTAGAGACGAATTATCATTATTGTCTGTGTTTGTTTTTTTCTGTACTGCAGGAGTGATCTTAGTAGGGATTAGGTTTGTTTCTATGCTGTTATCTTGTTGTTGTTCTTGGGGGTGAGTTGATTGATTTTTTGGGCAGTTTTTTGCTAAATGACCTTCACCCAGGCAAATGAAACAAGCTATTGAGTCTAGTGACGTGTAAATGTTGTATAATGTATCGTCGAAAGGGATTTGGATGACTTCTGGTAATTTAGACACGTCATCTGGGTCTACATATACTTGGCGTCGGAAGCTCATTATGTGTGAGTGTCCTGGTTCATTAGAAGCGGCTAGTAAGAATGTAATAGTTGATGTGACTTTAATATTTAGGTGATCTAATGTTTGAACAATGTAATCGTGAGGGATTATCGGCGGGACGTTTGACAGAATAATCCTCTTATTCTTATTTATAAGTGGTCGGACAGTAAGCACTGTGGAATTTACCTGAATTGTCTTGTGTATTGTGATTAATTCTTCAGCTTTTTCTTGAGATACTAAATATGCACAAATTCTGCCATTTGAGATTTTCGAAATAAATCTGATATTTGAAACTGGTGTTCTCTTGCCAATTGCGTTGATGTAGTCTTTGATTGTTGCACCATCCAAAGCTTCAATGATGATAGCACACTCTTTCGTAGGGAAAACTTCATTTCTAGCTGCACTGGCATAACCTCCAGCTACTGATGGAGTCGTCATGTTGGAGGTTGGTTTCCTTTCTGTAGTCAGAAAGTTACCTAATCTTGTCCCTTTAGTTGGGACCAAGATCTACTGATTTTCTTTTATTAGGATCGATGTGTTTTGGAAAATATATACACTTTTGGTTGATACTTTACACTTGACTTAGACTAACTTTGTAGTGAGATTATACTCGTAGCGTATAGATAGATGCTAGATCGATCGATACGTCCGATGTGTTCGAGCGTTCGAACACGACTGTCCGGATAATTAAATCAATTAAGAAACAGCTAAAAATAATTTTGATTCAGTCTCGATAAGAAAAGTTTTTTTTATACAAAGCATAAGTTTTAAATAACATGAAATTGATTTTGTCCATCATATAAAACTTTGATTAAAATTCCGCGCCCTTGGTGATAAAACTCGAGACTCAATGAATTGGTAGTAAAAAATAATTTGATCAATTAATATTAATGAATCGGATGACAAGTTTTTAAATACTTAAGATTCATGAAGACTGTTACTTTATTATTTTTTAAACGAATGAACCAATTTCCATAACACCACCTGATAATTAGCACTAAGACTTCTTTTAGATTTTCAATTCATTTTTTATAAGTCTCGCACTCATGAATTGATTGACTTATGCTATGAGTTTCATATGACTGAACATCGAATGGTTAATATGAAGTGAAGTATGTTATTCAACGAATATACGTTCAAGTGTGTACTTTTAGAGCAAAATCACAAGCATATCTTGAAAACATATGAATTAATAATAATATAATGATATTTCTTAGCATAATGCGCTCTAGAAAAAATCGTAAATAATAATGTCGAAGACGTTCCACTTAAGAAAGTTTTTCTTCAAGTAGACGGAAATGAATGCAAGTGTACCGAGTTAAAAATCCAAGAGATATTGAATGTAAATTCGAGATATTTTTTGATATTTCGACATAAAATGATGCTGACGTATGGAATCAGTTTTAGTTTCATGTTGATTTAAGAGTTGAAGTTTGCAATCGCAATGTTACTCTCCTTGAATTTATGATCCCATTCGTGTATTTGGTCTGTACTCTGGGATGCATTTATGATGTATTTTGTGTATGTGGAAGCTTGATACGATGCCAGGCAAAAATATCGACTTTCTTTCCGCTATTCTATGATAGAATGAGTAATGAAATGATTAAATATGCTCGATAGCACTTGAAGGTTCAATTGACTTCAACGTGCACTTCATGTCATGGTCATGATCCATGATGAATACAAAATAGTATTTAATTAAAAGATAAAAGTTATCAAGTTGTTATAAAATTTAACTTTGAATAATGATTATAATAGTCGTAATAACGATGATAAAAATAATAACAATATTGAAAATAATGACACAGGTAATTAGTAGTGATATTGACCATGACATTGATAGTGATCACGATAATCACAAACTATAATAATATCATTAATTTATTATGATAATGATATCGATATCAACAATGATACTAAAATTAATACGTAAATGATAATATTAATAAGAGAATTTTTCTTGGGGGGGGGGGGGAGGGGGGTCATATCAGGCCATACATGGCCATGTCAAAAAATTTTTTGATGGGTGTCCTTGTACGTAGAGGCATAAAAGTAGGTGCATGTTTTATATCGAGTATGTAGGCTAAAAATGTATAAAGAAATCAAATGTTTCTACTGACTTGAAACGTCAGTTTAGCGTATTTGACATAAAAATATAGATTCAACATTTTCAAAAAAGAATAAATTCAACTGTTTTAAAAAAAAAAAAGGCCATTCGGCAGCCGAAATGGAAGTAGATTTCATGATGAATAAAATTAAAAACTATTAGGATTAAATACAAAAAAAAATAAATAACGTTTAATAAAGAAAGAGAAGAATTATTGTACTTCAGTACTTTTCAGTCAGTTTTGTATAGACAAAACGACTGCAAGAGTAAAATTTCTTAAAAATGATCCTAAGATGAATTTTTTTTGCTTTAGAAAAAAATGTGAGCACATAAATTGAAGTGTAATGTCGGGGCTTTTAGATGCAATTTACAGGAATCGAATAACTCAAAGCGTTCAAAAGTTATTTGAGGGAGAAGTAGTGAAAGTATCAAATTTTCAAAATTTTTAAATGCTGTAATTTCTAAACTATTTGACTGATTAAGCTCATATTCGAACTTGACCTTCCTAGTAGTCGATAGAATAAGTATGTTGAGTTTCATTGAGATCTCGGGCACGTTGAGCAATTTGGAGCGCCGTATTTCCGGGGAATAACCTCGAAAAATTTGGACTCGGATCGTTTTTGTGTCGCTAGACCTTTTGAAGATGACTAAATTACGAACCTAACAGTATATGACTTGATTAAATCCGATACATCATCTTAAAGTTATGGAAGGTCGAATCAAAAAGTGATCAACTAGCCCCGCCCTACCCTACTTGATCATTTTTATTTTCAAAAATTTTGAGATTTCTATTCATAATGACTTAGATTCCTGAAATTAATTTAAAACTTTCAAGGAAATTTTCAACTAGAATACGTTCTTAAAACATTGGTAATAAACCACTTTCATTTTTTGATCAAATGTAATAACTTACCTCAAACCAGATTTCTCTATCCAACGTTTCTTCATCATATTCTTCATCAATCCAAGCTGTTGGTTGAACATCTATTTCAATCGCCTTTTTAGAATTTAATTATCATTGAATATCAATATTGTCTTGTGACAATAATTCATTCATACTATTTTAAATGAGGTACAAATATGCCTGTATATATGTCGTGTACTTGTGGATCTACGCAAGTGAATGACTTACAACTTATACCTTTTGTATTAATGAGGAACTCAGTTCGTCGAGTTAGGTCGAAATATAGCAAAATTTATGGAAATTTACGTCATGAGGACAAATACAATAGTTAGATTTTTATAAAATCTACTAATATATCCATAGTAAAAATCCAAAGTTATAAAGATCGTTTATTCACATACTCAAAAATTTTTTTTTTAGCTGATCATTTGACGTCTGATGGGCTCTTTTTGAAAGAAAAATGACCTTGAGATCTTCTAAGGCCATATTTTCTAGCTGTGATAGTACCCAAAGATACTCCAAGTATCAGTGGTTCTTAATTAAAAACTTGGTAGTCTTCTTAAACTGCCATATACCTTTAAAAAAAAAAAAACATTTTGGAAACTATTTCACAAGTAAAAAATTCGGACTAAGTATTTTCATCGAACAGATGGTAGAATTTCAACCAAAAAACCGAAATTCTGCCTAACAGAATTGAAAAAACATTTTTTTTCGTACTCCTTTTTAAAGTATGTAGTTATCTTAATAGTTTTGATATTATTTATTTTCACCCCTTATCGGTTTGAATCGGTTCAATTAACCTTTTTACCGTTTGATACGTTTAAATAACGATTTTAATGTCCAATACGTTGAATCTACGATTTAAATTTTAACTCGGGGTGTTAGTGTGAAATAATTCTTCTCTTTAGAAGTATATACTTTTCAATTACTATTAAATAGAGGCACAACCTTCAATAACAATTTTATTAATAATTTATTTATAATAAAAAATCCACGTCCAATTTTATCCATAATTCCAGCATTATTGATAATAATAACAATCATCACAATGATATTAATAATGGCGACGATGATAATTTCAATAACATCAATGATAAAAGATTTGAAGTTTAAACTCCCAAATCAATAAGGGCAAATCCATTAAAGAATCAGCAAAAATATCAATCTATCAAAAGATAGTCAACTATGTCATTTGGGTTATGTATGTGCATAGCTATAAATCTGTATATATCTGTGTTTACAACATTATACAAAATGAGTGAATCCACAATCAGAGTACATTGTAAAATAATACTCTTGGGATTTATTTTGACAAATTTTGACGTTCCTCCTGAGGCTACAACCTATTCTAGTTGGGACGAGAGACAAAGGGGTATCGTTGGTGTTCAGCGGTCACCGTTATAGATTTCAATTGAGCAGTGTCTACAGATAGGGCAGTGAATAATCCAAGAACCCTCGTTTACTGTCCAGTCTGATCCTATAAAATTGACAGAACCTTCCAAAACGTTATACGACCGACGACTGACAACCGACTATTATATGTATGAGACTCAAGTATTACAACATCGATTTTATTAGCAGTTAAAGCAATCGAAGCTCGTTCGTCGGCTTAACGAGCAACAAATTATATTCTCCGGTAGTATTCGAATTTTAAGCCATTGATGGTTTTTACGAGCACCTGAAAATAAAACTTACTAAGTGAAATTACGAGTAATATAATGTAGAGGATATAAGTGTATAGGGAAAACAAGAGAAACAATAGTTAAGTGAGATGGGATTAATGGAATCAACAAAAGATAGAGTGAGAGACAAACGATTACATACAACGAGGGAAACCCCATAAGTACGTGGCGTGAATACTGACCGTGATTATGCGAACCCCTAATGCATTCCATATGAACCTGCTGGATATAGTATCCTCATTCCTCTGACATTGCTACTATCTCTGGTATTATTGGAATTTATTGCCAAATTGTTCATTGTTTTAATTACTAATTGTGAAATAATTTCTTTAAGATACTACTTAAACTTTGTTATTATTATCATTCATCTGGGAAATGATTGCTATGTACTCATATTTTAATCGACCGCAGTGTATCATAGGAATTACTGTTGTAATTTTAGAAATCGCTTCTACACTGTTACAAACACAGATCTCATAATTCTACAAAAGCTTTTGCAATTAATTATGGAAATTATTTCCATAATATTAATTAAGAAAACCTTCTAATAAATGATACTATAGTCTCAATTTTGTTTGCATGTTTTTAAACTGAAAAATTATGAAAAAAAAGATCTTAAATTACCAAGATTGAATTACTTTTACGATTTTTATAACAAATCAATGATTATGAAAAAATATAAAATACAGTTAACTCTTAAGGCTACCCGCATGGAGAAATATATATGTCAAAAATATATGTCGCATATATAATATATATGCCGCATATATTTACGCAAAAAAAAATATGTCAACATATATTTTTCACATAGATGCTGACATATATGCAGAGATATATGCTTACATATATGTAGACATATATGTAAGCATACACTGAAAAATAAATTTCTAAGTTTGAGAATTTTTTTACTCAAATCAAGAAAGTTAAATTTTTGAAAATTATTTTCTTGATTCAAGTTAAATTTTTTTCTGTGTATCTCTAGACACTTATATGCGCACATATATGTGAACATATATGCACGCATATATGTAAACATATATCTACGCATATATGTGAACATATATACGGACATATATGTGAACATATATGCGGACATATATTTAGCGCAAAAAAAATATATGTAAAAATATATATTTGCATATATTTTTCGCATATATATTTTTCCATGCGGGATAACTAGTGGGTATTTTTTTTAATTCAAAAATCTGAGAATTTCTTTCAAATAACATTTTTTGGAATTGTTAAACCGCAATACCATTTGAACGCGTCGTCCAATTTTGATTTTTTTCACGGCCTTCAGAGCAGAATTTTGATTACAAAAATTGTATCTAATGAGGTCTTCTATCAATTGGTTAAGTAATTCAGAAATTATGTCAGAAAAACTTGAACTAATTTTTTTTGTGGTTTTTATTTTTTGTATGCCTTTGAAACGGATCAACCAATTGATTTCAAAATATCAATAACATTTTATTTTTTCAAATGATTAATTTTTATAACGGGAATTCAAAAAAATTTTCCAAAAATTAACACAGATAGTTTTATTAAAGTTCTACACGTAAAATTTTTTTACAATTTTTTTTTTTTTTTTTCATAAAATTTCAATCGCTATAAAAATTCTAAAAATTGTTAGATTTATGTCGATTGCCATTTTATGTATAATAAGCTTAGTAATCTGTACATTTTATAAAAAAAATTAGTCGACTACCAAAAATCAAATTATTTGCAGTTTTGATTATATTGTCAAATTCGAATTTCCAATTTAAAAATTTCGTAATCGAAGAGTTTTCTCGATTCCTGATTCAGATCTCATCTATTTTTTATATTTTTTCTGAATATTGAGATAAAATAAAACTCTATTGATGCAATCAAACTAAAAGATCTGACTCCAAAGCACCACTGCGTCGTTCTTGAGTTCAATTTCTTAAATGGGTCAAAAAGGCTAATAAAAATTGAGTGTACTAAAAAGTAATTACGAAACAAAGTCATAAAAACAAATTCCCAAAATTTAATAATATTATTATCGGGTCTGTTCTGTTTTATGTAATAAAAATTAAAAAGTAACTCAACTTGACGAAACTTTGTCGTTTGCGTGTAAATTTAAAAGCAAATTCCGTGGCTATTAAAAAGTTAAATTAGCATCCTTGATGTAGCCTAAGTTCAGATAATAATTGTCGTAATGCAACTTCCTTTTCGACGGTAAGAAATTAAAGGGTGGTGGTTATTGTAGAGGCGAATTAATTTAAGTAAGAATGTCTAAAAGTCAACGAATCATACTTATAAAAGTCAACGAATTAAGTATGATTATGAACCAAACGAGATTGGTTTAAATGAATTTACTCAAGTAAGTAATTTTCTGCAAGTAATTGGCACTTAAAAAAATTCAAAGGGCAAACAACCAGTACAACCCTCCTAAGTCTTTTTAATTTAGCACTTGTCATCATTGGGAAGTTTGAAGTCTTGTGTCAGTGGGGTCTACCGGCACGACGACGACGCTTCTTGTTCTGCTCACTCTCACTGACTTTAATCCCTCAAGATCAAGAGTACACAATCTGTAATCAAAGAGGAACATCAGAGAGGAACATGATTCTAAGGATGAAGGACATACATCTACTATTTGGGTTGCTTAAATTTTTCTTCAACATAAAAATTTTCAATGTTCACAGTGATAAATATAATAATTATTTCAGAGGGTTCATGTTTACTTATGTGAAGTGAAGTACTGAAGACGATCCTGAGTAAAGACTATACTAAAAGAATTTTCTTCCAAACAAATCAACTAACATTTCTCCGTTCGCTTACAAGTACAGTTGAAACAGTTTTGAACTTCTTGCATAAATCTTTCTCAGCTAGTTCGTAGTTATGGAAATACCAGGTGTTAGATAAACGGCTTCCTTATCCTAAAGTTATGAAACCACAATCTTAAGTATGCAATTTAAAAATTGAACCGTACTCAAGTTATGATGAATAAATGATTAATATTATTTTATTTTTAGCATAACTTTTCTAGCTTCATTTTTTTTTTTTTAATTAGACATTAATTAAAATAAAACTATTTCAAGATGTAAAGCACGAAAAATCACTGATTTAATAATTGTAAAGCTGTTAGGGAATAACGATGAATTCTACACAGTAAAAAATTTTTCGTCATTGTGTAAAGTGTAAAAATTTTTGTGTAGAATATTACACTCTAATGTGTAGAATTTTACATTCTCATGTGTTAATTTAACATACTAGAATGTAGAATAAACATTAGTTTGTGTAAAAACAGTCAGTAACACAAAAATTTATGTTAAATTTGACGAAAATTTTTTTACTATGTATTGTACCCTTTTTAATAAAATTTATTAAATATCGAGTATATTTTTAACTTTAAAGAAAATCACTTATACAAAATCTGCCCTGTTATGACAAAACGACGTATCTCGAAAATTATAGTTTCGAGAAAATAGCGTATAAAGTTATCACAGAATTTGAGTACAATTTAACAGAAAAATTCATTTCTGTTATGACAAGAACGTTGTAACTCAAGATACGTTTTTTTATCTTAAGAAACTAATGCTTATTTTGATAAATAAATAAAATTGTTATGACAAAACGCTGTAACTCGAAGAATTAAATATTATATTAATTTCCAAAGCAAAACAGATACGTTTTTCTTTCATTTCTTTTATACGCACATTTAGTCAATATTATTGGCATATTTGATTAAATTAGTAAAATTTTGATGATACCCTATCATTAAGTGACACTAAAAAAACCTTTTTAGCTTTGTAACGACAAAACAGCGTATCTCGAGATACGTCGTTTTGTCATTACAGGACAGAAAAATAAAAAATGTGAGCTATTACATTATAATGAATTTTCAATATAAAATATTCAATAGTAATTTTTGTTATATAAAATAAGAATTCTTAAATAACTATTTAAAGTCAAAATCAGTTGATTCGCAAAAAAATATCAATTTTAAAAAATTTTTAAACTCGACTTATTTGCTCAAGAAGTATATTAGCCGAAAAATTTCTAAATGAGTAAATTTCGAAACAGTCATGATCACAAGAAAAATGAGTGGAAGTGATAGCAAATAAGATAGTAGGTTATAGCAAAAATACTGCCATAATTCATAAAATACAACATTTCTGAAACAGTATAAGAAGACACGCCTCTTACGAAAAATATTAGATCTAAAAATGCCCATATATAGTTCAATAACGTACCGCAATAACAGAAATTGGCTTTTGCTTCGCTTAGACTACCGGAAGACTTTCAAGATAATCTTTTTCTCAATGTGACAATACATTTGATGTGAACGGTCTCAATGATCCTCGGTGGCCCACCCGCCGAGAAATAGGTAGAGTACTTCAACCCCGAATTTTTTTTATTCTTATCCAAGTGGTTCTTTTTCTCAAATTCTCAACATTCACAGCCCTTAACATCCAATAGTCAGCCTACTACTACCACCCTCAGTTATGTTACGAGGACAATATCTAATAAAAAAAACCGGGATGAAACGAACTTAGAGCTTTAGCCTTTTGTGTAAAATCTTTTTGGAAGGAGCATTCATGTTGCTCTCAACTTTTCGTCGTTCTACTTATCTTGGATTCTTATATGAATATGAGGTCGCCTAAAGTTAGCTATCAAATTGTTTTATGGTGACATTTATTAAATGGAATGAAATTTACTACAAATTTTGAATATTTTTAATGCAAATTATTGCTAATAAATTCCAGTTTTTCTGTCAAAAATCATCTATACAATGGAAAGAATAAAGTTTTTTTCTTTTTTAATCTAAATTTAGTATTATTGAAAAAGTCTTGACCTGAATTTCTGCTTTTTCAAAGTTATTTATGGTTTTCAGTGATAGTTAATTTATTTCGATAAGTTTTCGGAGTATTTATAAATAGATCCAAATTTTGCACTCGATAAAATTTGTTTATTATATTTAGTATATAATATGTGAATGTCGCTTTTTGCCAAACGTTAGTCTACATAATTAATAGAATAAGGAAAATTTTGTGACAGTAATTTGATATTATCAGAAAGGTCTTGACGTTAATTTATACCTTTTCACAATTTTGTGTATTTTTTATCAAGTTTTTGAAGGAATTTGAATAATTCGATTATTCTATTAATTTGTTACTTGACATTTTCTATTAAATTATTAATAATTGATTCTGTCATAGCAATATTATTTTTTTTAATTTACGTAAAAATTATCCAAACTATGTATATTATAATTACAAGTATCGAAAATTCATTGAGCCAAAATTATTTATTCATGATTCGTGACTGACGCAGGTTGCTAGTGAATAATATCATTCATAATTATTTCAACAAAATGGTTTACCGTAAAATAAAAATTCATGTAGAACGAAGAGTAAATTATTCAACGTAAAATAAATAAAATTTTTCCTATCTGAGCAAGTAGTGACTCATGTATCGGCAGTGATTGTCAAGCAAGCGATGTCGTTCAATGTTCTCTAATAGATTCATTAGAGGGTTGCGCGTACTCATGGTGTATCGCCGGAGTGAGAGTGTGTTGAATCTCTGGGTCTGGGCGAGTACTTGAGCTATCCTGCTCGTCAGTATATAACTATCCACCCTGTGAGTGCGGGTATATCGCCCAAATCAGATTATCTATCGGTAATCAATATCCAAGCTATTCGGCGATTAGCACAGGCGTCAGGACAGCCGGGTTGTTTCGCCTCGGCCCACGTACCCTTGGAATTAAATCGTTTCCTGTTAGGGATGGCAAAATTTGGGCTGTGCGGTAGCCCACTGAATTTCGTTCAGCTCACGTAACCAACCTGATTTAAAATTCTTCATCTCTAATCAAGATTGATGAAAGACTCTCTCAAACTTTACTGATAATAGTCTTAATGCATTATGTCTTATTTCAACCATAATTTTGAGATAAAATGGCTTATCTAATTTTCCGTTGAAGATCTAGATTTTATTGATTATGATTTCGTCTCATAAACATGCTTACACTATCTCTTTGTGATATTGGACTGAAAAAAACTACTCAATTTAAAAGCATGTTCTTGATTTAAGATTTTTTTAAATTGAAACTCGTTTTGAGTAGATTTTACAAAAATATCACTTTCTTACTTAAGTTGAGTTAGCTCACAAAATATATATGGTTCAAAAGTATATTTATACATGTATATATGTATTTATCTACGATATAACGTGGCATGTGTCCAGCCTAGGTCCTACAACTCTCAGTAGATCTTGATGGAAGTTGGCATATATTTATTTTTTAGACAATTATCAAATTCGAGTTCAAATATGAGAAAAATCGGCCGATTAGTTTAGTAATAGCCGCAATTTAAAATTTTCGAAAATTCGAAGTTATACACTTTCACTTCTTTTTTTTTTAAATAACTTTTAAATGTAATTACTTATTCAATTTCTGTAAAAAGTATGTGGAAGCTCATGAATTAAGCTTTAATTTTCATGCATACGTCAAATTCTGAAATGAAAATTTTATATAGTTTTAATGATATGTTACTATTGCATTCGGTTTGACAGATACGTAAGTATCGTATTAAATATTTTTTAATAATAATTCAACACAATGTTCGGGATTTTATTGTTGAATTTGAAAAAAGATTATAATGATTCAAGAGTTCAGAAAGTATTGTAAACAAATGATTTATAGAATACCAGAAATTTAAATATCGCGCGCCTTAATTTCGACCAATAAGGAATCAGGTCCCATTTTTTGCGAGTTTCGATTATTGACTAACTTCACACTCATGTATTTTTATTGTAGGAATCAAAATTTGTGAAAAATGAATATATTGATGTTGAAAATAAAATCTTATCAACATTTTTTATTTCACAATTTTTTGTACCTTTGATGAATTTAATTATTTAATTAATTTTTTTATAAATATGAGATTCTCGAAATCTTCAATCAAGAGTTGTTTTCTCCGTGAAGTACAGTCAAATTCTTTATCAAAAAACACTACTCTTGAATATTAATAATAATTTAAATTTCTATAAAAATTTATTATTCTTGGTTCAAAAACAAGTTTATTCGTTCAAAATATCACAAAACTTGAAAAAGAAAAAAATTATTTTTCTTTCACTTATTTGGAACGTATTTGAAATATATTTTGGTAATGTAGAAAATAATAGAAATTTGAGAAGTGTAAATATTCTTGAAACAAGTCGGTATAATATCTTGAATCAATATTACCGCTCTTGATTAATTTAAAAGAAAGAAATTACATTTCAGTAACTCAAAACCAAACTGTAATATTTGCATAAAGCAGCTGTTGATATAAATATTCATATATTTTTTATGAAACATTTATTTTTTTTTACAGCAGTAGCTTGTTCCGTAATTTTGAATTTATGTATTTGAGATCGTTCCGTGCGGCATAATTTCCATCAAAATTATGCACAGCCTGTGTAGCATTACATTGAAGTATTTTTAAAAAGTTTTGTAAGCTGAAAAATCAACACCATTTCACCGCGCAAAATATGTTTCAACCTAATAAATTAATTTAAAAAACAATCATTAATTATAAGCAGGATATTTTGTATCTATAATATTTACGATTAACTTAATTGCTTGCATCAAAGTATTGAGTGAATAGAGGAAGTACTTACGCGGCTTCCTTTCATATTCCAGAATAATTAGTATATTTCTCATCATATTAGCATAAACTACTTTGAGAAAATTAATTTAAACTTCTCGCTAATTAAATAATTACTGAACTATAAGTTTGGGGAATCTTAATACTAATATTAATGATAATAATAAGTATCACTTCAAGTAACTATCCGCGTGAATTCCATTCATTTAAAATTAATTGTGTAATAGTCTGAAGAATATGAATCATCTTTTATAATCTAGAACTCTATTATCCATTTGACCATCCTGATCTTCTGGCGGAGCTTTGTTCGCTTTTTTTCCACTTCTTGCTACCCATAATTTTCTGGGAAAGTTTACGATACCTCTGGAACAGTGTAGTACCTGTCACAACCAGAAATGTATGGTTTGTGGAGTCTGTTCGGTAATTGAACAAGGAAAGACGGCGAAGTTATACTCTCAGTCCTTACAGAGAGAACATAATGCCCCATTATTTCCAGCTCTTTTGTATACATAACCACAAGCTCCAAGGCATTTACTATTCTTAAGCCTATCATTTTTAAATAACTGTTTTTTTTTTATATTCTCCGTTAAAATTTAGTAATAATAAAAATTTCAAAAATATAACAATAGTAATAAGTAATAACATATAAACTTTATAACATTTATTGAAAGATAAAGAAAAAATAATGATTTTTTAAAACAGGTTAGAGCAAAGCCATTATCGTAAAAAGTGATTTTACGGTACTATCTGTACAAGCATTTTCCCTTTTTTTGAATTGAGCTGTAACTATAGGTAGTTGTACCACCAGATACATTTTTTTAATTTAAATCACGCAGATTATTCTATATAATTCTGCGTCAAATGGCACAAAATGGAATTTTTAAACAATACCACTTCGGACCTATTGAACTTCAAATTTCGAATTTTTGAGATTTTACACACTGATAGAAGGATTTTTTAGCATTGGAAAAGATTTGTTAATATTCAAGAAATATTTTTTCATAGTTTAGAAATCATTTTTTTTTTAATTTTTACTTGCATATGTGATTATAACTAAAACGAATCCTTTTTTAAGATAGTAATAAAAAACTAAACTAACATTAAACATAAATAATTCATTCCATCACAGAAATTTACATCTTAACTTCAAATATTTCAATTTTTTTCATTGCAGATCCTTCAGCATCAGATTCTTCTACGAACGAAAACTTCACTGGACGACCTCACCGTCGCAAGTCCAAAAGCCATTCCCGAGCATCAACAATAGGCAAAGAATCGTCTTCAAACCGCGAAAAGAGTGAAACCAATGACGGTGTAACAGTCGATTGTGTTGCGTTAGTTCACGTTCCCGACCACTCTCCCACTGACTCTAACCAACCAGTTCGTCATCCCTCGCCTTACTATTACGGGGACCTCTTTAAGACACTCGACCAACAGTCAAAGTCCCAGCTAAATCAATACCGAAAGAGCGTGAGTCTCGACGTACCGGCTGAAAAATCGCGAACCCCAGCACTTCCCAAAAGAAACTCCGTGGCCGGTGACGGCGCGTCTTCTAGTCTTTCATCTAATCTTCAACCGCAGCAACCACAACCCCAACAACAACCGAGTCAAGATTTGGTAAGTTCCGCCGAAAGTGAGCATGCACTTCAATCCAAAAGCAACGAGATACTCTCATCGTGCATCATCACAGAGTGGGACCACACCTTGATGCCTCCACATCGTCTTCTAAGCCACGATTTACCAACAACAGTGTGTTTGTGCGTTGCGTCTCCTGACGAGGATGAGTTAGAGACGCCGGTAAAAGTTGCGCGACATCAGGTGCGCAAGCTAAGACGAACACGTCGAATAGAACCTCAACAGCCGGTGCTGGTTGAGAACGAGTACGACGGTGAGACTGAAAAACCTGGAGACGAGGCTGACGGCGAAGAAGAAGCTGCTGATGTTGAAGAAGTTGAAGACGAAGAGATGGCTAGACAACGGCATTTATACGAAACAGCCTTCGACTGCAAGGTCAATCGTTCCGATGACGACCTGGATGACGTCGACAGAGTCACCAATCATCCGGTGCTACACTCCCAGATGAGAACAAGCTTAAGCACTGTTAAATCTAGAGCTAGTTCTTCTACAGAAGCCTCCAAGCTGAACCAAAATGTCCATTACGTAACCGTGCCACAGCAGCTTGCTAGCAAAGAACATCGGCGCAAAGTAGTACTCCTACGACCTAAGCCAATACCTAACAGGCTGCATAATCCACCAGACAATATGTCGAGTTTATCTCAAGACATCGAATCCCTCCAAATAAATTCCGGAGACGAGAAAAGTTCTTCTCCGAGAAATCCTGCCCGCGAGTACACTCCATCGCCTCCATCCACTGCACCCTTGCCTGTTAAGTTTCGTGGTAATAAAGACCACCTTTTGTTGAATATACGTAGTGCTCCGAACCTTCCCTCACAGCCGGATCACCCAAGGTTGAAAGATATAAGACTGCCGGTCAAGTCATTGAGGGCCAAAGAATCTCCGCAGAGCAGTGAAGGCTGTATTATCGAGATTAAAAGTCGACCTAAGAGTTTAATTCAGGATAACAACGAGTCTAATAGTTGTAGGACAGACAAAGAACTTATTTTGGAATTCAAAGGTAGGCCGAAGGAAGAAAGACAACGGCCCAGGAGCTTGATTAGAGAGAGCAGACCTATCATGGAGTTCAAGGGTCGGCCACATGAAGCTGAAGGTGATTTGCCAAGGCCCAAAAGAGAGTTGGGACTTATTGAATTCAAGTTGCGCCAAGCTAGGCGCAGAATTGGATACTCTAGCACTGAAAGTATGGCGACTAGTAGCAGCGGAGGCAGTATGGAGTCTTTGAGAAGCAGCACCAGTGAGGGCAACAGGTCAACGAGCAGCTCAGAAAGCAGACACAGTACTAGCTTGAGTTCTCACAGCTCTGATAGTGGCAGCACTAATTGTTTTCACCATCATCACCATAATCATCACCAGCCGGTATCGGGTTTCCTTACTTACCATGCGCCTAAGCTTCATATTCTGTCTCCGATTTCTGACAAATCGTCCCAAGAACCAGTGTCTGAAACCTCGGACAACAACCGGAATAATAATTCTCAAAAAGCTTCGCCTGAAGAAGCTACGACAGAAAATGTTCCTGTTAATACCAATACTAATACTAACACAAATACTAATACGAATGCGATTACCAACACTTTGAATGTAGTCTCTCCAACAGATACGTCATTCAAAAAACGACGTGCTCCGCAGAATAAGAATTTGATAAATTTAGCGATGCAATCGTCGTCTTCTGGTGACGCTGAAATTCAAGGATCGGATAGCGGAATATCGATAGAGTCTCGGGCGGGGATAAAATGCAAGCCCTTTGGATTTCATGTCATCAAATCACAAATGGACAATATTAATTTGGTTGATAATGAACCGGACTTATCGGATTTGCCATTTGACATGCCGAAACTTCGCAGGCGGCGGCTTCTTATGCAACAAGATGCGACGACATCTGGCAGCGCCACTAGTGTTGACCTTAGGGATCTTCCATTTGATATGCCAAAACTTAGAAGGAGGCTGAGATGCACACAAAGTACTGAATCCAGTGGTTCTCAAGCTTCTTCCAGTCTTTCTGTGCGGGATGTTGATTCACTCACTGTTATAGGTAAGCATTGTTTTCCTTGGAATAAATATTTAACCAACTATCGATACTCTTTTAGAAAATATTCTTAGAAGAGATTTATATTGGGAACTGATAAGTAAAAACGGCTTAGAAAAAAATAGTAGAAAATACCATATATCGTTATGTATGTCCACATAAGAAAGAGTATTACTGATTACAAATATTTATGCAAATAAAATAGATTTGTAAACTATTACTAGTTGAAAATTCAACCATCAGACGTTGTGACTGAATTGGTCAGTTCCCAATCGCAGTGTTAACATAAATTTGACTCGAGGCAGTACCGTGTCTTTGACAACGGGTTATAGAATATTTAATGTTAGAAAAATGATATCCTTGAATTATTTTAACGTCTAAACTTGATGTACGTGATTGATATGAAAATTATGTATTCTATAAAAACCATAATGAGGGATAAGTCGGATAAGTAATTTGAAGCGATCTTTTTTTAAATCCTATTAACTTAAGTAGTTGATGTTCATTACTGTTGATATGAAGAAGACAGATGACTGATTAAGAGCGCGGAAGTCAAGAAGACAAGACGTGTTATTTTATGAATATATCAACAGCAAGGTAGACGTTCATGGATTATACTATGCTGCAGTGCATGTAGTTGCGAAAACTGTTGGTTAATAGATTACTGGAAAGATTATGATATTGGATAAAGTTAGAGAATAAGACTTATCATTCTTTGTAGTAGGATAATTAAACTACTACAGTAAAATGAGACCTAATTATTTATTTTTTTTTTAAATAATAAATGTTTAATTAATTTTTGTTTATGGTTAAAGTTATCATTATTTATTTACATTTGAAAGAATATGTATTTAAATAATGATTATTACCATAAAAACTTGTTGAATTAATTATATATTTTTTCTATTACCACAAATATTTTATAGTAAAGCCTTATTTTTCGTCGGTGTCTGCGTTTCAAAAATCGACACTTTTTCAACAATATATCTCTGTTTTATTAAAAACTAGCTGACCCGGTAAACTTCGTGTTACCTACAATATATTTTGTTACACCTTTCGATCAGCGATTGTTAATCTCTAAAATCTAATCTACTTCGATAAAGAATAAATACTGGCTGTATGAAGTGCGGTTAGAATTTTGTCGTTATTAAATGAAACTCGCTTCTTATTATCGTCTGAAAATCAAGATCCCAAAAAATCAACACTGAATTTATGAAATTTTTTTTTTGTCTATATATGGATGATTCTCTGTAAGGACGTCTTAAATCTGTACAAAATTGTCCGACCAAATTATTTTTGATTTTATTAGAAAAAAAATTATCAAGGGCTACAAAACTATCAGCTTAATTATAATAAATAAACAGCCAAATTAATTTTTGCTTTTTCGATATTTGTGTATCTTTTGCCATATAACATGACAGGGGACTGACTGCCAGGGGACTGAATTTTTTTATCAAATTGAGAAAAATCAAGCAAACTATTTCAATGCATTCGACTTTTTAAGTTCTCAATGAATGTTTACATTAATTAGAATAATATTAAGACTTATGGATCCAATTTTATAAATAAATTATAAACAAAAATAGCTGCCAGGGGACTGAGTTTTGAAGTGGCCCAGACACATATTTCCAGCACAAACGTTGCTTTAACACTAAATAAAATAGCGATATAGCGCTAACAGCCCTATGGTTATTAACTTAAGGCTAGTTAGGTCCTTTTAAACCTTACAAAAGGTAAAATAACACGCTAGATTTTTTTTTTTGGCTTTGAACTTCTGCCAGGGGACTGATCTTAAAATGCTTGGGACAAACTTTGGTTTAATGAATTTAATGAAACAAATTAACTTTCGGTACTTTTTATTGAAGAAGATTGTTAGTTAACTAATTAAGTTTATAAACATTATGGAGAAAATGATATATTATGGACGAATAACTTAAAATTTAATCTTAAAGTTTCAATTTTGGGAATGGGACAGCCCAGGGGACTGTTATTTCGGTGGTTTACGAATTTATAGCAAAAAAACCAAAATTTATTCCATTTTAGTTTTCAATGCTCCAAATAGAAATGTTCTTTTACTTTCGTAATAAATTTTTTTTAGTAACAAAATAACAATTTTTCTAATAAAAAAATGCCTGGGACAGCAAAAAACATCCTTACAGAGAATCACCCATATACAGAAGATAGACGATTAACAATTTTAGATCTGTTGATTTCCTTAGCTGAACTTATGAGTTTTCCAAAAATTTTATTCTTTTGAAAACATCCTTGAACTATAGCGAACAAAACAAAAAGGAAATTTTTGGAATCGGCCCAGTCCTTTTGAGTTTTAGCGAGACTAACACACAGCAATTTATTTTTATATATATAGATAGATATATAGATAGACGAGGACATTTCAAATCAGGATTCAAACACTGAATCTCTCAATTAAATTTTGTTTTTTATGAACATTGATGGTAGAACTCTTTTATTTTTATCATTTTCACAAGTTTAATAACAAACAAACCATTTTTTTCCAAATATTATCAGTATTTAAAAGGGTTGTCTTGTCTGTCCTATCATCTCCCAAAATAATCAGTATATTTCCGAAGATTTATAAATAATCATACTAAAACATTTAAGTATGTCGTAAAAGCTGACGGCTTACTGCTTTAAACCTCATATCTCTTGTAGTATAAAAATATGAATCACATTTTATTACCTACATGGATAATATGGTTTAGGCAAACAAATTGCTCTGATATGAGGTACTTAAACATAAAGTGTAATCCGACTCATAGGTAAATAAATGAATTTATAATAAAAATATGGGATAGGGTTTAAATAAAACGAAAATGAAAAAGGGAGAGACTTAAGAGATAGAGAGAAGGAAAGGGAAGAAAGGGTAACCATTAGAGTAATAAAAACGGCGTATTTTGGATAGGGAAAGATGAGTTGACATAAAATGAAGGTACATCATAGAACGAGGGAGAAACTCCCGTAATTCGATGCTGAGTGTTATAAACCTTCCAGACAGGAACTAACGTTATTAAGATGTACTTAACACCTGCGTTATAATAACTTTTGAGATCGAATAATTGTTATTATTCCATTAACAGTGTCTCGGTAAAGACTTCGGCTATTTTCTATATAAATAATGTTTTTAATTTTGACAGCAAATGTGGAAAGTCAATACCTGGTGTTGGTTATTACAGAAAATATATACGGATATATATGTATATGCGTGAGGTTAAAGATAAAATTAGTTGTAGAATTAAGTTTTGCTGTGTAATATGCAAGCTCCGATACGAACCCCTGCCAATGTCGCACTTGGATTTGATGGGACTTTGAACACGTCACGTCTATCCGATGAATACAGGGGTGGTCCAAATTGCGAGTGCTCTAATGTGAACATCGAGTAAGCACCGGCCTACGGCAACAGACGCTCTAAATTGAGGGGAACTCAATGTCGATATGCGTAACAAGCTATATAATAATTATGCACGTTGTTGATGTTAAATTTTAATTTTTACTACTTTCGTCGGTTATAAGAAAAATCATTGAATTATATTCTGTAATTGTAAGCTTTTATTCGGTTATAGTTATTATAAAAAATGCTGTTTGAGAAAAATAGTCAGTTGAGAATTACATTTTCAGGATTGCTGGAAAGTTTTTTTTTTTTTTTTTTTTGTAAGAAAAGAAAATGAAGAAATTGTATTTTAAAGAAAAATAAAAAGAATATTATGCTTCTGAACTTTTTGATGAAATAGCAGTTTTTTGAAAATGTCTCGGAAAATATGCAGAAAGTAAAGAAGATAAAAGCAATTTAACAGCCGGTTCCCTCTTTTTCTATCCTTGTTGCACTCATAACTATAAAGCTATTGCAGTTTTATGTTTTTCTTTTAAACAAATAAGAATTTTGAAAAAAAAGCGCTCTGTTCCGAAATAGATAATAAAAAAATCTATTACGTAGCAGAGTGTTTTTTTCAGCTTTCTTTTTTTCTAGGAAAGAAATACAAAGCTGCAATCGTAGGAACCGGCTGTTAAGAAAAGATTGAATTTTCTGTAAAAGAAGAAAATTTTTTTTTTTCTTTTATTATTAATATATTGAACGTACTAAAATAAAATAACAGAACTTTTACGGATTTTACATAGTGAACGTTATAAGACTAACGAAAGATAAAAAAAACATTCATGAAGAAGATTCAATACCGGAAGATTCGCTACGAAATGGTAGATAATTTTTTTTTTTTTTTGATAAAATTGTAATTTTATAAAATAAAAAGAATTACTGAGAAAAAAATTTTATACTATGGCTTGATATGGTCATATATAATTTTTCGACCAAAGGTAGTGCTTAAAATTTCCGACTGATTTCGCATGATCCCTAAATTGTCTTCCACCGAGAGAGTTAAATTTAAGATGTTAATTTCTAAAATAAAACTCACACATAACCACATTAAAAAAATTTTTACCGGTTTCGATTAATACAACATTTCTTAATATGTCAATGGTGCATAATTTAAATTGACTTTTAGATTATAAATAGGCTCGACGTGAAAAATTTCAGTAATTTTTCGTTAGTGTTTGATGACTATCATAATTCTTTGCCGATATAATATCATATTACGGAGTGCTTGAATTTCATGTTAATTAAACCACTTAATTCATTTTCTGGAGAAGTTTGAGTGACTATATTCTCCACCGTTCTTAATGTACAGTGTCTGCTTAGCTAATGATTTTTCGTTTCACTTTAGATAAATTTATTATTATGAAACTGATAATAAAAGAGCACTCAAACTTTGGAAAGGCGCATCAAAGATGCGCGAAGAAATTTATAGAGCATAATAAAATTTTTACAGTTATAACAAAATGTGCTTTCATTAATGATAAAAAAAAAACACATATGTGACACAAAAGGTCGGTTTAATTTTCAAAAGCTGTAAAATCGAAAAAAGACTTCTTGTTTTTTCCCCTCCGATTGTACTGTAAGTAGAGCGTGATATTTCCAATATAACCAATACACGAACGCGACGTATGGTACAAAAGCACGCTAAGAATTTTCTTGTCTAACTAAAAGCTCGTGGCATACAGCAGAAATATCGCCAGGAAATGGAAAAGTTTTAAAGTGTCAGGTGGGCTAGACGTTTTATCGGGAATACGTAATAGCCGTTTATGAGCGAGTTTTGGCCAAGCCTCTGACAAAATTCGATCCCTTTGTTTCACGAGGGTTCAGTTTTTTTTATTTGAATTTGATAGATTTGACAATAACTGCCCTTCACTCTACCAGCTTTAGGTTGTAATTACTTTTTAATTATTAAATTGCATGAAGAGATTGCAAAAAGGTCGATCGTTCTTTGAACTGGTCATTCTGGAAATAATAGCGATCATTGTGATGTTAAGTTGAGTTCACTGATGCTTTGGTTCAATGTTTGTAGATCAATGACTACCCGGTAATTTCGTGGTTGGATTGAGCGTTAGCACGCAAAACGTAGAGTGGACTAATTGTCAATAGAGGACACGGAGGAAACATTGTAATGAATGTGGCCACTGCTGGCACAGCAAATTCTCAATAAAAGGATTCGTTATGCTCTGTGGTTTCATTTTGATGAGTCACCCTTGTTGACAGAAGAAATTATTTTGATTGTCTTCTTCGAACTACTAGTTGTTTATCATTATTTCTTATCCCGTGAAAAAATTTTCTAATAAGACCTCATATGTCCATATATAGCCTGATATGGTCTGGTATATCAATGTGTAATTTTTGATTATTTATCTTGATATGATCAAATTGACATTGTAAATTTCTATAAATTTTATCTACGTTACTATAAAATAAATAAATATTTTTCACAACTTTTAGTTAAAAAATGGTAATTTTAGTAATAAATTAAGGGCTGCATTATATACCATGATCATATTGAATTGCCTAGTATGAAAATTGGTCATATGAAATTTGATATAGCTTGATATGTCCTGATACGAGTTATTTCCACATCAGGCCTGAAATGGTCTCGTTATAAGAGAGTTGAGCCAGAGTTGTTAAGTTCTAAAATAATAATCGTTTTTTTTATCCTAAGGCGCTTATTTAGCATTTATAATCAGCTTAATCAATTTATTTTGATTAATACGATATGCTAATTGACGTATACAATCTCAGAAAAAATAAGAAATTGTAATAAACAACGTTTTATTTATATGTAGCCTGAAATGGCCATGTATGACCATATCAGGCCGTATTAGATTATTTTTTTATGAGATAATATATGATTTATGATCAAAAATAAATTACCGTATATGTAGTCGTGATTATGAAAATCTGAATAAAATATCCAATTTTAATTCTTAGGTACTAATAAAATAATTAGAATTACTCTTCATTCAGGTATCGAAAGCAATGATTGATTTGTCTTATGGGTTTTATATTTCAAAACACGAACGAAATTATCACAATCGTTTCTGACAGTATTGTGCAAAGAAAAGTACATGAAAAAATTTCTGAAAAGGGAAATCTGCGATTTGTTTCCGATTGGTTATTAATACCTATCAATCTTACTTTTTTTCTTTTCACTCGTTCCATAACACAGATGTTACAACCCATTTAAATGGTAATCTTCGTATCGGAATTTATTATCATCCATCAAACGGTAACGATAATATTACTAAGAAATTAATTCACCGTTTTTGCACCAAACTTTTAAGGTTTGAATAGCTTGACTATAATTGAAGATTTAAAAATTTAATTAAATGTTTTTAGCTTACTATCATTCACAATATATATATTAAATTGCATTTTAAATAAATTTTTTTAATCAAATTGTAATCTGTCCATTAATATGCATCAACCAAAAATTGTTTTGTCCTTTACAACCATTCACAAATAAGGTAATGTCGTCACGACGCATTGATAAAACATTATTCGAACGCTTCATAGAATACTTTGATTTTTATATCAAAATTTCGAATGTCAATTGATATATCATAAATTTTTTATATCTTTTTAATAAAATCAACCATCGAACTGTTCGTAATGAATTTCCGATCTCGAAAAATGTATCACAAATACTTATTGATAGAAGTGTCATAAGAATTGACAGTAAAAGCACTTTAAATCATCCAGTACATAAAATATTATTCAATGACATGCATACCAAAAGCAAAAGATGCTGTTTCGCTGATATGACATCATGATGATAGTAAAAATGTTTACCCGACGTTTTGACAGTTTATCACGTTTTATTCCATTAACAGAAAATTTCTCTACAAGGTTTTATTTTTTTTTATTAAATATCACCAAGTATTGTCGAGATTTTTCTTTAAAAATCCCTAACAAATCAGTTATCACGGGCCATTTGAGAATTGGAAGCCGTAATAATTTTAGCACGCCCGTTAACGAGAAAAAAAAAAAATATGAGTTCTTTCGCGCTATCACAGTCTTCACAGTCGGTTGAATTCAACGATTAGTGTCTTTTCATGCAACAAGATTTATAGAGTAGAATAGCTGTCTATGTACTATACATGATTCTCAAATGTATAGACGGATAAAGGGAATAGATGTATTCAAAATATATTACTTTATTGCACCCGTAGATCTCTTTGTAAAGTATGAAATATTCGAATCACGCATTACAAAAAATTCTAAACACATCATTTCTTTGTGAATTTAATATGGAATGTTACGTATCTTTTACTTTTGCGCTCTTCTGTTCGGATGGAAGAAAAAAAAGTTCGGCATCAAAAAATAAAAGGGGAAGTAAATATCTAAGGGAGTAAAAATTAAAAAGATACAATGTATTTGGTTATTTTAAATACTTTCATAGTAAATTCTTATCTTAATGAATTACTATCGAAAAAATAGCTATTTTTTGTCGAGAACTAGACTTCTTTATCTTTTTTAAAATGGTAATATAATTCACATGCGATTACTTGACGTCTAGCTTTTGTACCCACCATTATCGTTTGGGAACGATTCCAAAAGCGGTTTTGTTGGAAGCAATAGACGATAATTTAAACCCAAAACAAGGTTATTACGTACTTATCTCGAGGGCTATTAAACTTATAATCAGGTTTGATAGGCGTTCATGCTAATGTATAATTCAAAAATAATAAGCTAATTGACTGTTTCGTGTTAGTTTAATAATTAAAAATTTTAAATTGATCAATACTCCCTCGTATCTCTAATAATTAGGAAAATGTAAATTATTGATTTTTTCTCAATATATTGATAATATGACTTTCTATAGAAAGTCATATTATCAGCGAGTAAAATGGGCTTCAGTTTATTTTCCAAAAAATTAGAGATCCTCAAGGTAGTACCCTCGGTTAAAGATTTACCTTTCACAATTTGATGAAATTTGACATATTAGTAAATTTTAGTGAGATAATAAGCCCACTAAATTGTCTTATGAAAAATGACAGTTTTTATTTTATTTTACAAACAGTGAAGTTCAGATTTTAATCAAAATTCAGGTGATGAAAAGAAATTAAATATTGAATACTTTGCGTGATTAAAAAATAACTCTAAAAATTTAGAGCATGTGGTAGTAATAATTAATAAAAAAATTTTTAAAAGTTATCTCTCTTTCTCTAATGTGACTTTACGTAGAAAAATATTCAACGTAAGTCAAATGAAGCTTCGTGTGGATTATTTGACACATATTGTCTGTGGTACTCCCTTAAAAGTTATTATTTTGCGTGCGCTATGAAAAATATTAAAATGTTATGCCAAAAAGCACCTCAGTGACGTCTGAATGATTTTTTTCTAAATTACTAAATTTTACGTACGTCATTCCAAACATTTCATTGAAAAAATTATTCTTGTTAATTTATCGAAATAAAGTCCTGATTTATCTTTCTATAAACAAAAGTTATATTTTTTATCTCCATCCCCAAGCAAATCAGGGGCAGAGTACTAGTCATATATACATATTTATCCTTACTTGTGTTTTTTAGTCGTTTGTTATGCTCATACTGAATATACTGAATACATGGAACACTAATACAATTTGTAATCAGAATTAGTATCACATGAATTTTTAATTATTCACCGTGAAAAAATGACGAGGTATACCAAAATGAAATCCCGAGTGAAACTTTGCGTTGTTAAATTCAACGTATGTAATATTATATACAATATAGGAAAATCACCACTAGCAAAATTAAAATTCTCGTGCTCATGGGTATATAATTAATTTAATTTATAACATAACATCGCTGTATTATTATCACTGCAGTGAACAACGAAAGATTATGAATTCACAATTATACTTACTAATTAAAAGTTTTTTGAAATGTTCTCAATGAGCCATGAGTAAATAATGGTGTCTGTTAATACTATGCAGCATAAAGTTGGTATAAATATGAACTGTAGCGCCGTTAATTAACGAAAGCTGTAGTTAATGTACTCATATTAATACAAATGTAATTTAAAATTTTAATAATAAAAGTTTGAAAATGTAAAAGTAAACATTCCCATTATCTTCTGTGAGGACAATAGAATAACTTTATGTCGGATTTATAAAATTTACATTTTTATATAAATATTACAGCTATTACTATTAATTTATTAACTATCTGCGACCCCTTGTATGATTTTAAGGGAGTGAAATTGTGAATTGTGCTTTTAAGGTTTTTTTTTTAATTTTTACACAGATTATTTTTGATGTAAGTCTGCGTCAAAAGACCCGTAATTGAATTTTTTGAATAATACAGTTTAAGAGGTATTGAATTTCAAAATTCAAGCTTTTGTGACTCTTACACAATGTACCATAGAGGATAGCTACAAATCGGCAGCCCAATTTCAAAACACAGTAACTAACATTTAAAAATTTTTTTCAATTTTTCTTATTAAAAAAAAAGTTTGCCCGCCAAATTAATGACAAATTTGATTTATGAATAGAAACTACTCTAATATAAATATTTTTAAGAAAAAATACTTGAAATTAAGGTTTAAAAGTTATAAAAAATGCAGCAATACTAAAAAAAAATCAGGTATAAAAATTTTGGAGTTACTGTGTTTTAAAATTGGGCAGCCGAAATTTATCTAGATGGGTAATTATAACTTAAAATTCCTTCTTAGAATAGATAACGAAAAAGAATCTATCATTGAGCAACAAATAATATGATTTAAGAAAAAATTAATTCATAACTTTTATTTTTATTTCTTCTTCTGATTTATTCCATCAGTTAATTGTCATCATCATCACTTTTAAGTTTTTGTATATAATACTAATAATTTATAATAATCAATCACGATATTTTCAACTTAATCTAATTACATTAAATCTTAAAAGTTTTAATTAAAAATTCCAAATTCTATGTCGGATCAATAAAACATTTTTCAACGTTTTGCATTCAAGTTGTGCTGTAATTAACAAGGTTACAATAAACATAGATTTATCTACAGATTTATTTACAGATTGGTAAATTGTTATTTAACAATAATAATAATTACTATCATTTATTTATTAATTGAAGTTGCTATTTATTCATTACTAATTATTACTGATTCAATAATTTATTAAAATACCACTTGAATTAATATGGCTAGAAAAAAATCCAGCAAATTTAGAAACATCCAACCAAACTTGCCAGACTTGAACCATTAAAGTTTTATCTACTATCAGACTACTTCAACAGATCAAACAATGAAACTTAACAATTAAAATGACGAGACTCCAGACAGACAATACTCAATCCATTTTTGACATTATTTAATTATCTTCAGTTTTATTTGAACATTAATAACTAATAGTTTTTTTGCGTAACATAAAAAAGGGTCGTTTTAAGTTCTTAAAAAAAATAAAATAAAAATACAAGATAGGTTGGTTGAGTACTAACAGCCTGGCTTCCTATTATCTTCAGAAAACAATAGAGTGTCATTCCGTTATTTTGTATAAAATTATTTGTCAGTACAGCTACAGGGTGACGGGTTGCTCGGTCAAGTTTATAAACGAGAGAGTGTATTTTTATCGAAAATGATAATGTTTAGGTAGGAGTATAAAAAAGTCGTCTGGTAGGAGCCCCAGAAAATATTTCATCTCGACTAATGGGAAGACTCTCTCGGGCGCAGTGTAGTGTAGTAGTAGTGATGCGACTGCCAACTGGGGTAAATTGTGATGACGGACAAGTAAAGGATGAAGAAAGGTCGTAGACAAGGACCTCTTTGCCTTGACACTTTATATTTTATGAGGAGCGAGGTCTGCATCAGGCATTCAGAGCAGGCAACTAGTGTTTGCTAGTATGTCGATGAGGATGATGAGGCCAAAAACTAAACCAGGGATGACAGTTTAAAGGGTGAGATCTTCGGGTACCATCTGCGGTAGAACATTTTAGAGCATTACCAAGTGAATGTAGCACCTGCGAGGGTAATCAATGTTTAGTACAGCAATTAATTATTTAGTTATTGTTTGAATATTAACTACTGAGTCTGTTAAGTAAATTCTACACTGATAGAAGAATTATTTTTTAGGAAATTATTTTTAACAAAAACAGTTGACTTGCTTAAAGAATTTATTTCCTCGGTTTATAAAATCTTGAATTGAGATCTTCGTAACTCCGGTCGGTAACTAATATTTCATAGGCAGTATATTATCGTCAGTTGGTATTATCAAATTTTTTCAACCGGAAACAGTTTTTTGAACCGGAAATAATTTTCTTTGTTTCTAATAATTCTTTATTTATGACTTCAAAAGTAGTTAATTCGCGACATTCACTCGTAATTGAGAAGTTAACGATGAAAACTCATTTTCATTATAAGTAACGATGATTAAATTTAGAATTATGGAGTACATTTAACATTTTCTAATAAACTATAGATAGCTCGAACTTTTGTGGATCGATTCTCGCTCTGTTATTCTCAATAATTATTTAAAATATGGATATGACACTTTCTCGATTTTGCACGACTCATGATGCGAAGCATCAGAGAGTGCTTTACGATCGAAAAATTTTTTTCGCCTCATTTTGGCAACTATTTTTAGTATTATAGCCTTGTTATTTCACGGAATCAAGATATTTTGCATACTATTGTCGAGATAATTTAATGGAGATTAATTCCATACTTTCTAAAAATTGATTTACTGCAATAGAAACGGAAAAAAACATCAAAATAGGTCAAAAAATTTTCCTGTCCGTCATGTATGAAACCCCGGTAACACTGTAACTTGTGAAAAAATCAATTATTTGAGTTAAATTTTTTTTTTTAAAATTCTAATCGACAATTGTAGGTCACTGAATGCAAATGGCCAATTAATTCAGTGTCGTTTAATTACAATTAATAAAAAAACGAAAACTACAAGACTGTATATCTATATATATCCATATAAAATTAACATGGATGGTGATATATCTATAGATATTATGTACATTTATTCCACCAGGGGTGCTTGTGCAGTACTTTCCTACTACAGCTGTTTTTTCAGCAATTATTTTTTAACGTCTTAAGTTTTTTTTTTTTTTATATTTTATAATTAAATGAGCATTATGAGTCGTGCACTTTTTGATTTTCCAAACTTTCTAGATATACAGTCAGAATTAATTATTCTTCAAAATAGAAAAAAAAATTTTTTTTTAGCAATAATAATTTCGCCTAAAATAAAAGTAAATATGACAATTTATAATATGTCCCACTTTAACGTCTATTAACTTATGAAAAAATAAATTAATAAAAAAATCTCGAGACCTTTTCTGCAGAGCGTTTAATTTCCTACAAAAATATGTCTTACTCGTGTCGTCAAGTTGCTTATAAGACAAGTTATAGAATGCTGAACTTGACAATATTTTTTCCCATGTTATTTAAATATGAAATGGAAAATTTCGATCCGTGACCTCTAAGTGTTAATAAAGAATATAAATTTATATTAATATAATATATGATACAACAAATAAGATATAAACATCAGAAACGTCAAAAAAAAAGAATTGCCGGTTTTTTATTACACTCCAACGGGTACATTATGAGGTTTAATTATCAAGCTAGCATGGACTCGTCCATCATGCATTGAATCATTATTTAAACAACAAAATTTATTTGTGGTGCTAAATTTGTTGCTAATTAATTGCTCAATTTAGAATTTTGTTGCTTGTTTAGATTCCGAGAAATCAATAATAATATCCGTCCAAAATGGTTTTTGCTACTGTTAGATTGACGACGCTTACATTTGTAACATAAAAAATTATATGTAGACATATCAGACTATATCAGAAAATTTTTTCACGGAAATGTTTTACATGATCAAAATCTAGACACGAGACATAAGATGTTAAATATATAAATTTTCGGCATTGATTTTTTTGCCACAATTCGTCTCTCTGACATTTTAATTTAGACTCTTGACTTTTATATAGTCTCCACCATACAGAGATTCTTTTCGACAAAATTAAAAACCGATTTGTTTGGACTTTCCGTATTTATTTACTCAACTGTCAAGAAGCAGATACTCAGCGCATAGCAGTCCGTGACTAGAAATTTCCCTAGAGATCTTACAAGGTACCCAGCACGTGGTTCGTCTCAGTTTCTGCCCACCCAAGCTCTCTTCTGCTTGCAAGTGATAGGAATGAGAGAACGGGGAGCAATCGGGTGAGAGACACAAGATATACATCTTGCCTATGGGTGATCTGCCACTTCCTCTCAATCTGATGCCAGCTGTCTATGGATTTGGCTCTTGAAGGGTGTAAAAATTATGTGCGAATGCTGTCGATACTTGTCGTTACATAAGTATTCGAAAAGTTGTACGCGTTCGCAGATTCCCTATACCGCTACTCCAAAGTTCGTTAGTTATTCATGTATTATAATCCAGTTTCCAGTTGGGAATAAAATGCTATTCTAGTATTTTCTGTTTCTGTTAAGAGAATATCCTTCTTTAATGTAAGCTTAGTACAAAAAAGTTTGTAAAATCTAAAAGTATACGCCTCATAATGCTCATATATTTTATTGCTGACTTATGCACGGAAAACATACACCTAAAACTTATACACTTTTTTTTCGTGAAAAATTGTAAACAAACAAAAAAAAAGTAGATATCTCAAGTAGGGTATTATGAGGCGTGTAGTTATGAAATTTTTTTTATTGCATCTTAATCGCGAGTGCGAAAATATGCTCTATTATCATCTAAAAAGCACAGTCTCAATGTTTTGTCACATATAATTATACCTGATAGTTATAGTGCACATGTAAATTGTATAAAAAGCTCAATATTAAGAAGAAAAATGATTGCTTAAGGTAGTTCGTTCCCAACCTATAGTTTATGTTACTGTTGTCTTATTCATTCGCTAGTGTCGCCTCTCTTACGGGTTATTGCTCACTTACTTTCACGCATGACTTTATTCACAGTAAAAAAACTAATTGTGTATTTTCGAAAACGGTTTGTGTTAAAAATTGTAGTGTGTTAAAATAACACAAAGCTTGTGTCATTTTCTTTTGTAACTTAAAAAATGTGTTATATACTCTTTATTAACATATTTTGTATGTTACTGGGGAATAAACACAAAGTTTGTGTCAAATTCTTCATTAATATAACATCAACTTTGTGTTGACAGCCCGTCGATTCTTCACTTTACGCAGCAAATATTTTCACGAAAATATAATAAATATTAAATAATAAAGACAATTAAATTTATATGACACTTAAGTTGCAGAACATCTAAAAATTTTTAATTTTTTTTATTAAATAAATTACAACTAAAAAGATATTTCTAAAAAATTGCACTTCTAGTTTTTAAAGTTTTTTAGATGTGACATTTTTTTTTTAATTGTTAAATTGAAATTTTTTCAATAAAAAATTTCTAAAAGTTTTAAAATGTCGGTTAACTTCATTTTCATAAATTTATAACTCTGCTGCTTCACTTTTAAAACCTATAAATTATTTTTTGATTTAATTATTAAAAATTTTTCATACTTTCTTCCTTCCAATTATTTATAGTCGGTAATTGTTGATGTTTCGTTAAAATGTAAATGATAAAAAAAATAATTTTCTGTACAGTCTCATGAAATAAGAGTATTTTTTTTGCAAGCTCATTTCACTCGGCGCTTTTAATAACTGCAGTCAGCGGAGATATATTTCAATCAATGTCTTCTTGTTCTTTAAGCTGAGTCTTTGGGGAAATGAACGGGAAAATTCGCACAGTCGAAGCACTTCACATGAAAAAAAGATTCTGAATGCGAATGGATTTGCTCCAGTATTGTAGATTATATATCTACTTTAGTGTGAAATCAGTTACTCCAAACAATTACACTGTCTTTCAAAATTCGATTCAGTTAAAATGAAAAGAAAAGTCGTCAAATTTTAACTTATGTTAACAATACAATTGTGCCAGTAATGTTATTTCAATATTTTGATATTAAAAACATTTTTTTTTTTAATTTATATTATTGTTCAATTCTTTGGTGATTTCTGCATTTTATGATTAGTTTTGAATAACCATAGTGTTTTAAATAATAAAAAAGATTGTTAAGTCTAAATGCGTACTTCTGAAGCGATCGTCATGTGTAAATTTATCAAAGTACAAAGTTTTAATATGCAACGAATTTTTACTAATAACCTTAATACTATTTTCAATTTTTTTATAATTTAATATCAAACGTTGATAAAAAACAATGTTATCTACTGTACGCTACAAAAATAAATTAAAAAACAATTTTAATAAAAAGTTAATTATAAATAAATTACAAGAAATTAATTTCATTTACAGTACAATCTTAAAGCTTGTATGGATTATTCTGTGAATAATATTTTTTTTTCATAGAATTGAACGCCCTCTTTCGCTTCGATGCGTTAATCATTAAAAAAGAATCAATTAAAAAATTATTAATCGGGAGTCAGCCAGCTACATAATTAAGTATAGCTCAGAGGACAGAAAATTTCTTCAACTGCTAGTCGAAAAAAATTAATTATAAATCAACAAAACATCATTAAGCTAAAATTTTAATTTCTCAACCTCCTAAGGCAGAAAATGGGATTAAAAAATAGATTTTTAAAAAGTCATGATGTGTAACCTTCTATAAAAACTTGGAAAATCTTCACCTTAAATCATTGAAACCGTTTTTTTAAATTATGAATTTTTTAATTTTAAAACCGTTTTTTTTTTTTTTTTAATGAAAATAGCGATTGAACTTATCAAAACAACATTTTGATAAGTTAAGGTAGTTGGGTTCTGCGAGCAAAATTTCAAAAAACCTTCCAAATTTATAATATAAGTAATTAAATGCGTAATGCACATGCTGTTAAAATTTGGAGACGATTTACCACTTCTAACTAAAAATAATTGCGATTGAAAATGACATTTTTACACAGGCGGTATGGGAAAAGAAAGAGAAAACCGCGAAGTTTTATTATTTTTGCATTGAAAAAATTTAAAGAATTTCACGAAAAACTATTATTACTTAGATTAATACATGTATAATTACCCTAAAAAATTCTGGAATTCCCTACCGCATAGTTTTTGAGAAATCATTGATAAACTAATAAAGTAAACAAACACAGTAAAAAATATTGTGTAAAATCAACACAGTTTGTGTGTTAAAAACGGTTGACACAAAATATGTGTTGAAATTTCAACACAAATTTTGTGTAACCCCTTTTTAACACAAAGATTATGTTGAAATATCGCCACAAGAGGGCGCAAAGAATCATACACTTCTAAAGTGTCAATCTTAACACAAAATAAATGTTAAATAAATTTATTTATTTTCATCAACTGTTTGATGCCTATAACATAACCTATAAAATAATTTTTTTTTATTTCCTCAACTGCAGTAAATAATATTTATTTAAAAATGTTTTTTTTCTATCATTTACATTTTAACGAAACATCAACAAATACCGACTATAAATAATTGGAAGGAAGAAAGTATGAAAAATTTTTAATAATTAAATCAAAAAATAATTTATAGATTTTAAAAGTGAAGCAGCCGAGTTATAAATTTAATTGTCTTTATTATTTAATATTTATTATATTTTCGTGAAAATGGTTGCTGCGTAAAGTGAAGAATCGACGGGCTGTCAACACAAAGTTGATGTTATATTAATGACGAGTTTGACACAAAATTTGTGTTCATTGCCCAGTAACATACAAAATATATTAATAAAGAGTATATAACACATTTTTTATGTTACAAAATAAAATGACACAAGCTTTGTGTTATTTTAACACACTACAATTTTTAACACAAACCGTTTTCGACACAAATACAAAATATTTTTTACTGTGTAGTACTAGGAATTGCATAGCATACTTTAGAGCAACAGTCCATATCTGTTAAACACTAAAAGCCAAAAAAAACTGTAATTATTATCTGTCGCCTTTTAATTTTCTGTTTAGTACATAAAAAAAATTATCATGGTTTATTATATGACCTTCAGAGTTTCCAGTTTTAATACAATATTTTTCTAAAATAGTCGCATATTTAGTAGCCTCTAAAGCGCAGATACTAAAAATTTTTCTTTTAATTTTAAGAAATTTATTAGAGCAAAAATTTTCATTTAAAAATTAAAAATTATTTATTGCGGATCTCTCATTAATTGTTAGTAAATATTAATTACAAACGTACACATTAATTTAATTCCCCGACCAACAGCACTCGCTTCGCTCGTGCCGCAAATGTCGGGGGCAGGCATCAATTTTTTTCAACGCAATTTTTAACGTACTTTCGACCGCATAGCAAGAAAAATATTATACACTACATGGGCAGAAATTTGAGAGCCTCAGCTTCGCCTCGGGCACATGGCGCGCAGTGCAGGAATCTCAACTTTCTGCCCTTGTAGTGTAATATACTATGAAACGTAAAAATAATTTTTTATTGAGCGTAAAATTTTATAATTATTAAAACCATTGCAGATTAATCACAAATAATGATAGTGTTTTCAAGGTGCTTTAATTTAATTTTTCCCATTTTATTATATCTAATCATTGACAAAGTGGAAGGGTGTAGCTCATAATTTTATCGTATTTATTATTATTTTATTAATAAATTGTTATTATTTAAAGCAAAAAGCTCGCGTAGAATGAATATATAAAGTAGCTCGAAGAGATAAAAATAAAAAATGATAAAAGTGAAAGTAACTTAAACGAATTGGCTAGTAAAATCTAAGGATTAAATTAAATAAAACAGACAACGCCAATCTTCCAAAGTAGATACAAGCCTTGAGTTTCTTAAATATTTTATACCATACGGTTATAGAAGTTAGAAGTACAGTGGAGTAAAAAAATACCCACGTCTCTTACTTGTTACAGCAAAGATAAAAGAAAAGAAAAGTGGAAAAGTTCAGACGTATCTCAAGAGTATCTATAAAATAAGTATATGAAATAAAAATAATGAATGAGTTTGCTTACCCATTCTTTGATATCGTTACCAACGAAATTTCCAATCATGTTATCTTTGAGCGTCGTTAACTCAACGCTACAGCCGTCAGAGCAATTTCTTCGTACCCGTATCAGGACACAAAAGTTAACTGTTAAAAGATTGCCGCAGTATAAACAAAATTACCGATCGGTTAGGGTGTAGTTGTTTCTATAGTCACCTGTCGGCTTTTATATTATTAAAGCGTATTTGGAGAACTACTGAGAGGAGTTTTTCAAGTTAATAGTTTTGAATAAAAGAAGTGTAAAAGAATAAAAGAATTTTTTTTCTTTTTTTTTTAACATTCATATCTTTTGATTCAATAAATTACGGTTCTTATAGATGAGCAGAGGGTTCTTCATGCAAAAATATTATTGTTTTTGAATGAGATTTATAGATGTATCCCAAAAGAATTTTTTTTTTTTATTTAAGATAGACTTCTTTAAAGTATGCAATTACAATAAAAAAATCGTGGATTTTTATGACACTGAAGTTAGCAGACGCCTAAAAATTTTTGATTTTTTTTTTTTAATTAAATTACAACTAACAAAATATTTTTAAAAAATTGTACTTATAGTTTTTCAAGTTTTTTACATGTGACAATTTTTTTTTTAATTGTTTAATTGAAATTTTTTCAATAAAAAATTTTGAAATGTCAGCTAACTTCATTTTCATGGAATTTTACTTTATTTTCCGTTAAATAAGCGTTCTTTAAAGTAAGAGATCCAATACCAGAATAGTTTAGCTATAAAAAATCAGTCAATGATTTTAAGATTGTCAAAATTAAATAAAACAAGTTTTTGATTAGTTTTTATTTTTATATTTGTATAGAAGTACTCAGGATTCGGAAAAATTCATAGGTAATACTGAAAAAATTCTATTATTATGTTAATTATACTGTTTGTCTATTAGGTCTGAAAAATAAGTCCGTAATCAGTATCGGAATGGTCAGTTATTTTTATTTTATCAACTAAGTGATGCGGTGTATTTAATTGAGTGACTGGTTCAAATGTAATAAAAATATCAATGAATTTAATTGCTCAATTCATTGATTGCTTATTTTTGATGAACTTTTTTTCATTCAAATGATAAATAGATACATCTTTTTTATTCTAATTATCTAATTTTAGTTTATGTACAGTCGAAGCAAGTCTGGTTCAAGATAATACGTATTTGAAAGTTCAATCTAAAAAATCAACGTGTGATTTCAATTAATGTTAACCAATGTAACCAATTGATTAACTGCTGAATAATATCTCTGTATTTTTTTTTTTGTACGTATAGGTTTAAATCCTCGAAGTGTAATAGAAAAAAATAAAAAAAAAATTATTCTATTTATCAAGCTTTAAATTATTTATTCAGAAAAAAATAAACTGGGAGTTGCAATGTAAGCTCAAATAATTATATTAATTTTAATTTTTTTATTTATCAAGAACAATAAAAATCAACATATAGGCTCGTGTAATTTCAATATACTGAATCGGATAGTTTTTTATTGAAACATAATTTTTTTAGTTAAAAATTGTTTCCTCATAATTAAATTTTTCTGAGGTATAAAGTGATGTTTATACTTTTAATTATTGAATAATTGTAATTAGGACAAATGTAAAATAAAAATTTTTTTAGGTAGTTTTTTTGCCGATCGAGAAAATGTCTTAATTTGTTGAAAAACAAGTTTAATAAATTTTATTAATTAATAAAATATCAACTGAAATATTACGATAAAATTTAGGAATGAATAAAAGAAATCCATTGAAAATTATGAAGGGGTAGAACTGCTGGCAATAAAATATAAACAAAATCCAGTTATGTTTGATTGTATCTTACACAATTTAAAGTCACTCTGGGGAACGATTGCCATTTGACCCGATTATCATGGCTCGTAAAATTCGTGGGTTGTTAGTTTCGCGATACGACAAGTCGAGGTTGAGGAAAAAACTCGACGCGACGTCTAACTGCCGGATGACTCATTTCAGGCGGCGGCGCGGCGCGTCCAAAAATGACGCTTAACTTGGACGCAAATGGTGGCAATGGAGGAGGAAATGGAGGTCTTCAGTTGGTCAAAAAACCCGGAGGATTGAGCCTTGGACTCCCACTTGAATTAACTACCAGCAGAGCATCCGCTGACCTTGTAGACGTTGAATTACCGCTTGAAAGACAAGGGTAACATACTAATCAATTATATTTACACACAAATAAATACACAGTAAAAAATTTGCGGAGTGAATAATTTTTAATTTATTTCATCCCTCTGGAGTGAAATTCACTCCGAGAAGGATTTTGCTTATTAATAAAAAAAAACTCCGCGATCGAATTATTTTTGTTTCTTAAATAAAAATAAAAAAAATTATTGACATTTAATTAAAAATTACAAAATGCGTACTTAGAGATTTTAAAAATTAATATAATCTTTCTCGTTAGTTTGATAGAAGAAATAAATCTTAAGAGTAAAAAAAAATTACATCAACATTTTTTCTCAATTCTTACAAGTAGCTTTTTTTGATGAATTCTCTTTTTAATAATTCATTTATTAAGAGATCTTATAAATTGCTAAGGGTCAGTTAATTTTAGTAACATTAAAGTAAATAATTATATTTAATTAAACGTAATAGTAATGTTAATAATTTATTATTTTTTCATAAATATATGATGTTAATTAATAATCTATCCTGATTATTAGATGGTATCACGGATCAATAACGAGAGTAGAAGCTGAAGCTGTTCTTCGACTTCTCAGAGAAGGAAGTTACCTCGTTAGAAACAGCGAGTCTACCAAGCAAGACTATTCGTTGTCATTAAAGTAAGTCAAGATTGTTTAATTAAAGCGTGTGATATTTTATTTGATTATTTTTATTTATCATTTTGCAGAAGCGCTCGTGGTTTCATGCACATGCGAATCCAGAAGAACGAAGATGTAAATGGGTACATTCTGGGGCAGTTCAGCAAGCCGTTTGATAGCATACCTGAAATGGTTCGTCACTTCAGCGTCAATCGTCTTCCCATTCGAGGCGCTGAACATATGTGTCTTTTACATCCAGTCATAGCCCAACTATTGTAGCGCTTCTATCGAAGCGCCCTCTAAGGCGCTGTACTTTTTTCACCGACAAGGCGATGTATTGAATAAGTCTAAGTTATTAATTTGCGAAGGATTCTTTGTCGATACTTCATAAGAAAATAAGTCGAGACCAGACTTAAAGTTTTTAGCTAAGAGCTTATTATTGAAAATATTCTTTCGAGAGAAAGATTACGGTTAATTTAACCTGTCAGCACTCTCATAAATAGTTTGTTCACACTTTTTTAAACCATTAGTACTTTAAGGAGGTTCGAGCGAATCTAATATGAAAAACAATTTCCAACTTTGAGCTTTTAAATTAAGTATATAGGTGATTCTCTGTAAGGACGTCTTTAATCTATCCAAAATTGTCCGATCAAATTATTTTTGATTTTATTAGAAAAACAATTAACAAGGGCTACAAAACTATCAGCTTAATGATAATAAATAAACAGCCGATTTAATTTTTGTTTTTTTCGATATTTGTGTGTCTTTTACCACACGGTAAAAAATTTAAAATTTTGTGTTAAAAATTTTTATGTTAAATATTTAACACATTTTTATATTGATTCAACATAATAAGTGTTAACTTTACACATAAAAGTGTTAAATATTTAATACAAAAATTTTTAACACTAAGTTTTTTGACGCAATGACGCAAAATTTTTTACTGTGCATATAACATGGCAGGGGACTGTTTTTTTTTTTTTATCAAATTGAGAAAAATCAAGCAAACTATTTCAATGCATTCAACTTTTCAAGTTCTCAATGAATGTTTACATTAATTAGAATAATATTTAGACTTATGGATCCAATTTTATAAACAAATTATAAATAAAAATAGTTGCCAGGGGACTGAGTTTTGAAGTGGCCCAGACACATATTTCCAGCACAAACGGTGCTTTAACACTAAATAAAATGGCAATAAAGCGCTAGCAGCCTTATGGTTATTAACTTAAGGCTAGTTAGATCCTTATAAACCTTACAAAAGGTAAAATAACACGCTGGATTTTTTTTTTAGCTTTGAACTTCTGCCAGGGGACTGTTCTTAAAACGTCTGGGACAAACTTTGTTTTAATGAATTTAATGAAACAAATTAATTTTCGATACTTTTTATTGAAGAATATTGTTAGTTAACTAATTAAGTTTATAAACATTATGAACAAAATGATATATAATGGATGAATAACTTAAAATTTAATCTTAAAGTTTCAATTTTGGGAATGGGGCAGCCCAGGGGACTGTAATTTCGGTGGTTTACGAATTTATAGCAAAAAAAAACCAAAATTTATTTCATTTTAATTTTCAATGCTTCAAATAGAAATGTTTTTTTATTTTCATAACAAATTTTTTTCAGCAAAAAAATAACAATTTTTCCAATAAAAAAATGTCTGGGACAGCGAAAAACATCCTTACAGAGAATCACCCATATGTATAAATAAATACATCATTTATCTAATCCAAAAATTTTAAAAAGATTCACCGTTAAGTTACTTAGATATTAAATTTCAAAAATCACATTTTTTATCTCCTTAAACACGGGCTCTTATGGCGGACAACTTTAGTCGAGACTTTAATTATTTTTTTCAATATTAACTTCCCAATTTTAACAGATAAAAAACTATACACAAGAAACTTGGATTATTGCAAAATATAAAAACAATTTAATAATAATACATTACCGATATAATTTTTGAAATATTTAAAGTTAAATTTTATGTTTGTAACTCGTTTATCGTCAGCTATTTATTCGAATAAAAATTTAGCAACGTCGCGACAACATCTGAGAAAAAAGAAAAAGATAGAAATATAGTTACAGAGAGAGAAATATTTAAATAAGTGAAAATCATCAATTATTAAATTGTTTGAATTATTTTAAATTAAGATAAAGAATTTTGACGAATATTGGGACGACTCTGAAAGTAAAAAAAAATTTGAACATTATTTTGACTCATAAGTTACGCTCAAACCTCATTAAAAAATAAAAAAGGAACAATTTAATTCTTTACCACTCTATTTAAGTTTGAATTAAATTCTTAAATACTTTTCCCATACAGATTTTTTTTCATCATACGAATAATGTAGCATTTAAAAATTAATTTTGTTCTGTTAACTTCGGGTAAGGTCGGACATCCTTTGCAATCGTAACCAATTTGTAATCAATCGTCACAAATATTTGGATGAATTTTTCAAAATTGTCTATCAACAAATAATTTTGTATTCATGTCTGTAAATTATTTCTGTCAAATCTTGCTTTACTGGTTTATACTTACAGTAAATTAGAATTTTGAATCTAGTTAATGAATTATTCCCTGATTAAAAAATCCAATTGGAAATGATTAAAAACAGTTTGAAGCAATTCAGAAAGAATTTGAGTTGACTAATTTATACACGGAAAGAAATTTTCTTAAAGAGTTACCGTTAAATTAACTGTAATAGTGGGAAATAATAATAATGCGGCCGTTAATTTATTGGCATTTTTGAAATAAAAATTACGAAAAAATTCATTCATGGAAAATCTAATGCAATTTACGGCAACTACGGCAAAATTTATTGAAAAAAACTTAAAAATTATCTCACTTACCGACATATGATAAGGCTGTGTCTTCCGTTTCATGATTACCGTGAAGTTAACAGTAACTTTTGAAGAAAATTTCTTTCAGTGTAGATATACATTTTGTATGGATTGAAATGAAAATAAAGTTAACCGACATCTAAAAATTCTTATGATTTTTTTTATTAAAGAATTATTACAAAAAAATAAAAAAAAATTTTTTTCATTTGTTAAAATCTTCAAAAGCTATAAGTGCAATTTTTTAAAAATATTTTTTAGTTAAAATTTAATAAATTAAGCAAAATAAAAAAATCTAAAATGTCAGCTAACTTTATTATTATGGATTGAATCCTTTCTAATTAGATTTCTTAATCAGGGTAATCAGGTTAATATAATTTCCAAAAGTTAAGTTAGAATAAAAACTTTTTTTCAAAAGTGAAAAAATAAGAAGAAATATTACTATTTATGATGAATAGTGGCTAATAATTGAATTGTTCATTATTAACTGTTCTTAAGAATATTTTTATTTTTCATTCGACTCAGTACCATCGCAAAATAATAACTCTATAAATTGAATGAAAATCGCTTGTGAGAGGACAATAATTTGAGGTATTGGGATACTACGTTGTCAGAGAACCATGATAAACTTTAATACAGTACAAAAACCATTAAATAAACTTGCTGAAGTAAATTAACTTAAAAATAAAATTGAAAAAAAAATTTTTTTTCATAATTTGAAATAAACGTTTTTAAGTACGTAAGAGTGATAATGTCAGGAGAGTTAAAGTTTGATCGCTTTTTAAAGTCAAATTCAACGTAGTTTTCCACGATAACATTTTGAATTAGTAAACGTAATTTTTTCATTATTAATAATATAAAGGAAATAAGGTTGCTAATTGCGACAGTATGTTAAATATTTATTATTCAGGGAAAATTTTCAATTTTGGTATGATGTTATTTTTATGTGATTACTATAAGGCAAGCGTACGTCCGAACACAATCTAGTTGTCTTCCCCAATTAATAGCGCAAACTACCTCCGCTTAACTTGATATTGTATTACGATACAACTCTTTCAGAAAAAAATTGACTTTAAAAAGGGTAAATTTTCTGTTAATTTAATACTGTAACCAGATATCACATCATTACATTACATTAGTAGAGAAAAAAAAAAGAAAAATCATATTTCTGTACATGTAAAATGTTTGCAAACAAGAAATTAAAATTCCATTAAATTATCTATCATATTTGTAGGTTGAGATATCTATTTGCAATTATGATCGTTATTTGTATATGCTACTAATAAATGGACATTTGTCATGCATTATGTATAAAAATAAGATCATACACATTAATGTTCTTGAATGTATGATGTAATTGCTTACACAAAATTCATTGAGGTCCAGTTTTTCAATCCAGGATAAAAGTTTCATTATTATTGCTAGTATATTTATATATACTGAATTTCAGAATCGCATATTTGTATTCCTTCTCGAAAAAGATGTTTAGATAATCTCCACTTATTTATTATCACTGTTATTATTATGATTATTGTATTTATTATGATTATTGTGTTCTACTATTTTCGTTTTGATGTCATCATTGGTATTATTTATTTATTTATTTTGATTGAATTAATTCTTAAATTACATATGTAACTCTATGCAAGATTTATATTTATATTTATATTTATACTTATATTATATTTATATTCATATTACATTTGGCTATTATACTCCTTTTGGATACTTTTTATTGTATTCGGAAATTATACTTATATTATGATTAGAAATTTATTTGTTAATAAGATTACTGTAAATGAAAATGTATACTGTATATAACTTTGATGGCCTTGAGGGAGCCCAGGCTCTAAGGTCAAATAAATTACTTTATCTATCTATCTATCTATATATAAAATATATAGATATATTTTGTCATTGGATAAAATTTTATTTTGGATTGAAAAACTGGCCCTGAGAGAACAAGAAAAATAATTGAATTGAGGAGTTTATTTTGTTAAAAAGTGATTGTTCATTCAACACAATATTTTTTTATAAATTGAAAATTAACCTTAATCATTTTTAACGCTAAATGAAAACATTCAAATTAACAATTTCCTAAGAAAAAATTAAGAGTTTTCTGACAGTTGATATATTTTTGAAATTAATAATTTGAAACTTAAAAATTTATTGAAAAAAAAATTTGTATAAATTGTGTCTTATCAAATAACGACTGCATTAATTTGTATTTGAAGTTATCATTTTTTGTAATTACGCGTTTATGTTTACTGATCATTTCTAAGTTAAAACTTCTTCCAAAAATTGAAATGTATAATGTCGAATTACGTCAGAAAATTCTTAAAGTATAAAATTTAGTTGAATTTTTTCAAAGCAAAAATTGTAAATTAAAAGAAAAAATATTGAAAAATTAAAAAAGCGCTTTAAATTAAAACCATGCCAAAGTTGAACTTCCAAAAATATGTTAAGTTGTGACTACTACTATACTTAAAAAAAATTTAGTCACATAATTAATTTATTTATTTTTTACGAAACATGTAAATTTTTACTTATAATTTTACCATGATAAATCATGATGGTCCGGTTGAAGATGAGCGGATCATCCGTCCGACACAATGTTTAAGTATTCATGTGTTATACGAATGTGGTGCAACTGATACATATTTTTTCATGTGATAATAATTTCTTACAGAATTAGCTTAGTTTTAATCTGTGATTTATTAATGCTCCATTACTCCGTGTATTTATTATATCATACATAATCTTAATCACTTTAAATCATAGACTTAAAGTGGATTCTGTATTTTACCTTATAAATTGCGTTATGAAACTTGTATCTAGCTATTAAATTTAGCAACATTAATTATTATTTGTCATTAAAAGTTATATTATATTCAGTTTAATTATAGCAGTTATAAGTAATTAATTTTTTTTTCGCGTACGAGTATCATTAAAATTTTTGTATCGTTTTGTAATTTTTATGAACAAGACAGATCAATTGTATGAGTATGTATGCAAAATTTTGAAAAAATTGAGTTATGATCTGAATTAATGTAATATTTAAATAATTTTAATGAATTATTGGGAAGGCACTCATTGCCGGAATTATTATTTTTAATTGAATCAAATTTCTTTGTAAAGACCATATGTAAAAATTGCAAAAAGCAATGGATTGATTTTAAGAAACTGAAGATAAGCTGTAATAATTTATAACGCAAAAACTTTTAAGCTTTCTGATATGATTGAAAATTTTATTTTAAGATATGTACGTCCTCCGTTTAAGCCATAATTGTAACATAAATAATGAAAAGGAGAGATGAACGGAAAAATTTCCAGTAGAAATAAAGCTGTGACTAACTGGAAAGAGACTGTTAAAAATGTGTATAAAGTTGTTTGGGACAATTAATGAATTTAAATTAATATTATATTTTTATATTTTTAAAGTATAGTCCATTGTGTTTATAGATTGATACATTGATAATGAATTACTAATTAATTATCTAGTGATTTTGTATTATTTGATGTGTCGAGTTTAAGCTACCAGTATTATTAATTTAATCACAAATCATGATGCATATCGTCATTAAATTTCATTGCGTATACTCATTCTAATATGAACATATATATTATATATACATAGTATTCGATGAATAACGGGTTGTATGACAGATGTTTCGTGTGTTAATTTAATTCTAAGATTCATGATTCATGTTAAACATCTATCATTTAACAACTACTGTTTAGATAAATAATAATCATACTAATCATCCTACGCTATTATATTATATAATATGATATGATAAAGATAAATGAATATTGTGTAGATACTCCCTGTACCTTAAAATTTATATGATGTAGAACAACTCCAAAAAACTTATAATTATTGATTAATTAATTACTCTGAAATTATTTAATGAAATATATAGTTTCAGGTCACTAGGGCCTACATTATACTAGTGTACCAGTAAGCATTTATTTTAAAATTTTAAGTAATTATATAGTCAAGTCCAGTACTTATATAATCTTGTATTAATTAATTACGGTAGTTATTTATGTAATGTAAGCGATTATTAAGCGGCCCGTGCAATATACTTAACAAGTTAAAGTAAAAGTATTTTTGTTGTTGCAACAGACCAAAGATGTTTCATTAATTTGTTAGGAATTAACAATGTACTCTCTAAAATCTCCATGATTAGTAATAATAATAAAATATTTAATAAATGTCTATAAAATAATTCCATTGTTTTTATTGTAAATTATTATTGTTTTCAGCTTATTTGTTACCAAGTATGGATAGAGTTACATTGAATCAATACTAGGGAAGATAAGGAATTTTCATTCATAGTTCCTGACCAACATATAACTAGACAAGACTACGATGACATGAAAAACTCTTAATTAATAAAGATAAATGATAGTCGTGAAAAATAAAAATTATAACTTTTGTTGTTTGTATTAATAATTGTTTTTTTTTTTGGGCTCCTGAGCTGCATCGATCGGCAATTTACTGTACGTTACCTTCATTATCCCACATTATCGCACTTTTACTCATGCTTGTCTCGTGAATAAATTTTTTTCCTGCTGAAATATTAATAATAATAATAATCTTTATTGCATTAAGCTATTTTTTTATACATTGAAGCAATATTAATACATCTTTTTCAATTATAATTATTAATTACTTATGAATAATTAGTCAGTATTTTTCTTTTATATATTCTTTAAAAACTCTTTTAAAGCTTATTAATCTATTTTCTTTCCTAATTACGTCGGGCAGTTTATTATAGTAGTCAAAACCATTATACACTATATTTTTTTCCGCCGAATGAAACTATATTAATGGCACTATATTAATTGAACAGCCACTTCTGGTATTATAACAATGCTTATTTTCTATTCTTACAATGTTTTTATATAAATAATGAGGTCTTTCTTTCAAAATAACTTTATGTATTAATATGCAGCAATTATAAATGATTCGCTGTTTTATACTCATCCACCCTAACGCTGTTAGCATACTTTTTATATTTGTGTATCTATTTACCCCCAACACTAAGCGCATAGCTCTATTTTGCACTTTTTGTATTTTTGCAAGTATTTGTTCAGTACAATTTAACAATATACTACTGCAATAGTCTATGTGTGGAGCAATGATAGATGTATAATTAATGTTATTTGTGTATGTACTAACAGCATTATTCAATCGATAAATAATATTCAATTTTTTAGCTATTTTAGTAATGATATCTGTCGCATTTTCTTTAAAAGTCAAGTTTTCATCAATAATAACTCCTAAATATTTAGTTTTGCTCACTTTCTCGATTACAACATTGTCCATTTTTTTATAATACATTTATTCTTTACATTATTTTTCTTGACATCATGAATTAACATAAATACGGTCTTCTTTAAATTTATCCGTAGCTGATGATTTTTCAACCACACTGATAACTTACGTAAACTATTGTTTAATATAAGTTCTATTTGGTTTAATATAAGTTATAAGAAATATTAACGAAAATCTTTAAGAGAATAATTATTTTAATCTTTACTAATAAATGGAGAGCCAGTTTTTCTGTTCGGTTATGCTGCGAAAACTCCTGAACCGATTGGAATAATACTCATACCATAAAATGCAGCGTGTTTCGGAGTTCGGAGAAGGTTTTAGTATATGATATGTTAGTGATTATGATTACTTATCCGGAACCTATATTTTTTAGGCTTAGAAATAATGAATTTTTATTGTAACTAAATTTGTTCTATTCGATTTTCATTTGTTTAAATACATTTTTTTAATTCTATTGATTATGTTTATATACTAGGCAGATTTCTTCTCTCTGCAATTTCTTTAAGGTAGTACCTCCACGAAAAGCATATTTCAAGAAACTTATGGAATTTTTTTATTACACGCTTTTTATTAGCTTCACTTGTATGTCAGTATGTCAGTATGTCATTCAGTATGTAACTATCCGTGGGTAATTTGCGCGCCTGCAGCCTTCCTTGGTTCTGGTAGCCGTTTCTCAGGCTCCCTCTCCGAAATCGAACTCTGATTCCCCGTATTTATAATATTTATAAATAATTATTTTATTCTCACTAATCAATAAATTACTTACTGAAAATTTAATTTAATAAAAATAATAATTTAATAATTTAATTAATAATTTAATAATTTAATTAATAATTTAATAATTTAATAATTTAATAAAAATAATAATTTAATTAATTAATCATTTAATAATTCAATAAAAATAATAATTATAATAGTTTAAAAAAACTAAAAAATCACGCTTTTATAAATAAACCAAACTAAAAAGTAAAAAATAAATAATAGTTTAAAAAAAACTAAAAACAGCTTTTTATAGAAAACCAAACTAAAACAGATATGAGTAGAGTGATTATCATTTTGATAATATCTTAAAAAGCACCCCACGCTTTTTTTTAAATTGTTCTATGCGTCTGATTATGTATCTTGGCTTTAAACACGAGATGCCGGCACAAAGTGGTCATTTCATGAAATACCTAGGCTGATAATGCAATTTAAATATTTTTCACTAAACGCCGACGCTTCTGGAAGTGCCTAGGTATTTCATGAAATGACGAATTTTGCGAAAAGACTACCACATATATATGATTGGATCCAAAAATATAATTATATACAGCAAAATATTTAATTATATATTATTACTTCTAATTAATTATTTTATACATAATTTTACGGCTATAATACCAGCAGTCACTCATCCAACTACTAACCTCGCTCAATGCTGCTTAACTTTGGTGATTAGTGATTGGGTTATTAGTGGAAATTTTCTTACCTTGTTATAACGAATCGAGTTTAAAAAGCCTAACACGTCCCGGCGCGTCCCGGCACGGAAACGTGAAGATGTAAATTAGGAAATTCTAAATTAAAAAAAAATAATTTACTAATAAACGGTTTGGCCTTAGAACCTTTTAGAGGATGCAAAAATAATTCGATTGGTATATAATAATCATAAAAAATAAACTTATCGAGAAATTCACAGTCTATCCCGTACAGTGCGCACTCGAAATTTCTAATTTATTCCATAAGTATTATTTCAGTGAAAAAATAACTCTTATAAAATTATAAATTAATTTCTTTTCAATAAATTTCATACTTTTATATTAACAACATTCAAATCATTTAAAATATTCTTTCAAAAGAAATTTATTCTATTCGAAAAATATTTATAATTATCTTTTTCCTGAAAATCAGTCATGAATATGACGCATATCCTTTATATTGTCAAATAAATAATTATAATTACACTGTCAACACAGTAGTTTCATTATCCAACACGTGAACAATGACATCCCGTGAAAAAATATTCTGATCAGACCTGATATGGACCGTCCATATCAGGCCTGATATGGAAATTGGCCATATCAGGCCTGATATGGAAATTGGCCATATCAGACTTGATATGGCCTGATCAGGGCTGATATGGCCATATTAAGATGTAGACAACCCAGAAGGAGAAATAAAATTTATAATTTCTGATTTTATTTTGTTTTTTAAAAAATATTTATAACACTAATTCGTAGTTAATATGAAATTGATTTTAGTATTTTTAGTCGTTTGTCCAACTTGATTCAAAAACAGGTAAACTCTGTAATAGAGTAAAAAAAATTCTACTCTTTTTGGAACTTAACACTTCAAAGTCAAGTATCTAGAAAAGAACAATTCCGCGACCATGCGCCATCTACCGAAGACTTTTAATACTAGTTTCGACAGTGCGGAACATGTGATTGCTCCATGGTGAAGTCTTAGTAACTAACTAATATGTTGTCAGATTTATAATATTTCATTGATTATTTTAATTTTTTCCAAAATTTTCAAATAATTTTAATAATTCATCAATAAATAACTGAAAATTAAATTTCATAATAAAAATGTAAATAAT
>CAJNRD030001122.1:6700104-6713870 GCA_905319865.3 Cotesia congregata
ATTTATACCGTAAATCTGCCATAAAATATATTAATTAAAAAAACTTAAAAATGTAAATTTGCCGATTCTTAGACTTAAAAAACCTAGTGACTGTATAACAAAATTATCACTCAGATTTGGCTTTATTTGATACTATTAAGTCAGATCCGGCTTGATAAAATTGTATCAGAACATATCAAAAATTAGAAAACGGACATATCAAATTATATCAAGCCATATCAGAATATATCAATAAATTATCTATAGATATATCAAATTATATATATAAATCAAATTATAAATATTTACCAACAATTTGGTCAATCGCGGCATCTTTGTCTCACTCATGCCAGCTACACTAAGCGCCGATGGTGGGAAACCGAAAAAAACACCGGCAGCTCTTAATATAAATATCTGGCAATATACTTTATAAAATATTGTATTTAGTCATCATGTTCGGTGACAAGTTTTCGATTATTTTTATATTTTTTGGATTGTTCTGCAATATTGTGGTATGTATTCATCTGTTCAAATTATTATAAGCATTAAATATATACTGATTATTAATTTCATTTTCCAGGGAAGAAATGCAGAAGCTTCAAGAAAAATTGTTAATGTAGATGAAAAAAATTTTGGAAATTTTGACGTATTGAACGTTAAAGTTAATAAACAAGATGGTAAAACTGAAAGCAAAAAAATTGTCATTGTTAATATTGATAATTTAAATTTGACTGTTGATTCTACAAGAGGAGGAGTTTGGATTTATTTAAAAAGTCAAACAAATAATAGAAACAATATTGAGGTAAGTTTAAATATTTTAGAATTTTTTTATCAAATAAATTATAAATACAATTCGTCCCGTTTCTGTGTAAACCTCGTATCTACAAAATCATAATATTCGGTAAATCGATAAAAACGTTTAGAGTTACTTAATTTTTATAAAAAGTTATAACTAATTCAAAATTTATACTCTTTATTTATCACCTTAAAAGAATTAAACATGATTTTTGCTATCTGTATCGATACCTTGTTGTTATTGTCAATTTCATGTAGATACGAGTTTTCTCATCAAACACCCTGGTAATTTTTTTGCAGATACGAGGTTTTGAAACAAAAAAAAATTTTTTTTTCTCTAAGATCATGGGCGAAAAATTCTGTTATGCAAGGCTTTTCAATTCATTATTATTTTATATTTATTAATTAAAACAAATTCATTTGATTTTGATTTAACATGTTATAAATCATGTGATTACTATTTATAATATGGTTTAATTATTTTTAACTTCCCGCTAAAAAAATCGAAGATCTTCAAAAATCGGGAAGTTATTAGTTACCCCCTTTTGTAAAAATTGAGTTTTCACTAGATCTCGATGTTTCAAGGTCACAGGAAGCTTTCCTGACCACCCCCGCGATAGTGTCTGTACGTCTGTATGTGTGTATGTGTGTGCGTGAATGTATGTAAGCCTCTCATAACTTTTGAATGGCTTGACCGATTTCATCGTAGTTGGTGTCATTTGGAAGGGCATGACTGAACTTAGATTTTGAATATAATTTGGACCGATTGGGGTCTTAACATCAAAAAATCACGTCGATTGCTGTCAGTCCGGTCAGCATCAGTTGATTCGTTCGTGAGTTATCGTTGACGAAAGAAAACCAAAAAAAGTGTTTTTTCAGAATTACTCCGAAATTCGTAGTTCGATCAAATTGAATTTAAAGATTTTTTATGAGGCTTAAAAAATTGCGTTGAATGCTGCAAACTGCGTAAAAATCTGTCCATTTATTTATTTATTTATTTAATACAGACCCAACAGCCAAAAGGCCAATAAAAGGGTCATTAATACATACATATTCACATATGAACAGTAGTATATTGAATATTACATAGGGTAGAGTAAAAACAATAGAAAACAAATGCGGATTAATTGATTAATTCATTAACAATATAGTCGATAGCTATTCCTGTATTACAATTTAGCTTAAAAGTGCTAACTAATAAATGGAAATGTTATGCAAGCGAATAAGAATTAAGAATTAAGTCTAAAAATTATTCTAAAACATTTATTCAAAAGTTATCGCGGTTTAAAAATTTAAAAAATAGTGTTGTATCAAACTTCTATCAGACTTGTGAGCTCGAAGAGCTAAATAATATTTGTATGTATTCATATGGATAAAAAATAAATGTCAATCAACAAAATACAGTCAACTTAAGTGGGATCATGTTAACAAACATTCAGTATCTAGACAACAACGCCATTTTAACGTTTTTGGCGATACTTATGGTAGATACGAGGTTTTTGAATTCGAATATGTAGATACGAGAAAAATCAAAAGCCTCTAAAAAAAAATTCTATCCTCTTTATGAACATTGCATGTTTTGTTTTACGTTACAAGAGTGCTAAGGAGTGATTTTCGCTAAAAATCTCAATTTCGAAAAAAAAGGAGATACGAGGTTAACACAGAAAGGGGACGAATTTCTTATAAAATTAAAGTAATAAGATGACCATTTAAAAAATTTTTTTGACAAAAAAATTTCTTCCCAAAAATTATTTTTAAAAAATTCTATTTTTAATTTTTTAAAATTTCTACGTGTCAATTTTTTTTCTGCCATAATTTATCAATAAAAAAATTTCTTAGAATTATCATAAATATCTACTAAATTAATTTTTATTTATAATTTTGAGCAGATTCCAAAAATCTCAGTTGACCCATCATCAGAAAAAGTCCACACCCTGGACACAAAAACTCTTCTTTCGACATCCTGAACATAACCTTCTCCAGACGTAACTAGCCCTGAAAGCAAAAAGAAGATCAATATCTTAATCAACGACATAGTCGTAGTCCTCGACACCAGGAACTACGTAACTTTGTCTATAAAAAGCACCAAGAGCATCAACAACAATAACAACAACAACAACAATCAGATAATCATGAACGGCAATGACTTAATTATCAACTTCAATAATGGCAATGTCTTCGTCAGCTCTAATGACATTAATGATATCGACATCAACTTCCACTGGGATAGCGCTGCGTTTTCTACTACTATTGGCGAAAATTTGGAAATAATTTTCTGAAAAATTTCTTATAAAGTCGTCAAAACTCTGCAGAAGATATTTTGAAAGCCTTACCGTCTTTAACTAAGTCCCGAGAAGAGTCAATAAGTCTTACAAACTCTGAAAAAATCAAATGTTTCCTAAAATTTCGGACTTTCAGTAAGAGTTCTACAGAGTTAATAAGACTTATTTATAGTTTTACAAAAAAAAAATGTAGGCAAAAAAATTACTCTACAAGAGTTTTAAAGGTTTAAGAAGACTTTTAAGTAATGATGCTCTAAATAGTAAAAAATATTTAAATACTTATTGCATTGTCATAAATTTATGTTTTTTATTTATAATCACATAATCAGCCTTAATACATCGCGTTACTAAAACCATAAGAGCGTATCTCAAAATTGGTTCTGCAGAACCAAAAGGATGTAAAAAAAAAAGTTTTTTTGCTCCAATCAATGTAAAAATGTTGAAAACATTAACATTGATGGAAAAAACGAAAAAGAAAAATTTTTTGTTTTACGCCCTTTTGGTTTTAAGAAAAAATTTTTCTGAAGTTATAAGGGCATATGCTGTTTTTTTGGGTTATTATCAATTATAGGTTAGAGTAAGAAAAAAAATTGCAAGGGTAATAGAAATTATCACTCCACAACTTAATTTATATCAACAAATATTTAGGAGAACCTGGGACACGAAAACCCCCTGGGGCACGACGGTCCCCCTCAAAAATAAGGTAAAAATTTGTTTTTTCAATTTCCGTCAAATTATTACCTCTATAATGTTTTTATGATATTTTGGGCCAATATGTGATATGCGGGGCATAATGGACCACTCGAAAAAAAGATTGTAACGAAAAAAAAAAAAATTTTTTTTTTTCGAATTGTGATAAATTTGTGGTCAAATAAATTATAAATAATTTAATTGAACTGAAAAATTTAACAAAAAATCAAATCATACAGGAGAGAGTGGTACACGAGGGCGATAGGAAATCACATCGAGATAATTTAATAAATATACGATTATTCGCAATGATCACAGACATATTCGTCAGAATAATCTTTGCCAATACCTGCAATTTTTACACTGAATCCATGACTCTATGGATTCTAAGTAAAGTCCATTGCAATAAAGACAATGGCAATCATGATTATTATATTTTGAATGGTTTTTTTTTTTCAAATTTTTTGGTTTTGATTTTATTTTTATTTTTTTTTAACTGAGGTCTTTTTTTTTGCTTTATTAGTAATAATAATAAAATATTTAATAAATGTCTATAAAATAATTCGTTTGTTTTTATTATATATATAGATTATAAGTTTTATTATTCGAATTAATAATTGTTCTTATTTTTTTTTGGCTCTTGAGCTGCATCGATCGGTAGTTTACTGTACATTACCTTCATTATTGATAACAGTCAGTAATATATTTTTTGAATTTAATAATTCTTCTTGTTCTTGTTTCTAATAAATAAATACCATTCATTATTTTTTTCATGTGATTAATGTTTTCATTGTGATTAATGAGCAAAAAAAGTCAATTTATAAAATAAACCTGAAGTAACAAAGTTTTTAAAAATATGTCCTAAACAATTGTAAAGATTATTTCATACGTGCAATAAAAATTAATACTTTAAATTTTTTATAAGTTTTGAAGTTACAAATTGTCATTGATATTCTTTTATGAAATCATCATTTTTTTCATTAAAATGTTTTTTTTAATCCCTGAACGAACTAAAAATCATTAACACTCTTATTAAGTGAAAATTTTATATCTTATTTTCTTCAGTAATAGTTTCCTGATTTAAACAAATCACTCATTTTTTCATATCTTCAGATCTATTTTTTTTTTTTAACATCTTTCCATGAATTTTAAATGAAAAATAGAATTACCGATTGATTTTTATTTGAATTTTGTCGTCCCAATAAATCTTTACTCGCTGCCAACTGATCATTAAACGCAGAACAACAGACATTTTTTTCTGGCTTACATACAATCGGTCTGGGTGATAACGACATTCCTGGATTCAAAATTTTTGGGCTCCTCTCCGATGGATAAGGTCCTGCTCTCATAATTCTTTGCTGTGCTGTTGTGATAGTATGACTTCCTCCACAATATCTGTTGCAAAAATGATCTCTGAAACAACAAAAAAATGGAGATGGTAGATATTTTAAAAAGTTTGGAAAATCTGAAAGTCCACGACTGATAATGTTCACTTAATTATGAGCTAATAGTAAAATAAGAAGGTAAAATGGAATATTGCAGTAATAGGACGATAATATGATAGGCAATAGTCAAAGAATTAAAACAAAAGAAAAGTGACTCAATTAATGGATTTTTTCGCAAGTTACAATATTTACGGGCTTGACGGACAGGAAATTTTTTTTAAACAATTACCATGTTTTTTTCCCGTTTATATTTCACTAAACTAATTTTTGAAAAGTATGAAATTAATTTCCATTAAATTATCTTTACAATAGTATGCAAAATAAGAGTATTATAATAAAAATAGTTGCCGAAATGAGGCAAAAAAAAAATTTAAAGATTGTAAAACACTCTCTGATGCTTCGTATTATGAGTCGTGCAATTATAAACTCCGTAAAGACATACTTTGAAGATTTCTCCATTATATTTCTCTGATTTTGTTTTTTGTACGTATCCTTCATCAAAGCCGCAAACTGGTTAATATTTTTACCCGGGTATTGTTTTAATTGTTTTTTCATTCGATTGGAGTTGTATCTCATCAAAGGTTTATTATTATTACTTTCATGCGAAATGAAATTATTTTTGTAAATTGGCCCTTGATCCATCCTCATCATAACGTTTTTATTGCAAGATATACATAAAACATCACTGAAATGATAAAAGAGTTAATACATAATCTCCATAATTAAAATGATTGGAATTTATTTTATTTACTTAAGAATTTTTTTTGTTCCAGCTGCTTCGTTTTTCTGGCGCTCTTCTTCTAGATCTTCGAACTTTTCTTGTATAACTTGGAATTCATCATTAATATGATCTATAATTGGCGATATTTCAACTTTATCAAGCTTCTTATCCACAATTTGTTGAATAGTATTCAAAGCGTCGCTCAAAGTATTTTCTTGTTCCGTCAATTTTGATTCCATTGCTTCTAAGCTGTGAGTCAAATCGTGAATGGCCGAATCAAAACGATCATTGGAAATCTGAATGATTTAAAAAACATTAATATCGTTTTAACATCTGATCAAAAAATTGTCTGATATGGCCATATGTCATTTTTAATACATCTTCACATAACGTAATACGTCTATAAATGATCTAATAAGATAGTGTTTAAAATTTCCGACAGAGCGCGCATGATCACTACATAATCTCGCTACTAGAGATTCAAGTTTAAGGTGTTTTAAACTAAAAATCATTCATTTGGCTCTCCTAAGGATCTTTATCTGGCGTTAGTTTTTATTAATTTAATCAACTAATAAACCGATTTTCGTTTTATTGACGAATACATTTATAGGAAAAATATAAAATTGGAAAATAATTCAATAAATTGTTGTTTAACTTTCATTTGTAACCTTATAAGGCCGCATCAGACATTTTTTTGCGGTAATTGATCAGTCTCAAAATTTAATTAGATATAATATCGTGTTACTTTTTAAAATTGCAAGATAGAATTTCATACTAAAAAACTGAAGAATTGCAATAAGAAAAATATCAAAATATACTAATACTTGGAATCAACCTGCTTAATTCTTTAACTTTCTCAGTTAGCACGAGTTGACCATCAACTAAGTTGATGTTCAATGGTTTACGTCAACTTTACGTTAACTCCGCGTCAACCTCAGTATTTGCAACAGTTTCCCAAAATTTGACTTTAACTTACGCATCAAGTTAGTGTAAATCTATTGCCGGAATTTTGCGAAAGGTTCGCTCAAAGTTAACGCGGAGTTGCAGAAAGTTAACGTTAACTTTACGTCAACAGTTATGAGTACAACTATTGCTTTACTGTCAGCGTAAACTTTACGTCAAATTCCGGCCGCAGGTTTACGCGAACTTCGTTTCGTTTGTACTAACTGGGTTATGAAAATAAAAAAAGATTTATTGTTACTTTTCTGTTCACAATCTCAATATCCGCTTTATCTGTCAATGCGTCTTCAAGATCTTCTTTATCGGCTTTCAAAATTTTCAACAGATCTATTTGCTCGATTAAAATCTAGAAAATCGAAATTATTAAAAATTGTATTCTTAAACTCATATTTTCTAAAAAACTCATTTTTATACATTGCATTTTTCTTTTTCCTTCGTAAGCATATCGCCAACTTGTCTAATACCCTCAATATCATTTTGAATTTCTTCTATTTTCGTAACAAGTCCCTGGATCCCATCTGCATGACTCGACTCGTTAACTTTTCTATCATCATCAATTGTCTGAATTTTCTGTTCTAGAGCTAAAATACGAGATGCAAGATTTTTTATATCTTCATCACAATTTTGTGAGCGAGAGTCCCTCGAACTTTTGATCGTGCCCATTGATTTGCTCTTGCGTTTGTTATCATCATTGGTAAAACGGCTGTCGGTAATACCGATTTCTTTTGAGCCGGGAATAGACGTGTTGCTAGCTCTCGACGAAGATTCTTCAACGGCAATGAATGATGAAGAATATTTCGTATCAACTTGATCTTTGTTGCCAGATGAACTTCTTTTGCTGTTAGAAGATTTCGAAATGCTAGATTTTATTTCATTGATACTCGTCCTGACATCACTTTCAGTTTCAATTGATTTTTCTGGCAGAGGCTCCGTTGAAGGATCACGCAACTGTGTCACTTCGTAACGAAGTTCTTCAATGTCCTGTTTCGTTTGTTCTACTTCGGACTTCAAGGCTGCCATTTCAAGTTTAAGCTCATTAAGAACAGAGCTGCCTGCAATAATTGATAATTAATATAGTTCAATTCATTCATGAAATTTAACATAGTGAATTTTAATAAAAATTCAATTTAAAATAAAAATACGTAAACTAGGCTACTAAGATGAAATACGGCACCAGTTCATCGAATTCTTAAACTAATAAAAAAATCCCGGTCTCGAAAAATCAATTTGTTCGGGAATAATCGTTGGTATATACAAAATGGAGTGACATCAGGACGTCCACGTAAAATTTTTTTCAAAACGTTTTTTTTTTTTCAATACAGCAACATGAAATGATTTTAGAAAGTAAAAGATGGTTTAATTTAAGTGTTTTCTCGATGTATATTTACTTATATTATTGTATAAGTGTAATATGGTCGTGATAGAGGCATTTGAAGATCATAAAATTGCTTAACCTTGACGAGTCGGGTGTAAAGCTCAACCTCACGCTCTTCGCACTATGAGGCGTGCAAAAATCGAGTTTTTCAGAATTCTAGACAAAATTCTATTAATATATAAAATAATTTTTATAAAAATAATTCTGATAGCCTTGCTCTATGTTTAAGAACATGCAGTTCAGTAATTTTAGTAAAGTTATCGTAAAGTTTACGTACAGCCTTTCTAAATTAAAATTATATGTAATTTAATGAAAAATCTGCAGCCGGAATAGGAATGTAAGTTAATACCAAGCTTGTAATCAACTATTTTCCTATACAAACTTTACTGAAACAACTTGCACGTTAAGTTGCAGAACTTACAGTCAACTTAACTGAAACTCTTGCTTTTTCAAGTCTTTGCATTTTTATTGCCGATTTCGGACGCAGATCGACGGTAAGTATCAGTTAGCATGGCTATCAGACTAACTTACTCATATTACTGCGTTTGCTATGAGAAGATGAAATTTTGGAACTGATATCACTCAAAGTTGACTTCATCAAGGCCTTATCTTCTCCCGATGCCGAGCCAGCAGTCGCTAATCCAGATGCCACACTTAGTTGTGGTGAAAATTTTCTCTCTGCTTTTGCATTCCGGGTTTCTACTTGATCGGCTTGACTTGTCAATGAAGGGAGTTTGTTATTATCGACACTGTACGTTTCAGACTCTCTCATCAATCCCGACATATCGTCACTATCGCTATAAAATTCTTGTTTAACATTCAGCGGAATTTCTTCTGAAAATGTTATTTGCTCTTGAGGTAACTCAGGTTTATCCCTTACATCCAGAATTTCTTTCATTTTGATCATTTCGTCGACAATATTCATTAGATCCGTTTCTAACTTTGTGAGTCGATCGTTAGAGTTAGTATAGTTATCAATTATACTGTTTGAAACACTATCTTGTTTCTCGTTCAGAGAAACATATGAACTCTGTTCCTCACTTTTGATTATATCTTGTAACATTGTCATCAACTGAAATTATTAATATATTTAATATGTAATCAAGAAAATAATTTTTAAGACCTTTATTGTCTTGATTTGAGTAGAAAAATCTTTGAACTAAGAAATTTTTCTTAGTTTAAGTAAATTTTACTTGATTCAAGAATTTTTCATCTTGATTAAAGTTAATTTTTTTTTCAGTATTTTAGAATTTCATTCTAGGCCAAATAAATAAAAATATGGATATAAGTACATTTTTTCGAATAATTAATATTTTTTTTTAACTTTATCAAAAATAGAAAAATTGGAAAATAAAATTTTGAATAGTGTTAATTTTTCAGTTTGATTTGAATAAAAAAATTTTTTTTAATTAAAAATTTTTTTTTAATTAAAAAAAAATGAATAAATGACATTATACATATTTGCAAAATTATTATAGTTCAAATAAACTTCAAGAAAATATGTGTTGAAAAAAATTTTAACTACAATTTTGAACAATGTAATTGGCTGTAAAAATTTTTTTTTTTAATTTGTATATTACGCTATTTCTGTAGCTGGACTATTCAAAGTAGCGAAAAATTTGGTTCACTTAACAAAAATAATTAATATCAAAGAACAATTTTTTTTAGTATTGTCCAATTTTTTAAAACAAGAATAATAATAATCTGGAATAAACTTAATTGAAATTTACGAAAGAAGTCAATAAATAAAAAATGTTTTTGTAAATAAAATTTACTTTACTAATTCCTTGTTCACTTGCATCAAGCCTTTTGTTAATGTTAATCATACTCCACATATCATTTAACGGATCCGGTCGACTAGTTTTAATGCGTTCGATTATTTCAGGATTAGTTGCTAATTCTTCTAATGCTCGGAACTGTTTCTCAAGTTTTTCAACAGTTTCATTTATTTTTTTAAATCCCAACGCACTAGGTACAGCACCGTCTTTTATAGGCTCCACAAAAATAACCGACTGACGATTATCTTCAACCCCAACCCCTATTCTTTGTTTGATTCCTTTCGTCTCTTTAACATCAGAAGCAGAAGAAGCGAGATTAGCATTTGGTCCTTCGAGGTCCGCGGATGTTTTTGAATCAACCGTATAAATTTCAGCAGCGACAGCTGGTGCTTCAGCAGCATGGGTTCGTTTGATAACATTGCCTGCACTGTCAGTGATACTATACTCGTGTAGATAAATACTCGGTCCTGATTTTAGTGACGAAACAATTGTCTAAAGATTGTTTGGAATAATTAAAATCATTTTTGTTAAAAAAAATTATTATGATTTTTTAATTTTTTAAATGCAAATATGAAGGTACTTTTATCCTGTTTGCGTCATCTCCGCGATACTCAATTTTTAAATTGATCAAATTTACTTGATGAAGGAGTACATGCAGAAAATTGTGAAGGATATTCAAGTTTATAGATCCTACCTGTCATTGGAAATTTTAAAATTGTTATTATTTTTCTAGGAAGAAAATAAATTTTTATTTTGATACCTCAGGAGTGCCAAGTGCCAAATCAAGCATTTCAGGTAATGAAACTTGAAGACTTATTGGATTTTGAGTCATTTTATTATTTTTTAATTACAACTCTATAAATTTAAAGGTAATTGAATAAAATTATAAAAAATATGGTTAAAGTATAACTGAAAATGACAGACGATAAATTTTGTAATAGTCGAGATTCTTTTGTTTTTTTTTTATTTAGATTTAAAATGAATTATAATTAATTTAAATAAAAGTTAATAAAAATAAAGTGATTAACAAAAATTCATTTAATTGTAAATGAGTAATGGTATAAAATATTAAAAAATACGCTTCAACGAAAAACCAAACTAAAATGTAAAAAATAATTTCCAATAAGTTTTTAAATAAAAATAGAGTGAATAACAAAAAAAGTTTATGTTATTGTAAAAAAGCGTAGTGTGTTTGATATCAATTTTTTATAATTATTTTATTGATAAATCATTATAAAAATATCTTAATAAGCACCCACGATTTTTTACGATCAAATTAATTTTTATTGTTAATCACTCTATTTTTATTTGAAAACTTATTGGAAATTATTTTTTACTTTTTAGTTTGGTTTTTTTATTGAGGGGTCATTCTGGTTTCGGCGCTCGAAAAAAAGCAAATATTCATTATTTTTTTTCACAGAAACTATTATAGGTATTAATATAAACTTTAATCAGCTTAACACATATGCTCTTGAATAACACAAAAAATATCTAACTTTATTATTTTTCATATTATTTATATGAATAAATAGCGGGTGAACACAGCTCCTTCAAAAGTTGCTAAGCCGCTGACGTGAATGATAATTTGATAATGGCTCCTCTAATACACAAAAACCAAAATTATATACCTTTACTTTATAATTAGCTATGGGAAGAACCACGGAGATTAATATTTATTGATAAAAAACCTGAGATTAAAAAAAAAAACTTCAAAATGGGCCTTTTATTCTTAGTTTTTGGTCCTAAAAAAATAGTAAAAATCCAAATTTTGATTTGGTTGTAGTCTATGCTATAACTACTACTATGTACAATATGTGGTTCAAATTTGATTAAGATCGGTTGTGGGGTTTCGGAGATATCATTTACGTAAACAAGAAAAACATAGTTCTGAGATAAACACGTTAAACGTTTTTTTAATAAAAAAAAAAAAAAAAAAAAAAAAAAAAATCCTTCCTAAAGTCAATCAGCAATGTTAGCACCATAAAAAATCCCCTCAGTCTGTTTAAAAACTTGATTTTCCTTCACTCGATAATCCACATAAACTTCAGAAAATAATATAGTTACAGTGGTCCGATCACTTAGACATTTCAACACAATACTTGTAGATATATACTTTCGAAAAATGTAAAAAGAGAAAAGTAATTTTTTCAAAATTTACAAACCAAAATGATTCTTTAAAGTGTTTTTTTTATACTTTTTCAAACTATTATTTATTTTTTACTTTTTGGTTCGATTGACCTTAAAGCGCGTATTTTAATTCTTCAAACTATAATTTTTATTTTAAATTGTAAAACGTACAATACGTCCTTGTTGATCGTGTCAGTATAGTCACATGCTTTCTTAAAGATAAAGCTATACGCATGACTTAGTACACGGCTTAATGCTTGGAGCAAGGACTACCGTGTCTTCGGATCTAAAAAACTCATAATCCTTAAAATCCTGGTCAGAATAATGGGACAAACTTTTCATTGAAGATTTAATTTAATTTGACGTTTTGAAGTGTGTTAAAAAGTAAAGGGCGCTTTTTAAGATATTTTCATCATAACTTCGCTTTTACAAGTATTTGTCAACAAATATATATGTCTTAACAAATTCTATTTTTTTCAATTTTTTGAAATGCGTTGCAGCTAAATTGATAATCCATATAAATTAACGCTGGAAAATTGTATCGAATTATGACTCACTAAAGTAAAATTTCATGAAAAATAATTAACATAACTCCTAATAATTAACATAACTCTTAATTAAATAATTCCATAACTCTTTTTTCCAAAATATCTGTAGAGAAATAAAAACAATTTTATTTATAATTTTAGACCTTTAATAATAATTCTGATTACAATATTGAATATTTTTTTATCATAATTAAAAATTACTATTTGACAGGTTTAGGCGCCAATTTTTCGGCATAATCATCGCTGATGTAATGCGTGTAACTTGAAGAAATAAATTTGAAAGCCAAAAATCCCGCGTGATTAGGAACACTCTTATACATCAATCCAATTCCACCTAAAGGTAACGGCAGTGTTGGTTTGTATTCGCTCATATCAAAGAATGGTACAACTGGTAAGTCATGTCTAGTTTCACTATTTGGGTTTGAAACTGATAAATAGACAAAATTAGAACCTGGATCACTCATTTCGTAGGTTTGACTCTTTTGATTTTTCGCCACCGGAAGTTTTGTTAAAGGTATATCTTGTCTATCGATAAAACAACATAAATAATAATAATGAATTCAAAACATTGCATACTAATTTGAATGTTCATCGATAAAAAAGTTAACTTGACTCTAGAGAAAAAAAATTTCCACCAAGAAATTATTCTTGGTGTAAGTAAATGTTTCTTGCTTCAAGAATTTTTTTTTCTCTTGACTCAAAAGAAAATTATTTATTCAAAATGGTATTCTCGATTTAAGATTTCTTGAATCAAGTTAACATTTTTATGAGTGCCCAATTGGTAAATAACTTTACCTTGATGTTTGCGAATTTTTGTGCGCATTAGCTTCATTATTACTAGCGCTACTCTTGGTGTTATTAAGATCGTATATTGTTTTTCCGGAAAGCTTTAATGATATAACATTTTCTTTGACCTCAAACTGAACTCCTACGACAAAATCAGCTTCATGCAATACCCGGGTCGAAAAATTTAAACTGATTTTAAGCTAAATGATCTGCATTTGAACTTATTGATCTGTATTTGAACTTTTAAAAACATTTTCATCTGAATTTGATCTACTATTCA
>CAJNRD030001122.1:6714564-6780817 GCA_905319865.3 Cotesia congregata
AAAATAGTTCTCATCGTTTGATTATGGATCGAAATCTAGAGTTTTCTAATTATCGATATTAAACACAATACATCGACAAGATTAAAATGCTGACAAGATGACAAGATTAATATTAAATTTTATACTTTCACGCATCATTTAATGAGCGGTATTCATTTAATGAGCGATTGTGACAAAAAAGTCTGATTTTGGTCTTGAAACAATATAAAATTATTTATTTACATAACAATTTTTTTATTTAATCTTTAAATAATCTTGAGATGCCTACAAATTCTAGTATAAATTTTTTTAGAATTCCTATCAACATAAAATATCTGAAGCCGAAAAGTCATGTGCAAAAGAGCACAATATTAATGTAACGTTTAGTGAGTACGTGTACAATGGCACTGAAAACATTAGAATTAAAATTGGAAAAAACAAATCACATTGTGCAATTGGATGTTTCCTGAAAGGCTTTGGCGTGGTATTGTATTGCTTATTTATTGAATTAATATATACATTACAATAATAAAATCGAAGATTATCACAATTTTTTGTACATAATAAAGTAGATAATTATTTGTTTAATAGATTACGCAGGAAGGTACCTTTAATGCTACAAGCTTTTTGATTTTGTTACCGTACTTGGCGGGAGATCTCAAATTGTATGATGAAGCAAAGAAAACTGTTCAAGGTTGTGACAAAATCAGTAAGAAAAAACATTTATTTATTAAATTATTACACCATTGTTTGCGTGAAGTTAAGATTAATTAATTTGGTCCTAGCGTGTTAGGCTAATAGACCGGGAACTTCCGAGTTTTAGTTTATTGAGAATGATAGGTTTGTTTGAATAAATTGATGTAGTTGAATAATTTTAATACATATATTGTTTAAATCCAAAATTAATATCATTAGTTAATTTACAATAGTTACAATTATTACACAGTGATTGAAGTTAACTTTTCTTTCATATAACGATTTTACAATATTACCAAATTCACAAATATTAATAATTTAAAATATACCTGATAAAAAATCGATGAACCATAGTAGATAAACAGGAGGTGTTACTCAGTCGGTAAAACAGATTTATGGGTTGGTGTCCATGATAAGTACCATCTGTAGATATGGGCGAGCTGTTTTGCCGATAGTAGGTGTTGCCGTAGTTATAGATGACATGTTTTACCGACATTTTGAGGTTATGGATGAGGTTTTTTATCGACTTGGTTGTAGGTGGCGCTGGTGGTGAATTCTGCCGCCATTTTTAAATCTTACTATCCACCATTTTCCCGCTATTTTTAAATCTTACTATTCGCCATTTTTTTAAATCTATCTGCCATTTTCCGGCCATTTTTTTTAAATCTATCCGCCATTTGAATCCACCATCTCGTGGCTGCTATCCGCCATTTTGAATTTGCTCTCCGCCATCTGGTGGCTGCTATCTGAGCCTGAAATCTGCCATTTTGAGTCTGAAATCCGCTATTTTGAGTTGTGAATCCGCCATTTTGAATTTGCTATCTGAAATCCGCCATCTGGTGGCTGCTATCCGCCATTTTGAATCTGATTTCCACCATTTTGAATCTGAATTCAACATTTTGAGGTTAGAAAAAAGCATCCTCAACTATTAACCTGCTTTAGGCTTGCCATTACAGATCAATAGTTCAGGAATACGCATTTGGGGTATGATATATCCACGTTTTATATATTTCAAATGAAGTTATGACAACTACTTGCGAGAAGGATTTTACGCAGCGCCATCTGGTGGCAGTTTGCATTACTTTTAACTGCGTAGTAGATGACGTCATCTGACAGGTCTGAACCTGTTCAAGGTCACGGTAACTGCGTAGTTCTCTTTGTTCTATACCTAACTGCGTAGGAGATGATTCATTCTGTTCTAGAATTTTCTAACTGCGTAGTAGATGACGTCACCAAACAGATTTGAACTTGTTCAAGGTCGCGTAACTGCGTAGTTTTCTTTGTTCTATTTCTAACTGCATAGTAGATGACGTCATCAAACAGGTTTAGACTTGTTTTTGTCAAAGGGGTGGGGGAAATTTCCACGAATTAGATGACTCATACCATTCTAGAATTGTCTAACTGCGTAGTAGATGACGTCATCAGACAGGTTTGAACCTGTTCAAGGTCGTGTAACTGCGCAGTTTTCTTTGTTTTATTTCTAACTACGTAGAAGATGACGTCATCAAACCGGTTTCTAGGTAGAGGAGTGGGGGTAACTGCGCAGTAGATGACTCATTCTGTTCTAGAATTTTCTTACTGCGCAGTAGATGACGTCATCAAACCGGTTTTAGGTAAAGGAGTGGGGGTAACTGCGCAGTATTCTCGGCCTATATAAGCAGCTCGCCGAGAGCGAACTTCACAAAAACGAAATACAAGTCTCCAGTGAAACATCTCTTGTGATTAAAAAGTATTCAGTGTTATATAAAATATAGTGAAGTTCAGTGTTGTGAAGTACGCGAGTATAGTCCAGTGTGCAAAAACTATTGTGAGCATAAACTGTAGTCTAGTGTTCAAAAACTATTGTGTGCGCATAAACTGTAGTCTAGTGTGCATAAACTGTAGTTCAGTGTGTCAAAAACTATCGTGTAAATTCAGTGTGTGTAGTATACATAACCTATAAACAGTGACATAACCTTTAAAAGTGTACATAACCTATAAAAAGTGTACATAACCTATAATATTGTGTAAATAGACAGTAGTGAAGTGATTCTCGTTTCAAAATGGCACAACATAACCTCATCGAGGCTCTCAAAAACTTGGTGGACACTATTGCATTCTCATATGCTGATCTGTTGGATTATGGAGAGCAGCTCACTGATGAACATCGTCAAAGGTGTTTACGAGTGTGTGAGGAGACCATTGAATACTTCAACACAATATTACTGGATCCTGGAACAACAATTCAAGTGAGACGAAGTGTTCAAGCGCACATCAACCAACTCAACTGGTTTGCCGATCAGTTTTCCAGACTCGGTAACCAAGTTGTTGGTGGAGATCTCAACCAAGGAATCAAATGGAAGGACTTGGAGAATGCTTTTGCTGGTAACATCCAGACTGGATGTGTCATTAACCAACGTCACAAAGATCCAGCATCATTTCTCCAGGCTTCACGGGACATCATCATCAACAAGGTACAGAGTGTCTTGAGAGATCTGGCAGGGTTGAAAGTGAATGTTGAACTCTTTTGCACATTCCGGAAACAAGAAGATGTAGAAGAGCGAAAGTCTTTGAGTATGTCTTGAGTAAGTCTTGAGCATGAGGGTTCCGGATGGAGTCTGCTTGGACCGAACAGCTTGGTGGTGACTATGTCAAGATTCGCACCAACCCAAGTTGGAAACTCCACCTTCGTCAGATTACCGAGGGATATTATCAAGAAGAAAGCGGTTACGAACATCTAGAACAATGATGAGTTCTGCTTCACGTGGTGTGTCAACGCTGCCTTGCGTTCCACCAGTATTGGTTCCGGGTGATCCTACAAGTTATCGACACTTCAGCGTCAGATTAAATTATGAAGGTATTCAATTTCCAATCAAACTTAATGATGTACCAAAATTTGAAAAAATGAATGACCTTAGCATTAACGTATATGGTATAGATTCTGAATTCACGGGTAAAAAGTCTGAAAAAAGTACTATTATTCCATTATATTTAAGTAACTTCGAGTCAGAAATACCGAAAATTCATCTATTAATGATTAAAAAAAGTGTGAATTATACTGAAAATTTAGATAATATTGAGTCAGTCTATCACTTTGCATTGATACATAATCTTTCCGGACTAATTAAAAGTCAAATATCTCTAGGTAGACATAGATTATACTTTTGTGATTGTTGTTTGAATCATTTCAAATTAGAAAAATGTTATTTAAAACACCGAGTAGATTGTTTTAAAACTAACAAAGTTCGTATGGAATTTCCTAGTGAAAAAAATAAGATTTTAAAATTCAAAGATTTTAAGTCCAAAGATACTGTACTGTTTGTAGTTTACGCGGATCTAGAATGCACACTCGAACCCCCGGGAGATGATGAAAAACCAGCTCATAAACATGTTCCACACAGTATTGCTTATTATGTACATTGCAGCTATGATAATACACTCTCTAAATTTGAATTAAACCGTTCTCCTGATTGCATCAACTGGTTCGTTAAACAATTAGAGTCGTTAGCTCTAGACTTTGAAAACATTCTAAAGAACCCTATTAAAATGAAACCCTTAACGAAAGAGCAACAAGATGGACACAACCAGGCAACTGAGTGTCACATCTGTGAAAAGCTTATAACATCTCCTACAGATGAAGTTTATGATCATTGTCACTTTACGGGTAACTACAGAGATGCTGCACATAAATCCTGTAACGTTAATTATTAAAAATCTACCATTATCCCAGTTGTCTTTCATAATTTATCCGGCTATGATTCCCACTTCATAATTAAGTCCTTAGCTACAGTATTTGATGGTGAAATTTTATTACTACCGATCAATAAAGAGCGTTACATTTCTTTCACAAAATTAGTTAAAAATACTTCAGTCTCTTTAAGATTTATTGACTCTTTTAGATTTATGGCTTCCAGTTTAGAGAAATTAGCTTCATACCTTGATGACAAAGACAAATAGATTACGCGACTCCACTACCCTGACCCTGATAAATTTAAATTAGCAATACGTAAGGGTGTATTCCCGTATGAGTACATTGACAGTATTGACAGACTAGACGAGACACAGTTACCTGACCAGGATTCATTTTATTCAAAATTAACCAATTCTACCATTTCCGATGACGATTATGCTTTTGCTCAAGTAGTCTGGAACGAGTTTAAAATCAATACGCTTGGAGAGTACTCGGACTTATACTTAAAGACTGATGTCCTTCTCTTGACTGATGTCTTTGAAAACTTTAGACATAGTTGTTTCAAGACATACAATTTAGACGCACCACACTTTTATACAGCACCAGGTCTTTCGAACGCTGCAATGTTAAAGCATACTGAAGTAGAACTTGAACTGTTAACTGATCCTGAGATGCTTCTTTTCATTGAAAAGGGTGTTCGCGGTGGGGTATCGATGTGTGCTAATAGACATGCTGAAGCTAACAACCGGTATATGGGCAAAGATTTTGATTCAAACAACCCTGAAACATACCTGATGTACTATGATGTAAATAATTTGTATGGCGCAGCGATGAGTATGTCTTTACCAAAGGGTAAATTTAAATGGGTTGAAAATGTAGATGATGTAGATCAGTTTTTCAATGATGATGAGAGTGTAGGCTACATCCTTGAAGTAGATCTACACTATCCTGAGAATTTACATGATCTACACAAAGATCTACCGTTATGCCCAGAACATTTTGTACCACTTGGTAGCAAGCAACAAAAACTCACGACAACTCTGTACGATAAAAATAATTATGTTATTCACTATAAAAATTTGAAACAATGTTTAGATTTAGGTTTAGTTCTTAAGAAAATACACCGAGTCTTGAAATTTGAGCAATCAGACTGGCTCAAATCATATATCGATAAAAATACCGCATGCCGAAAACTAGCTAAGAATGAGTTCGAAAAAAACTTTTATAAATTAATGAATAATGCGGTTTTTGGAAAGACGATGGAGAATGTACGAAAATATAAAGATATATATTTAAGAACAAAGTGGCAAGGTCGATACAATGTATCGGATTTAGTATGTAGACCAAACTTCCACAGCCTTACAATTTTTGATGAGGATATGGTTATAGTTAAACTTAAAAAAGCTAGAGTTTGCTTCAACAAGCCGATATATGTAGGGTTTAGTATATTAGATTTATCTAAAATTTATATTTATGACTTTCATTACAATTATGTTATGCAAAATTATGTAAATACCTCAAAATTATTGTACACTGACACAGATAGTCTAATTTACCAATTTAATGTACCCAACATCTATGAAGACATCAAACGTGATATTTCAAGGTTTGATACCTCCGATTACCCGCCTAACAATGTCTTCAACATGCCTCTTGTCAATAAAAAGGTTCTGGGACTCATGAAGAACGAGAACAATGGAAAAATCATGTTCGAGTTCGTGGGTCTCAGAGCCAAATTGTACGCCTTCGAAATTCATGATCCTGAGAAGGAAAAAGACAGGATAAAGAAACGGGCAAAGGGGATCGGAGGATCAGCCTTGAAAACCATCACGTTTGATGACTTCAAGAGATGTCTTTTTGAAAATGTGCTGCTGAAGAAAGAGCAGTACATGATCAAAAGTAAAAAACATCAGGTACACACAATTAAACAAGAGAAACTTGCTCTCAGTTGGGCTGATGACAAACGTCAACTCATTGAAGCAAGCACTGATACTGTGCCTTGGGGTTATAAAGGCTCCTTAGATTTTAAGAAACGGAAACTTGTAGAAGATAACGATGAAAATAATAATAAAAGACAAAAAAATTAGTAATATTAAAAAACAAAGTAAATATAATTTGTGTTTTACATATCTGATTTATTGATCCAACTATTATGTTTAGTATCAAAACCTAGCCATTTAACATAGTATTTATTTCCACGTTTTCTAATTACTTTTTCAACGAGATATACATCTGGATATTTGACTTTGCTGAGTTCTTCGTCGTAAAATCCACCTTCGATTGGATGATCCTGATAGTCCACAAGCTTGTACGTCGTTGGATTCGTATTCTGCACCGACTTGATTGTGAAGATTTCTGTTGTCCAGTTTGGTGTGTATCCTTTGTCAAAAACATGCTTGTACTTGCTGATTCGGACTTTGTCTCCAACTTTAAACTTCTGCTTCTGCTTCGATTTGATTTTCAGCGGTTGATAAATATTTTCCAATAGTTGTTTCTCCTGAGGAGCGGTAACATCAACAGGTTTCATTTTGATGGTACTGTGTATGGTGTTGTTGTAAGTATTCACCAAGTCATCAAGTATATCGGCCCACTTGTAGCTGCCGCGAGCTGTAAACTCTCGCCACATTTTAGTCTTAAGTGTTCTATTGAAACGTTCACATATGGATGCTTTGAGATTGCTGAATGTTGAATACAGATTTATCTTGTGCTGCTTCATCAGATCTTTGAATTCTTTGTTGTAAAACTCTTTACCTGATCAACATGGAGATTCTTAGGTATACGACCTTGCTGGAGTACAGACTTCATAGCACTAGTAATATCTACACCACTTTTAGATTTAATTGGAACTGCCCAGGCATACTTTGAAAATATATCTATGATTGTAAGCAGATACTTGTATCCTTTATTGACTGATGCATATGGAATCATCTCAACCAAGTCAGCTTGCCAAGTCTCATCGAGACCTCGGATGTCAACATGACGCCGTTTATAGTTCCTGCGAGCTGGTTTGTGAAGCTCTTCAGCTATCACTGCTTTTTTGTCGATCATTGAGTTTCTCAGTGAAATATTTGATATTATTTTGGTGAGATGAAAGTACTGCTTTAACTTCCTCAATAGCTGTCTGCAAATTTGTCACAACAGCTTTCAGTATTACTATTTCAGAGTGTAAGTGTGAAATAATCTCTTTCTGTTCACTGTCTATGCTTTTATTCAGTTCAGACATCTGTCTCAGTACAAATTGCACTGTCGCTGCATCATGTTCATTTGAAGGATTACCGAGATTGCACAGTCTTTTATTCTCAATGTTATAGTTTCCATCAGAAGTTACATTGAAACCTCTACCAGCTGGACCTCGTTGAACCGATTTGTCATTGTGCAGAGGACGTCCAAATATATCAATGCTCATAGTTATGAACACTTTGACTGTCAGCGTGTGAATAATATAATTTTCTAGAAGCTTTTAATATATAACCCCAGCCTCCCTAAGCTCTTCAATAATTGACATGATTTCATTCGTGTGACTTGGATTTCCAGCAGCTTGAGATGTCATCAGTAGTCGTAAACGATCAACAAGTTCATTTGGATCATCCCAGTAAACATAGTCCATTGGTAATCTCTGTTTTCTTGAAATTACAATAAAAACAATCATATATTTTGGTAACCCTTTACCGAACTTGGTGAGAAAATCAGCAACGTATTTATTGTACTTTATTGTTATATCTTCATAAATGGTACGATTTGGATCATAACTTTTCCTATGAGTGTTGGTATGTTCAATTATATCCAAGTAGTTGTCCTTATCATCTAGGGTGATGAGTGCATCATCTGGTGATTTTCTAAATAATAATTCCAGCAACCCAGAAGTTATTGGATAATTTTTACCTTTGACACTTATTGTATCATTTGCAAATGAAATAGGTGAATCACCCATATGCAATTCGCCACGTTTTCTGCGTACACCATATCTCATATCATTATCTTTGTGTTTTTTACTTAAACGTTGTAAATAATTAGCGAGAAGAGGATTTTTACGAGCTGGAGTACTTGTTGATGGTGGTTGGGTTATAGCAAATGATGTGTTGTTTAATGAACTTTCATCATTTGATATTAGAATGTTGTACTGTTCTGGATCAGTGTATACAGATTTTTCAATCTCTTGTTCTTGAACCTCTTCTTTTTCAACCTGCGGCTTTTCTTCTTTTTTAATATTTTCTTCTTTCAGCTTTGAACTTTCAACTTTACTCTGGAGTGGTGTTACAATAGGCTTGAACATTTCTTCCATAGCTTTTTCAACTGTATCTTTACCCAACTTCAACATCCTGTGCTTTCGTCGGATAGCATCGCTGGCTTGAGATATCTGATGCAGAATATTCTTCTGCTTTGAAATTTCTTCAGGCTTCATGTTAACAGGTTAAAGTCTACAGCATGTATGACTATCTCACTCTAAAGTACCTCAATTTATACTAATGAAGCAGTCGAATTCTTTTCGATACCTACCACTGTTCAATTCACTGTCTTTATCTATTACTACAAATCCATATTTATTCCAACATGCCGAGCATAAATCTCTGAATGAGTTGTATGGCATGTCCGTATTGACATGATCATCATAAATATGCTTCAGATTCATTTCATCTTGACGGAACAGCACGAGAAAGTTTGCATTATCTCTAATCAGGTGCTTGGGTATTCGTGTATAAGTTTGACAGAGATAGAAGCTGTCAACATCCTTGTGTCGACCCATGCAGAAAAAAGCCTTGATGTGATCCTGTTTTTCACAAGCAACATCGTCAAATATCATCAGGGAGTTAGGCTTAGCATCTTCAGGTTTTATTACAGCCTCATGTTCACTGAATGTGAAGAATCCAATACCATCAATTTGTTTAAGCAGTGTCTCCAGGAACTGATACTTTGGTTGGTTAAGAGACTTTGAGTAAAGATATATCTGAACAAAAACAGTTTCACTGTAAAAAATTGCGCCAAGTCCACGTTCATAAAACTTATCTCAATAACATTATTGTACTTTACAAAAAAAAATTAGATTCGTTTCAATAATTTTCATTCTCTACAAAAAGATGTGAAATATAGATTTTTCTATATTTCACATCTTTTTGTAGAGAATGAAAATTATTGAAACGAATCTAATTTTTTTTTGTAAAGTACAATAATGTTATTGAGATAAGTTTTATGAACGTGGACTTGGCGCAATTTTTTACAGTGAAACTGTTTTTGTTCAAATTTTTTATCGTACTTGGCGCGCGTCATTGAGTACCCCAAATTTTTTCGGAAGATTTTCAACCCAAGAAAAAACGATTTTGCTTGTATGTATATAATCATATTATATATTTATATAGATTTACATTAGTCAAGGATACTGAACTCATTGAAAACGTTGCTTAGTGTATTAATTATCAGTTTTAGTGAATAAACCCGTTTTTAAAATTTTTTTTTAGATCTTTAGTGAAAACAACTGTAAATATGGTGGTGTGTTCAAGAAATCTGAAATTATATAAAATTATTGGATTCATTTTTTTTTTCAGCTTTGTCATTAATTTTCAATGAAGGACCCTATGCTATATCAGAGTTTGGTATTTCTTCGTTTAATTGTAATTTATACTTTTTGATTGGTATTCACACCGCATTTTCCCAATTTAGTTGGCCATATTATTTTTTAGTAAACACAATTCTAACAATTTAATGCAACCGACCCAACATATGCATGCGTATCGACTTGTATCAACGTGAAGGTTGACTTACTTATAAATTACTCAACATGGAAAGGATGTTCATTTATCCTGAAGAAATTTGGGTTACTCAATGACGCGCGCCAAGTACGATAAAAAATTTTTTTTTTAATTTTTTAATTTTCAACAAATTGTTTTTCAATTTTTTCAATATTATGACGGTTTCTTGGTATTTTTTTTGTATTTCACATTTTTTTGTAGAGAATGAAAATTATTGAAACGAATCTAATTTTTTTTTGTAAAGTACAATAATGTTATTGAGATGAGTTTTATGAACGTGGACTTGGCGCAATTTTTTTACAGTGAAACTGTTTTTGTTCAGATTTTATATCTTTTTGTTGAGTGTCATTTTTTGGCTCGTCTCTACATTACACTTGTAACTTAAAGACATAAGTGTGTTATATTTTATCTAGTAAACCTTTGACCCTTGATTCTATGTACAGTGTATGTAAAAGAAATGCCAAATCTGCTGCTTTGAATGAGTGATCAAATTATCAAAAAAATTAATTAAAAAAAAAATTTATAGCTATGCTTTTTACGCGCTTTTAAATTATGGCATTACACCTGAACATCATCATATCTGAAGGTACCCATATTAATAGTGTAAATTTTAGAGCTCAAATCCTGATAAAAACATTAAAGTTTTCTTTTCTCATAGTACTTCATAGTTCTTTTCTCCGATTTGAATTGGTAGACTAAATTATCGATGAAAATTATACATTTCTTACATTTACAAAGAAAATTTTAATATTTTTGTAATAAGCAAAATTTTTCAATTTAGATTTAATACTGCAATTCACATGAATTTAATAAAAATAACAATTATTTTAGTGATAATAATGATAATGATAAGTATTATTATTGCTGTTATTGTTTACATCAATTTATTATTATCGATATTATTACTTTCAATATTATAGTTACTATTGTTGTTATTGTTATTATGATTATCAATATTGTTTATTGTTATTATGATATTGTTGTTAGTATGTGACACAATGTATCTAATACATAGTTGTATTTCGTATTATCAAGAGATTAAGATTATTTAAAACCTGCTCAATTGACGACCGTGCCATCTACAGGCAATAACCATGAGATGATAGAATGTACACTATTTTCAATGAGAATTCCCAAGACACTGAACAGCTGGTTTATTCGAAGAAAGTAGAACTCAAACAATGTTTAGTCTGTTGTGTATTTAGACTGGTTAATAAAGAAAATTAATTTAAAAAATATTTTTAAAACACACACATGAAAGATTGTATGATAATTTATTATATAAAATTTTTTGTATTCATAAAATACTTGTACATTTTAAACTTAAAATTTGAACTTTTCCCGCGCAATATTAAAAATTCATAAATGAATGAATTTTTTCTTCGAAAGTTATAATCATATGAAAGTCGTTAGTTCTTTGATTTTAAAGCTGAATTCTGGATAAAAAAATTAAAGTTTTCTTTTCTCATAGTAGCTAGTAGCATTAAAAAAAATTTAAAAATTGACGATAGTGCCATCTACAGGCAACAACCATGAGATTATAGTATGTACACTATTTTCAATGAGAATTCCCCGGACACTAAACAGCTGATTTATCCGAAGAAAGTAGGACTCAAACAATGTTTAGTCTGTTGTGTATTTAGACTGGTTAATAAAGAAAATTAATTAAAAAAATATTTTTCAAACATTCACATGAAAGATTGTATGATAATTTATTATATAAAATTTTTTGTATTCATAAAATACTTGTACATTTTTAACTTAAAATTTGAACTTTTCCCGCGCAATATTAAAAATTCATAAATAAATGAATTTTTTCAGGCAAAGCTATAATTTGGTTATTTGGTTCCCTCCTACTGTGTTTTATGTATGTAAATGTATATATTTCTTAGCGATAGTTATTTATGACTTACAATTAAGAGAGAAAAGAAATTTTTGTGACAAGCATATTATTTCTTTTAAAAGAATATTTATAGTTTAGTTTGGTATTATCATAAAGGTCTTGATAAGAATGAATGACTGTCAAATTTTCGGAAGAGTGTTTAATAGTCTTCTAATTTGATAAATTTGGTCGGTCACATTTGTCCATCGAATTATTTGTAATTAATCTAGTGATAGCACTATTATTATTAAAATTTATTTATAAAGTACCCAATTTTATGTCCAGTATGATTTCAAATATAAAAAAAATTATTCAGCCAAAGTTTTTTATTCATAATAATTCATATATCTCGGTGGTCGCATATTAACTGCAGTAATTTATTAATACGTGTAATAAAGAGTATTTACTACTATTACCATTATATAAAACATCATATAAATAAGAAATCCAAATAAATTGGAAAAAAAATTTACAGCCTCAAAATACCGTTCTGCTTACGGTAAATACACACTCGATTTTTTATAGGTTGTATCAATTTTTTTTCGGTTTCTTACAATAATTTTATTTTTTCTTAACAATAATAGTTCAATTTTTTCTCTACTATTTCTATAAGGCGTGTAGAACTAGAATTAATACAGTATTAACCCGGAAAAAATGTTTGAATTCGCGCTTCGCAACAAGTAGTGTCACCTGCTGGACTTAATCCGAAGCATCACATAGTTAACTCGTGGTTCGCCCCTAGTCTGTGGATATTCTCAAACCTCAAACCGTTTGGATGTACAATAAGAGACAGCAAAGCGTTGGTCTTTCCACAGTTTGATGGCCCACAAAACACTGCACGGATACTGTTGGGAAGTAAAGCACCGTGTCGTTTGAGTTTCACACCGGTTCCTTGAACAATTTGATCACAATTGATAACTGGCAAATGAGCTCTTGGTTTGTTATCCATGACTGCTGATTAGATTCTGAGCTCAAGGGGTATATATACCGGCTTATATAGATTAGCAAGTCAGTCTTTGATGTGACATGTCTGAGAGCAGACGTGGTAAAGGTTTGTTCAACAATATAATCAATAAGCTCCCACTTGAACTTCACATACCAGGTTATCAGTACTGCGATCCAGGTACAAAGTTAGCCAAGAGGTTAGCTCGAGGTGATTTAGGTATAAATCCTTTGGACGCTGCGTGTAAGGAACACGATATAGCTTACTCGAAAAATCGTGAAAATTTGGAAGCCCGTCACGAGGCTGATAAAATTCTTGCTGAGAAAGCGTGGCAACGATTTCAAGCGAGAGACGCTGCTATTGGTGAAAAAGCTGCTGCTTGGAGTGTAAATAAAATCATGAAGTTAAAAAGACGTTTCGGTATGGGATTAGAAAAGAATGAAAATGTTAAAAGAAAAATTACCAAGTGGATGACAACCAAGAGTAAGCCAGTTAAAACTTCCAAGAAGAAGGATGTTGCTTTAAGACAGATTGTTGATAAAGCTAAAAAGTCCATGCAACCTGGTGGAGATCCAGTTAAAACAGCCGTAGAAGGTGCCCGCAAGGCTGTCAAGAAAGCTGGTGGGAAGAAAAACGTTCGATTGCCTCGTATTCTACCAGTTCCATCAAAGATTGGTGGAGTACTTCCATTCTTGATTCCCCTGTTTGCAGGGTTATCAGCGGTTGGTGCTCCGATAGGTGGAGCTGCAGGTGTTGCAAAAGCTGTGAATGATACAAGTGCAGCCAAACATCAACTAGCTGAAAAGAAACGTCACAACTTGAAGATGGAGGAAATAGCTCTAGGTAGAGGATTATACCTTAAACCTTACCGCAATAGTATGGGACTTTATCTGAAACCATACCCAGAGGGAGCGGGTTGTAAAAAGTCAAAAAACCAGTAGAGCTACCACATCGAGCACTGACTAACATTGATTTATTAAAGTATGCTAAGCTGCTTAAAATTCCAAATTTTCGTGGAGTTTTCATGAGAAATGATTTACCACAATCTGGACCAAAGACAAACGAATCAGCAATAATAAATTCAGATGATAAACTTGGACCTGGAACTCACTGGGTTGCCCACAAGAAGAATCACAATCAAGTAATTTATTTTGACATTTTTGGTAATCTACAACCCCCACAAGACTTGATAAAATATCTCGATGTTGGTAGCGTTAATTACAATCATAAAAGATATCAAGACTTTGATACAATCATATGCGGACATTTATGCCTTAAATTCCTGACTGGACAACTATAAATTGAAGTGACTTGGGACTGCACGCGTCAGTCATGGCAGAGTCATTCACCTTGACACTATCCGGAAACTCCTCCATACTGGAGGCAAATTATTTTCCACCGATTGAGCTATTGCCAACAAAAAATTATGTCCTTGGACTTGTTAAGCTCCTGACATTCAATTCAATACCAAATATCGATGTTGATGCTAATAAATTTTATGTGTCATCAGAAAGATCCAAGAGAAGTACAATCAAGAGATTTCAAAAAATAACTATACCGACAGAGAGTTATGAAATTAAAGATATTGAAACTTATATAAACAAGTCATTGCCTGAACTGAGTTTCACTTTAAAAGCAAACAACAATGAGTTGAAGAGTGAAATAAAATGTGATCAGTATATAAATTTTGAACCTGAAGATTCCATTGGACCATTACTTGGATTTACCAAACGTGTTCTTGAACCTAACACAACTCATAAATCTGATTTACCAGTCAAAATATTAAAAATAAACTCTCTGAGAGTCGAGTGCAATATAACTACTGAATCATACATCAATGGTGAGAAGAATCATACAATCCATGAATTTTTCCCGAGGGTTCCAGCAGGATATAAAATAGTGGAAGTACCAACAAACATCATTTACCTACCAGTCGCCGTACGAGCAATACACAACGTGAGACTCCGCATTGTTGATCAGGACGGGAGGATAGTAAATTTCCGTGGTGAGACTAACGATAAGACTACATATAAAGAGTCTGTAATGGGTATCGTATATGAGACAAAGACTGGTAATGGGTATAAAAGGATTGCAGCATGCCCAAAGATCATCAGTCATCATCAAGCTCTGAAAGTGTTAACACATCAGAACGCAGAGTTCCTAAAAAGTCTAGGACTAAAATTACGTGGAAAATTCATAAGATAAAAATGAGTTTTTGTTGTCTAGCTTGCGTAATACCATGGCGGAAATCTTAGATATAAAAAAATCAATTATTTTTGATGAGTCTATTGCACACTGTGAAGCTCATTCACACCTGCCATACGCATCATCAACGTTCAACAACAGTGATGAAATTAGGATTGCTGTTCAGCATCAAGATCTGTGCTTACTCCCAAGCAAGAGCACATTACATTTTTATGGAAGACTGAGGAAAACTGATGGTACTGCTGTAAGTGCTACTACAAAGATGATCAACATGGCTGTCTGCCATATGTTTGAAGAGATACGTTATGAGCTCAATGGTGAAGAAATTGACAGATGTAAGAATGTTGGTATTACCAGTGTTATGAAAGGATACGCTTCTCTGAGTCCAGGACAGCAAAATATTCTGGAAAATGCTGGTTGGATTGTAAATGAAGATAATAACAAGTTGACCAATCCTAATGGCTACTTTGATGTCTCGGTACCGCTGAGTTTTATTCTCGGATTTGCTGAAGATTATCAACGAGTTATTTTGAATGCTAAGCATGACTTGATACTGATCAGATCAAATACTGATCAAAATGCTTATGTAGTTAACGTTGAGGATGAAAATGTTTTAATTACGATTCAAAAAATTGAGTGGATTGTACCATATATAACAATGTCTGACAAGCAAAAAATTGAGGTGTTGAATTACATAACCTCTGATCCAGCTATCCTAATCAGTTTTCGGACTTGAGAGTTGTATGAGTATCCACTGCTACCAGCTACAACCAATCACATTTGGGCAATCAAAACAACAAATCAACTCGATAAATCTCGTTTTGTCATCGTTGGATTTCAAACAGCAAGAAAAAATCCATCGAATCAAAATGCAAGCGAGTTTGACCACTGCAACATAAGAGACATTAAGCTTGTCTTGAACTCTCAGAGTTATCCATATGGAAATTTGAATCTCAACATTACGAATAATCAGTATGCCTTGATGTATGACATGTACACAAATTTTCAAAGTGCTTACTATGGAAAAGAAGCTGAACCCCTAATGGCTAAGAAAGACTTTCTGAATAAAGCACCTCTGTTTATAATTGAACGTTCCAAGCAGAACGAGTCAATCAAGTCTGGAACGATTTCACCGACGAATACAAGAATCAAATAAAATTATTGAACCTGTACTAATCAATAAACTTAATGTAATTAAAAATAATAAATAAACTTAATGTAATTAAAAATAGTAAATAAAGAAAAAATTTTTTTATAATTTTGTGTTTTTGAATAAATTATAAACATAACCTAAAAATCATAAGTTGAATGGTGGGGGAAAAGTTATAACTATAAAAATTGAAATGACGTAATCTACTACGCAGTTCGAAAAAATCTACTGCGTAGTTTGATTAACCAATCAAATTATTAATTAACCAAGAAAAATGATTGGCCAATAAGATTATCGAGTGGTGGGGGTAAGTCCCAAATAATCCATAAGCATTGATAATATAACGTTCAGTACATGATATTTTGGTTTTGTAAAATTAAAATTATTCTCAAGTTAAAGCTTTGGACTTGTAAAATAAAATCTATAAATATATGCATTATCTTAATTACTTTTATTAGAAAATATAATAAGTACAATGATTTAATCATTTCGATAAATATATTGAAAAAAAAAAAACATTTCTAAAAAACTGTTGACTTTGCAGGCCATTCCTGGATCTTCCTGCTAAAGTCGAGCTCAAAATGCTTAAAAAATTTTTTTACAATACTAAGTTTTGTGGCATTTAATAAATTTGATTAAGCACAAAAATATATTCTTTCAGTTTTTCAGCATGAAAATATTAATTACCACCTGCAATATGATCTGACAAGAAATTTTAAAATTATACGAAAAAAAAACGCTTTTTTTTTTAATTTTTCGACAACGATATTTCTCAAACGAATTTACCAATTTTGATGCAGTTTGCTATAATCGAAGTTTTTTTTTTTAGGTTAAAATTCGATAAGATTTTGGAATCGATCGATTCTCTAGTTTAAAGTTATCTCAAAATAACATTTTTTTTTTTTTTTTTTAATTAATTCAAACTTACATGAAATTTAATGCCAATAGACTATACACATAGTAATACACATAGAATATACACATAGTAATATTCTTGTGAAAAGTGAAAATAGTTAGAACTGCTTCCTAGAACCCCAAAACGTGTAAATGTGATGAGGATAAGAATTCCATTTTCAAAAATTCAGTCGAAACCAATAACTTCCTAATTGATGAAAATAATTGATTTTTGAAGCTATAGAAGTTGAACATATTAATTAATTTGGAATACTTTTCTTATGTAACTTTATTTAACGAGTGCTATTTTAAGTATAAATAAACAAATGTTGTAATATCAAAATATATAAACTCTATAGACCTATTTTGTTCATAATAATCACAAATTTGCTTCTCACATTATTTGTGGGTAATACTTAACTAATTATATACCTATCCACAGTATGGCTTGAAACGTAGTTTAGAAAATCCAGATTTGTGAGCTGAAAAAAATCACCAAAAACACTTTTAAGACATCGTGATAAATAAAAAAAAAATTAAAGTATATTAGAGATAATTATACAATAACGTCAATTATCCTTGTATTGTAGGGTTTAATGTGTGTACAATGGTAATTATCTACAAAAAAGTATACATAAAAAAATAAATTTTTTGTCTCTAAACTTCAAAGTCTCTTATCAATCGATAGGAATGCAAAAAACATCAAAATAGTAAAAAAAAAAAGAATGAAGTAATCCCAAAAACTTGAAAAATAGCTATCAATTATTAATTCTTCGAAGATGTAAAATAAAATTCATTTACTGATTATGTACGAAGGATTTCTAATAGGTTAATTGTTTTAAGTGAGAATGTATCCTTCAACGTAGTCGTCAAAGTTTAATTGGAATAATTTATTGTTTATAGTTATTATCTAATGGTTATAAATACATCGCATTTCAAAAGGACGTTAAAAAATTTTTTTTTCCATTCGTTTGACAGATGTTAGTTATGTAAAAATTTGCTCAAGTAATAAAAAACATATTTTTTCTATTTTACGCCTTTTTGGCTCTAAGAAAAAAAAATTTTATGTGTAGTTTTGCCATAAATAACGCGATGAAATGAGTAGATTCAATGACACTGAAATAATAAATACTAACACATGTATCTGAAACACGCATTATTCGTTATCAGAACAAAATGATATTGATTAAGGTAACATTCATTATATTATAGTAAATAAAAATTTGATTTGAAAATGAATTATTGTTGTTATTACTTGATTTGACACATCGATCTTTTAAGTATCATGTTGCCATTTTTTTCGGGAAATAAAGTTTTTGCAACTAATGAAATGTACAGATTTTTTTTCAATTGATCAATAATTGCGGTTAATTTTAATAAAAAAATTTTTTTTTCATCTATTAGAAAATTAATTTTAACATCAATACTTAGTTGAAAACTTCACTCTTTAGTTTTCCGGCGCAAAAAAATAAAAGCTTCTCTATATGTTAAGCAATATTTATCGATTGCAATAATACAATGAGTCAGTTTTTTGATTAGATACGGTAAACAATTTAACAACTTTTCGTAAGCATGTAAGTTATAGTCTGAACTATTAAAGTCACACTAAAAAAAAAGTTTTCTGCTCTGCACGATACGATATTGCTACACGGAGAAAATTTTATAGTAGAGTTTATTATCTATAGATAATAGTTATGTTAAAATCTATTAACTGAATTCGATAGTAGTAAATATTATTTAAATATCTAAGTAAACCATCTGAATTGTAGTATTTACCATCCTGATGGTATTATAATGGTAATCAGTGATAATAACTGTTATTATTTTAATTAGTTACTACTATTATCAAAATCGTAATTCCTGATATAACCTGATGTTTCTAGTTACCATTAGTAATAATAATAACTACTATCTAAGCTAGTAAAAAATATTTGAAAAATTAAGAATCTGCGTTACCGTGGATGCATTTTTTTTGAAAAAAAATTTTTAATTTCCAAAAAAATCAAAATTTTCAATAAAATTCAAATTAAAAAAAAAGAAATTAAAATGTCAAAAAAAAAAATTTTAATCTTCAAAAAAGTCAAAGTTTCAAAAAAAAATTTTGATGGGAATTTAAAATATTTTAATATTTCAAATGAAAAAATGTACATTAGCTCAAATATGGATCTAAATAAAGGATTTAATGAAATAAATTTATATTATTTTTTCTTTCAAAATTTTTACAATCTGAGATGGTTACAGTTACCATCTTCGATTGTAACAGTTATAGTTTATAATAATTACAATCATTATTTTTGATAGTAATCATTACCATTATTAATAGTAACTATGACAATTGTCAATGATACCACCTATTATTTTGTTACTAATTAATTTTATTAGCATTTTAGATAGTAGGAGTAAATATTTTTGTACAGTAGGTAGTATAATTAATTTTTCTCCGTGTACTGTCATGATCCACACGTTGCTATCTAAAGGAGAGTGAGGTTTGGAAAACTGTATACTAACGGTAACAATAGTATCGTTAATAAAGGAGTAAAAATATATTTACTAAATTTTTAAAAATTAAAAATAATTAAAGTAAATTTTTTTTTAATTTTGATACATAATCTATGAGTCAGTTATTGCGACGTTAGATAAATGAAGCTAACTTTTATAGTTCTGATAACAACTTCCATGCTCACAAAAAATTGCTAAATTGTTTACCGTATCGAATCAAAAACTGACTCATTCTTTTGTTGCAATAGATAAATATTGCTTAACAAATAGAGAAGCTTTATTTTTTTGCGCGTAGCAAAACTCAAGAGTAAATATTTTAAAATTAATATTGATGGTAAAATTTTCCACTAGATGCAAGAAAAAATTATTTTATTATAATTTGTAATTAACCGCAATAATTGATCATTTGATTGAAAAAAATCTGTACACTTCTTTGGTTGTAAAAACCTAATGTCTCAACAGAAAAATGGGGACAAGATATCTAAAGGTTGCTTTTTCAGATCAAGCAGGTATTAAATTTCTTACCAAGGAACTGACTTACCATACCAAATGCCATTTTGTTACATTGACCGATATCATTTTGTTATGATAACAAATCGCTACGTATTTTTCTTTTGTTATGACAGCAAAAATTTTTTTTAATGTATACCTTCTATGATAAACTTTACTATCTTACACATGGAAAAAAGTAAACTGTAATATTCACTCGAATTCCGGTTAATTTTTATAGTTACAAACAGTAAAGCGGACATCGGGGTGGCAAAAATATAAATATTACAGAACTTAATGTAAAAAGTATATAAAAGCCACAATTTATAATTGTATTTCGCGCCTCTTCCTCGAGATCAAGTTGTAATACCTCTACTATGTGCCTTCGTCACCACAATTTTTCAAAGTGTAAAATAGAAAAAGTTGTGTCTGCGCATGACCTGCGCCGCCATGACACTTCATTTCTTCATCTTTGTGCCCGAGTCGTCACATGGTAATTAAATAAAAAATTTAATAATTTCATCAAAAATTGATCATTATTAAAAAATATTATCATGGGAAAATCATTATATCTATGTATAATAATAATTAAGTTGATATTGTAAAAATTCGGCTTCTGGTCTGCAACTAGTGAGTCGAAATAATTTACATACAGCTACTTACTAACCTCGCCGGTACAACCGACGCTGGAGTAACCCCACACCAAAGTAATATTGACAATTCCTTGCAAGGATTGTCCGAAAAATACTTGGTGAATTTAAATTTAAGTGCCAATCCAATTGACACGTAAATTTAGGTTATAGTTGCAACATAAACAATACCTTGCAAGGATTGTTTAAAAATGCAACAGCTGATCAAACAGTCTAACCTCTGCTAGGTTATAATTATGATTGTCAAAAAAAAAAAAAAAAAAAGAATAGAATTTAATTTAAGATTGTCTGCAGGTGATTACTACGATCGTCGCGGTCATTCGTCTCGGAGAGACGATCAGGATTACAGATATCACCGTGACTCTCGTAGAAGCTCATCTCCAAGACGCTATTATGAACGATCAAGATACAATGATAGCGAGACTGATCATTATGACAGTCGGTCAGAGTATCGTTCTCGCAGTCGTGAAAAGACAGTGGATGATTCTAGTAAAAATTCTAGAGGAACAGTATCGGCAGATACTGAAAGTATCAACAAGAATCATACACTACCAACGTCGCAGCCACCTGTTAATACGGCAGACCCTACAACTGATCCTACAGCTGATTTGACAACTCAGAATACGGCGCCAGTCGATCCTACAGCTGATTTGGCAACTCAGAAGACTGCACCAGCTCCAATGTCGAGTGCTACTGGTGTGGCTACATCTTCGACTCCTGGGGAACAACCCTTGGAACTAGAGGTTCTAAAAATAATTGGAGACCGATTAAACCCAGACAGAGTTCTATTGCCAGCTATTCACAAGGATCTTGCCGTCAGAGTCGAAGAGATCATTAACAAAGGTCTTCCAACAACCGAGAAAAAGACTCTCTTGCAAAAATTTCCACCTCCAGAAAATGGTCTATTTATGGACCCACCCAAGCTCAATTTTGAAATTAAAACTAATATTCCTGATAGCATCGTAAAAAGAGACGATCGCATTGTAGAAAAACAGGCCCGTATATCAGCAAGTCTAGCTGGTATAACTAAGCTGATGTCAATGACCTTGCAGCTTCCACAGGACCAAAAATTGGCCATGCTGGAGATATTGGGTGGTGTTTCCAGAATTTTAGCAGACTTGCAACATGAGGAATCGGAAATTAGAAGGAGTTTAATCTTAAAAAATATTGACCCTTCTAAACGTGATATCCTTAAGTCTACTTCATCGAATGAGTGGTTATTCGGCGGAAGCTTGGATGAAAAATTTAAGGCAGCTCGACTCTTGGAATCAACTGCCAAGAAGATCAAACCAGCAGCTCAAACAGGTTCAAATAATGAATCAAAAAACTTGAAGGGCCCGTCTCGTCGCCCATCATACAAATCTTACAACAACTCGACGACGAGCGGGCAGAAATCAACATCATCTCAGAAGACTTACCGGAGCCACAAGCAACCGAAGAAGAGTTATCCACAGTCCAAGAAATAATCATGGATGACAGTGTAAGTTGTCCAGCAGGACGTTTAAGATCTTTTTCTAAGTCTTGGTCGGAAATCACCTCCGACGAGACCATCTTGAGCTGGGTCCGTGGGGTTAAAATCCCCTTTTCAAGGAAAGTATTTCAGGCTCGCCCTCCTTCAGAACCTCATTGGTCTGAGCAAGAACGTTTAGCTATAAATCAGCAATTAGATGAGTTGTTGAAAAAGGGAGCTATTGCGGAGACTAATGCTACCCTCGGTCAATTCTTGTCTAATATTTTCCTTGTTAGTAAGCCAGATGGAGGTTATCGCTTAATTTTAAACCTTAAAAATCTCAATGAGTTTATTGACACTGAGCATTTTAATCTTGAAGACAGTAAAGTTGTTAGAAAATTGTTAACCTCAGATTGTTTTATGATATCTATTGATCTAAAGGATGCTTATTACTTAATTTTGGTTGCTGAATCAGATAGAAAATATTTGAGATTCCAATTTCTTGGAAAAATTTATGAGTTTACCTGTTTACCTTTCGGTCTAAATATTGCTCCATATATTTTTACAAAAATTATGAAACCAGTCGTCTCATATTTGAGGTTATTAAAAATCTTACTGGTAATTTATTTAGACGATAATTTAGTAATAGGCCTATCGTTTGAGATGTGTTACAAAAATGCAAGGATCGCTCTTGCATTATTAAAAAAACTCGGATTTATTATAAATTTTGAAAAAAGTCAGTTAACACCGTCCAAACGATGTAAATTTTTAGGATTAGTTTATGATTCTAAGGAAATGGTAGTAGAACTTCCAATCGAAAAGAAAAACAGAGTAACTGAATTAGTTAGGAAGTTTGATCGAATCAAGAAATGTAAGATTAGAGAGTTTGCTGCTTTTATTGGTACTCTGGAATCGTGTAGTCCAACACTAAAGTATAGTAGAGTCCATATGCGTAGTTTTGAGAGAGAGATTCGTAGCTCTGCGGAGTAATAAAGATAATTATGATCGCGACATGACTATTACATCAAACTTAAAAGATGACCTTGATTGGTGGAAGAAACACGTGTTAGTAGCTAAAAACTCTATTAAAATATTCAAGCCCGTTATAGAAATCTTTTCAGATGCTTCAACGTCAGGGTGGGGAGCAGTCTGCAAAGACAACCGAGTACATGGTCATTGGAAAGAATATGAACGTTCCCTACACATAAACATTCTAGAACTAAAAGCAGTATTTTTTGGGTTAAAGTATTTCTGTGAGGACTTAAGATCCTGTGACATCCTATTGAGGGTAGATAATACCACTGCTATTGCGTACATCAACAAGAAAGGCGGTATGAGGGTTCCGCAGCTGAGCATGTTAGCTAAAGAAATCTGGACATGGCGTGAAAAAAGAGATTTGTGGATTTTTGCATCCTATATTCGCTCAAAAGACAACTCTATCGCTGACTTTGAGTCTAGAAGACTTGAACCAGAGACAGAGTACAGTCTTGCGGATTATGCTTTTAACGCTATTATAGATAAGTTTGGAGAACCAAAAATTGATCTTTTTGCTACCCGAGCTAACGCTAAATGCACGCGGTACGTGTCCTGGAAAAAAGATCCGGGATCGATAGCTATTGACGCATTTACCATCAGTTGGAAATCAAAATTCTTTTATGCTTTTCCACCTTTTTCCACTATTTTACGGGTGCTGGAGAAAGTCCGAGTGGATGAAGCCCGAGGCGTATTAGTGGTACCCCATTGGCCCGCTCAAGCTTGGTTTCCAGTATTTTTATCCATGCTCGATTCTGAGCCTATTTACTTTAAACCAGACAGCTATAATAGCTACAACTTGATCTCGAGGAAGAGGCACGAAATACAATTTAATGATTAAACGAGCTTACCTGTAAGTGAAGTTCAATCATAATTGTATGGAGCGCCTCTTCCGAAGAGATCAACTCCCTCCCGACAAAATTCCCTTTTCTTACTATCATTCGAGATGAGTAAGAACCCCTTTTTTTTGTTACGGCACAACTTTCAAAAGAATGAAGTGTCATGGCGGCGCAGGTCATGCGCAGACACAACTTTTTCTATTTTACACTTTGAAAAATTGTGGTGACGAAGGCACATAGTAGAGGTACTACAACTTGATCTCGAGGAAGAGGCACGAAATACAATTTAATGATTAAACGAGCTTACCTGTAAGTGAAGTTCAATCATAATTGTATGGAGCGCCTCTTCCGAAGAGATCAACTCCCTCCCGACAAAATTCCCTTTTCTTACTATCATTCGAGATGAGTAAGAACCCCTTTTTTTTGTTACGGCACAACTTTCAAAAGAATGAAGTGTCATGGCGGCGCAGGTCATGCGCAGACACAACTTTTTCTATTTTACACTTTGAAAAATTGTGGTGACGAAGGCACATAGTAGAGGTACTACAACTTGATCTCGAGGAAGAGGCGCTCCATACAATTATGATTGAACTTCATTTACAGGTAAGCTCGTTTAATCATTAAATTTAATATCTAAAATAAGTGATTAGTAGCTGTCACTATAGTAAATAACGACTCTTTCATCTTAAAAAATTACAGTTTCAAACAGTAAAAATTGCTATTTCAATATATAGTCCATATTATGAGGAGAAGGGGAACTCAGATGAAAGAGAAGGGGGTTTCACTTTGGGAGAATTTAACATTTGAAACAGTAAAAATTATACTTTTAAAATATACATTTTACCAGTTCAAGCAAGTCAATAATTACAGTTTGGTTTTTAGCGTTGCGTTTAAAATTTACCATTTTACTTTGAAAATATTGACGTTGCTTGTATTAGGAATTTACTAACTTTATATTATACTTTTTACATATCATAAGATCATTTTTTAGGTACGTAATGATAAATATCAAAGTCTGAATTCTTAATTATTATACTTTAACATTTTAGATATTTAAATAGCGAATATTACTGTTTGAAATAGTAATTTATTCTTCCATGTAAAGAGTAAATTGTAACGTTTAAATTGTAAATATTATAAAGTGAATAGTAAAAGCACGATTTTACTGTTTGAAATGGTAATTTTTAACAGTTGATCATTACTTATTATAAATCGACTGTTATTTATTACAGTTTACTTTTTTCCGTGCATGGAAAATCTTGATATAAGCTAAGAATATAAATTACCTGGAACTAGTTGAATGACATATTCAGTGCCGTTCTTAAATCGGGTCAACAAATCATCGTCTAGTACAATGTGAATTCCAAGAGTTTCTATAAGTTTCGTCGATTGAATCTGATTTTGTGGCAAATCAAATTTAGCAGTAAGTTGTTTTATCAGTTCTTCAACAGTTACTTTCCTTAGGGATATAACTTTCCAATTGTAATTCTCATTCTCATTGTTTTCCAAAGCGCAGTAGATGGTGAGTTTTACTTTCAATGCGTAGTACAAACGAAGCCCATCGTTGCGACCGCAAATAGACGTTAGGTCTTTTTTAGAAAAAGAAGTAATATCTTGGAAAGAAAATCCAGAAAGCTGATGCCAAAGATGTCCAAAACTGTTTCTGTGGATCCAATATAGCAATTGAATAGCGTCATAAATGTGGGGACCGTCAATGTGTCCGCATTCTTCAACAAATTTACTTCGCGGACAGTGGAAGACTTCATTGGTAAAGAGATTTGGAAAAGTCGCACCGTAATGCTGAAGCCCTCGGGCGTGAAGCCAGGTACAAAGTTGAGCTATCCAAATATGGTCAAAGGGCAGCATTGTGTTACCTGAGTTTACAAGACTCGGTATTGAGCTGAAATAAGTTTTGATTTTTTTATAGCATCATCCTCGGTGAATATTGTTGTTATTCTTAAAAAAAAAAAAAATAAAAAAGAAAAAGTATATTTACTGTGTGCTGCTCGACATGAAAGTATTAAGTTTTCCAGATGTCAGTAAGCTTGGAGATTTAGCTTCTTTTCCATGTGTACTCTCCTCCATTAAGCTGTGGTATGTGAATTGGGATGCAGATAAGGCGTTTTCAAAGGTACTGTCGTTTAAGCTTTGGTTCAGGCTAGACAAAAACAAAGTGGGTTGTTATTTGTTGTTTGAAATTTTAAGGCTGGTCTTTTTGTATTAATCTTTTGTAGTGTGTAAAATTTTGCTGGTCTATTGAAAAAGGAAAATGAAATTTTAACATGTATATTTATGACTTCGAAAATCCGGAATCAAGCAAAAGAGTTCTTGAACCAAAAAAAAATTATTGTTTTAAGAATTTTCTTTTTTAGTTCAGAAAAAATTTTTTTTTTCAAAATTACCCCTTGATTATAAATTTGTGCTCTTAAATTGAGTTAATTTTTCTTATCTCCGTAAATTATTTAAACGTACAATGTATTTCCTAAGAAGTTGATAATATTGGGTATTTAAGTGTTGTAAATAAATTTTGTCATGTTTATATTTAAATAATTTCATCTCTGACTGACCCAAATCTCAATTTATACTTTTTTTATAGTGCACTTAAAACTCTATAAAAACATGCATTGATAATTTCTGGAAATAATGTCTTATGAAGTTACAAAATTCTAAATTTGAAAAAAAAAATTTCCCTTATATTTTAAAAAAATCATCTTCTATGGATACTGGATCGTTTTACAATGTTTTTTGGAAAAAAAATTTTTTTTAAAACACCATAATCCACACATCCATTTTGTATATATTGTCGCCGAAAGTGAATATGAACAATTTTTTACATGCATCATTCATGAAAACCATATTAATTTTCATATATGTTGGATATCTATGATCCTAAATATCTACTATCTACGATCATAAATGAAAAAAATTTTTAATTTTTAGAAAATCGGTGAGAAATAAATTTAACGAAGGCTTGTACTATTAAAACTAATAATTCAACAGTTTTAGTCGGCTTTTGACATAACAATAATTTTTTTTTTTTTGTCGTATATGAACAGATATTTTCACATAGCTTCAAAAAAAATCTATCCTTGGTGTATTTTTATAGTGCTTAAATATCAAGCTTTAAAAGATCACGTCAAATTTTGAAAGATTTTGATCAAAGATCCTGTTAAATTTGGCTTTTAAAATAATTTTTTGGATAATAAAATTAACTTTCTTGAAATTAAATTTTAGTACAAAATTAGAAAAAAAAAAACATGTAGATGCTATTCAATTAAATATATTCAAACTATATGTAAAATTTAAACAAATTTTTTTTTAATTTCTAATTGTACTTCACCTTCAGTTTTGGAATTCGACGTAATGAAAAGATGCAATTTAATTTAGCTGTCATACAATTGGACAATAATATAATTTATCTTAACTGTAAATACCAGATGTGTATAAGAAAAATTTCTCATGTCAACTTTTATTTACGGTTGAAGTTTATTTAATAATTTTTTTGCCAACACTATTTTTATATAATAACATTTTGTACTATTAAGTACAATTGACTGGTAATTTTATTTTATAGTTCTTGTTCACTTCAAATGAAGATTCAGTCTTTATTTTTCTTATATAATAATTGCTAAAGTAGAAAATGTTCATATTCATACTATGAATAAATAGTTTTTATAAATAAATGTTCTCAAACGTACTAAAATTATCTTAGGAATTATTTCCACGAATTATGAAGCGTAAACTTAACTACTTAAAAATGAAAACAGAAAACAATCTTACCTCATATTTTGAAAAGGGGTGATAAAACCAATTTCTTTCTGTGAATTTTCTTCTCTGTTGTCAGAATTTTGCATTTTAGCGTCACTGCAATAAGTTCTCAATCGCCAGCGATAGTTGAAAAGATTCACTCGCGATTTCCCAACCGTATCTTTACGATTATTCAAATTGCTGTCAACTGTTGATCTAGTTCTAGTAAAATAACTATTAGATTTTAATGAAACTAACCATTTACCAAATAAACTTTTGAAATAATAGTACAATTTTTGACAGGTTTGCTTCAAGTATTCAGACAGATAATAACTGAGTAAACTCACGGTTGAAAACTGACTGCTTGGCATGGTCAAGAGTGACCATCAAGAATCTACAAAGTCTTACTTAAAAAGAGGAGGATTTGTTTGTTGGTATTTCTCATTGGTTGATGACAGAAGACTGACTGTGACACTGTCCCAACGTGTAAGTGCAAACGTCACTCGTCAATCTGGGCAAGCAATATATTATATCCCCTTAAACCTTAAATTTTACCATCAGTAAATCCGTCTACCTGAATTACTTCCCGGTTTTCTTCCATCGTACCTTTTTACTCGTCATATTTATCTCTTCAACCTTGAACGTGAGGACATTTTAGACTCTTACGATTATTGCTATATAGATCTTAAATTTTTTTTTTGTTCAATTTCGCTGTAGTGAAAAAGATTGGGAGTGAGGCAAAATGCCTCTTCAAGAAAATTGAGGGACAAAAAATGATAAAATCTAAATGACTTTTTTTCGTTTCAGTTTGAGTTAGTCATTTATGAAAAAAAAAAATGCGAGGCTCACTTACCCTCCTCCCCTCCCCTCATTCCTTCCCCCTAACAAAATATGTTAATATATTTAAAAATTATTGAATAGAATAGAAGAATGAAATTTATAATGAAAATAGTTGACTTGTACCTGAAAAAGTTGATTGATGATGAATTGATAATGATTTAATGCGGAACTTAAAAGTCAATATAATACATACTGTAAAATTCTTAACAAAACAATTAAATTAGCCAAAAGTAACTTTGAATCTAAAAAAGTCAGAAATTATTGTAATGATAGTAAAAAACTGTGGAATTATGTAAATAGCAAGCTTGGAAAAAATAATCGAACTAAAGATATTGATTATATTATTAGTGATGATGAAATTGTTTCAGATAAAAAATTAATTGCTGATAGTTTTGTTGACTTTTTTACTAATGTTGGTGAAAATCTTGCGAGTAGGCTAGGTAAAAATGATGAAACTAATTTTGAAAAAACTGTTGAATATAATTGTAATAGTATATTTTTATTACCTAATAATAAATTTGAAATAGAAAAAGTTATCCACGAATTGAAAGACAAAGCTGGTGACGTTGACAATATTCATAGCAAGATATTAAAATGTATAGCCAAAGATATTAGCCTGCCTTTAGAATATATCTTTAATAACTGCATAAGCAGAGCCATCTGACCCACTGCTTTGAAGAAAGCTGATATTATTCCAATTTACAAGTCTGGTAACGCCCATCTGGCTACCAATTACAGACCTATTTCTTTGATTTCTAACTTGGCTAAAATCTTTGAAAAAATCATATATGTTCGATTATATAATTTTTGTATTTGTAATAATTTAATCGCAAACAATCAATATGGTTTCGTGAAGAATAGAGGCACTGATGATGCCTTAGCTTTTATCTCTAACTTTATTTACAATAATTTGGATAAAAACCTAGCTACCGTGTTAGTTTTCTTGGATTTTGCTAAAGCTTTTGACACAGTGAATCATAAAATTCTTCTAGATAAACTATGGCGTAAGGGAATAAGAGGTCTGCCTCATAAATTGATTGATAATTATTTATCGAATAGAGAGCAGTGTGTCAAAATAAATAATTATACTAGTGATTATAGATCTGTGAAAATTGGGGTTCCTCAAGGAACTATTTTGGGACCACTTCTTTTCATTTTGTATATTGATGATATATTTAATATTGTACCAGCGAATGCACTAGTTTCTTATGCTGATGATACAGCAGTCCTGTGCAGTGGAAGTAGTTGGCAAGTAGTTCGTGAATGTCTGACTGAATGGTTAAAAAACTTAGATAAGTGCCCGGGTCAAAAAATTTAATCTGTTTTATGATTAATGAAAATTTTTAATATTTTTTATTCAATTTAAATTTATTATGTGTATCTATTTTATATAAGAATTAAATCTGTTTTTGCCCGTACTATTCCCAATTCAGACCAATTTCAGATCACTTTTAATGTTATAATAAAATTGTTTTCTATTGTTTCAAGACCAAAATCAGACTTTTTTGTAACAATAATTTAACTGGTTTTGATCGCATCAAGGTCAAAAACAGATCAAAACGTTCCATAATTTTTAGTCGGTTTTTCATCGCTTGTAGATCAAAAACCGACCTTTTACGGATTTGATAATAATAATAATATTAATAATAATAATAATAATAATAAAAATAATAGTAATATATTTATTTATTATTATTTTATTCATGTCCTCGAAGATCCTCTACAGAGCACGGCTTCCCATTCTCTGAAACTGAAATAGTGACCATTCACTATTTAGTAGTGCAATGTATACCAAACGGTATTCTTTGCTCTACCAAATAGTGAATACCGCTCATTAAATGATGCATGGAGGTATTAAATTTAATATTAATCTTGTCATCTTGTCAGCATTTTAATCTTGTCAATGTATAAAAGCAGATCAAAAATAATTTGAATAGTAGATCAAATACAGATGAAAATGTTTTTAAAAGTTCAAGTACAGATCAATAAGTTCAAATGCAGATCATTTAGCTTAAAATCAGTTTAAATTTTTCGACCCGGTTGGTTAAAAGACAATAAGCTAACGCTTAATGTCGATAAGTCTACATACATTACTTTTGGAAGCTACATTGATAGTGTTCCCACTAATTTTCATTTGTTTATTAAAGATAGAAAACTGAAAAGAGTAGAAAGCTGTAAATATTTAGGGGTTGTGTATGACTGTCATATGAAATGGAACAAGCATGTAACTAAGCTGATTAAAAAAGTCAAGTATTTCACTTTTTTATTCTATAAATTAAGTAATTGGCTACACCCATCTATACTGAAAACAATATATCATGGTCTATTCAAAAGTGTTATAAACTATGGAATCATTGCTCGGGGTGGTGCATATGATAATACGATGAAACCTATTATTATAAATTTGCAGAATAAATTGATAAGTAAAATGAAAATAGAAAATGAAATGTTAGTACCTTTAAAAATTAAACAGTATTTTGTTGTGAGTGCGCTTACTTATTATTTTACAGATTGTAAATTAATGCACACTGAGAGGTTTATAAATACACGTAATAGACAGATAACTTTACCAAAAATTAGTAAAACTCTAAGTACCAAAAATGCGTTTTTTGTGGCAATAAAATATTTCAATCTAATTCCCAATAATCTAAAAGCTCTTGAATGCAAAAAGAACTTATTAAGCAAGAATTTTGGGAGGTGGATTAGATCTATTGAATTATAAATTAAGATACTATATTAGATAGCAAAATATTGTATATTTAGATTTAGTCGTAAGGAATCTTATACTTTGTACATTGTATTGGCTAATTAATTTTTTAACACCATTTATATATAATTAAATATTATTGTATTTTTCTGGTGTCTATGCACAGGTGTTATGCACCTCTATAGAATGTATATCAGAAGTAAAATAAATATTATAATAAAATTATAATAGACATTATGTTCACACTTTGAAAAAGAAGAAGACTGAATAATAGAGACACTTGCCGCCCAGTACTTTGTTGAAAAGTTTTATTTATGACTTTTAAATCGACAGGTGGCTGAAAGTGTCACAATAAATCATTTTCGTCTTCGGCTATTTTTTCAAGGATTTTCTAAATTTTTGAAAAACCTTGCTCCAATTAGGTCAGGTAGAAGGTAACGGATCAAGCATAAAAATGATTTATTGATATAGAGTAAAATGAGATATCATATATCCTATCAGTGTTTCAAGTAAAATGAAGCATCGTTTTTTTTTTTACATGTATTAATAAAGTTGCTTTATGTGATGAAAGTTACAAAATAAATTCAATATGCATACTAATAAATGAGAAGACATAGTTTTTGACCGACCCAATCGAAAAAACTGTAAAGCCAAGAGACATTAAATATTTGTTATACCACTTTCAATTCTTTTTTTCTTCTCAATTTTTCAAACTCCGAGGTGTCTCATAGATTTTCGAAAATCCTCAAAATTTTTTTCCAATCGATAAAAATATGATAGTATGCCCGGGAAAAAATGTTCAGGACTGATCAGACCTGTTCATATCTGATCAGACCTGAAATCCGACCTGAAATCCTGTTCAGGTATGATCAGGCCTGAAATTAGGCCTGATCAGACCTGTCCATGTCTGTTCATGCTTGTTCATGTCTGAACCGTTAGATACGCTCAGACCTGATCAGACCTGATCAAGCCTGTTCATCCTTGCTCATGTCTGTTCATGTCTGAAGCATTAAATACGCTCAGACCTGATCAGACCTGATCAAGCCTGCTCATGTCTGTTCATGCCTGTTCATGTCTGAACCGTTAGATACGCTCAGACCTGATCAGACCTGATCAAGCCTGCTCATGTCTGTTCATGCCTGTTCATGTCTGAACCGTTAGATACGCTCAGACCTGATCAGACCTGATCAAGCCTGCTCATGTCTGTTCATGCCTGTTCATGTCTGAACCGTTAGATACGCTCAGACCTGATCAGACCTGATCAAGCCTGCTCATGTCTGTTCATGCCTGTTCATGTCTGAACCGTTAGATACGCTCAGACCTGATCAGACCTGATCAAGCCTGCTCATGTCTGTTCATGCCTGTTCATGTCTGAACCGTTAGATACGCTCAGACCTGATCAGACCTGATCAAGCCTGCTCATGTCTGTTCATGCCTGTTCATGTCTGAACCGTTAGATACGCTCAGACCTGATCAGACCTGATCAAGCCTGCTCATGTCTGTTCATGCCTGTTCATGTCTGAACCGTTAGATACGCTCAGACCTGATCAGACCTGATCAAGCCTGTTCATGCCTGCTCATGCCTGTTCATGTCTGAAGCATTAAATACGCTCAGACCTGATCAGACCTGATCAAGCCTGTTCATGCCTGCTCATGCCTGTTCATGTCTGAAGCATTAAATACGCTCAGACCTGATCAGACCTGATCAAGCCTGTTCATGCCTGCTCATGCCTGTTCATGTCTGAAGCATTAAATACGCTCAGACCTGATCAGACCTGATCAAGCCTGTTCATGCCTGCTCATGCCTGTTCATGTCTGAAGCATTAAATACGCTCAGACCTGATCAGACCTGATCAAGCCTGTTCATGCCTGCTCATGCCTGTTCATGTCTGAAGCATTAAATACGCTCAGACCTGATCAGACCTGATCAAGCCTGTTCATGCCTGCTCATGCCTGTTCATGTCTGAAGCATTAAATACGCTCAGACCTGATCAGACCTGATCAAGCCTGTTCATGCCTGCTCATGCCTGTTCATGTCTGAAGCATTAAATACGCTCAGACCTGATCAGACCTGATCAAGCCTGTTCATGCCTGCTCATGCCTGTTCATGTCTGAAGCATTAAATACGCTCAGACCTGATCAGACCTGATCAAGCCTGTTCATGCCTGCTCATGCCTGTTCATGTCTGAAGCATTAAATACGCTCAGACCTGATCAGACCTGATCAAGCCTGTTCATGCCTGCTCATGCCTGTTCATGTCTGAAGCATTAAATACGCTCAGACCTGATCAAGCCTGTTCATGCCTGCTCATGCCTGTTCATGTCTGAAGCATTAAATACGCTCAGACCTGATCAAGCCTGTTCATGCCTGCTCATGCCTGTTCATGTCTGAAGCATTAAATACGCTCAGACCTGATCAAGCCTGTTCATGCCTGCTCATGCCTGTTCATGTCTGAAGCATTAAATACGCTCAGACCTGATCAAGCCTGTTCATGCCTGCTCATGCCTGTTCATGTCTGAAGCATTAAATACGCTCAGACCTGATCAAGCCTGTTCATGCCTGCTCATGCCTGTTCATGTCTGAAGCATTAAATACGCTCAGACCTGATCAAGCCTGTTCATGCCTGCTCATGCCTGTTCATGTCTGAAGCATTAAATACGCTCAGACCTGATCAAGCCTGTTCATGCCTGCTCATGCCTGTTCATGTCTGAAGCATTAAATACGCTCAGACCTGATCAAGCCTGTTCATGCCTGCTCATGCCTGTTCATGTCTGAAGCATTAAATACGCTCAGACCTGATCAAGCCTGTTCATGCCTGCTCATGCCTGTTCATGTCTGAAGCATTAAGGTTTTCCTCCTTTGGGGACAAATAAATTCTTCTAAATTGTTCCCCAAAAATTCCAAGTATTATTATTTAATTTCCTAATCCCAACTTTATCATATAATTTAAAACAATTACGGGAATTATCCGCATTGGATAGTTTTCGACAAAACAATGGTCGTGTTTTGTGCTCTTTTTACCCGACTGTTGTGGGGATTATCATCGATTTGGTGGTTGATATTTACCGACTGTTGGGGGATAATCATCGATTTGTTGATCGATTGTTTGAGATCAAAATGCTACCACCCCAACAGCAGAGCTGATACCTGTGCCGTGTATCAGCTTTGGTGTTGATGTGATATGCACTTATTTCATGTAATGATGAATTTCATATATATTCAAATGACTTGTGGTATAAGTATATGCGAGAAAGATCGATACTTACGCCGCTCTGGTGGGATGAAATGGAGGTTATGAGGTCTATTTATCGATTTGAGGTAAGTTTTATCGACAGTTGATGTCATTTAGTGATCTATGTTATCGATTGTGGATATCAACAGTCGGTATTATACCAAATGATGTTCTGTTTTATCGATGTGGGATAAGAGTATTTTGAATTTTAACGTTTTTTAGCTCCTACTCTCTCGATTACATCATGTTTTTACGTCATTCGACAAGTTTAAACCTGTTTTTTCGCGTAGTTATCGTGAATTTTAACGGTTTTTAACCTCTCCTCTCTCGATAACGTCATGTTTTTACGTCATCCGACAAGTTTAAACCTGTTTTTGGCGTTGGGAGGGGATCGTTGGTGGGGAGTTATACTTACTTGCCTCCAAATTTCAGTCCTCTGCCTGCAGTTACTTCAATCAGTCGTTCAGTTTAAAAAAAACTTGTGTATTTTGTTAAAAATATTTAAAATTGTGTACTCTACGGAAAATCAAGTAAGTCATTTATTTAATTATTCTATTTTATAACTAATTTCTACTATTATTATTAATTATTTTCTATCAATTTCTCAGCTTAATAATTCAAAAATGGATTTGAGTGCTATCAATAAAATCAACAACTTACCGAACTTTTTACCAACTAAAAAGTTTGAAGAACTGCAACTGAACAAGGTTTATCAAATCACGGAAATTAAGAAAGTCAACACAAAATATGGACCAAAAATTTTGGGAATTGTGGAAAACGAGTTTTCAATCTTCTTCCCGAATCGAACCAACCGGAAGCTGATTGATGATGAAGAGCAGTTAACTTCACTGATCGATTTGGCCTCAGCAGGAGAACTTCACTTGAATTATTTCGGAACAGCTTATCACAAATTTGATTTTCTTATCAAACCTTCATAATTGAGAATAAATTATAAATTACTTCAATTAAATCTGTTAAAAATGTTAAAAAATAAATTAAATCTATGTTAAAATTCCAAATTTTAGAGGAGTTTTCATGAGAAACGATTTTTGTGATTTTGACATTTCTATGGAAAGCGTTGTTTGTATAACGGAAGAATGTTTTATTGGTGATAGGAAAGTTAAAGTAACATCTTTTCATTTTAAAAACTTTTTAGTAACGAGCTATAAATATTCCGAAGACGATCCGGATAGTCCACCAATTGAGGCTACACTTATAATTCTTCAATTTACCAATTAGAAAAAAAAGTGATATATGGAATACTTAATTGATTTTTACCGGTCGTATTATGCCACACTGTTCATTTACAGTCAAGGTGAGGATTGATCCCCAATCTGCTCGGTGAAATCATCATTCAGTTTCTGTTCTTGAACTTGAGCACTTAAAGTCGAGAAGATGGAGATTTTCATTGATTTTGAAGGCTTCTACACGCTTGATGGATCTTTTATTGTCAAAGAGCTTGCTGTTATCTCGCTAAGTGATGAAGTGGATTTTTTTAGTTCTGCTGCGCTTGCAACTTTTAAACCACCAGCAGAGTATACCAATGAATTCATAATCCTGGAGACCAAAGATTTTTGGTTGAGAAAGCATGGCATTAAATGGGATGAAGGATCATTCTCCTATACCGAACTCGAAGAAGTGCTGCGAGAGACTCTCAAGAACAAAACATACATTTATGTTTTGAGTGAGGAAAAAAAACGTTTGCTTGAAAAAGTAATTAATTTTTCATCCGAAATGATTGATCTATCAAAGATGAGATTTATCAACCATCTTGAAGACTTTGATCCTATCCAACCATGTCTCCTGAAGAAAAATCACTTAAGGAAACGCAATTACGCTTGTGCGTATGAAACGGTGCAAAGAATGAAACGTTGGTTTCTCAGCTGTTGGGGTTTGAATCCATCGCTGGAAAAGTCGTTACAGCTTTTTTATCAGCTCCAGTCTTTAGTCAAGATGGATCCACAAGACATTGCCTGTTTGGATGAATCTTTCATACTTCAATTCACGAAACATGAAATTAATGCCATATGGTCACAGCTCCCTGAGCGTATGAGGATTGATTCAAGATTTATCAATTATACAAGATATACAGAGCATTATAGGACTATGTATGATGATGTTCTTGAGAACCCTTATCCATTGAAGAAGGACTGCTATGAATGTAACAATGTTAAATAGATTTTTTTATCAGCTAATGTATCTTAGAATAATTATTTTAATAAGGTTTTATAAATAAACAATCATTAAATTATAAAGTGTTTTTTATTAATTATTAAATTAAGTTTATTAATTAATACAGGTTCAATAATTTTATTTAATTATTGTATTCGTCGGTAAAATCGTTCTCTATCTCTTGCTGCTTGTTCCCATGGACCTTGCTTGTCTGGATGCAAAGTCCCACATATACATGTAATGTATGATAGGTTTGGAATCAAACTGAACCATATTAATTAAGTTTTCTAACAGTGCTGCTAATTGGATTGTATTCCACTATTCGGTCGTGAATTATTAAACAGTAAGCAGCAGTTTGATTTGGAAACTGCGCTGACGATTCAAACTCCAGACGTATATCTACAGGCTCAGATTTGATTGACTCGTTCTGCTTGGAACAATCAATTACATACAGTGGTGCTTCATTAAGAAAATTTTTCTTAGATAATAGTGGTTCAGCTTCTTTTCCATAGTAAGCACTTTGAAAATTAGAGTGCATGTCATACATTAAGGCATAATGATTATGCGCAATGTTGAGGTTCAAATTTCCATATGGATAACTCTGTGAATTCAAGACGAGCTTAATATCTCTTATGTTGCAGTGGTCAAACTCGCTTGTATTTTGATTCGGTTGATTCTTTTTTCCTGTTTGAAATCCGAGGATGACAAAACGAGGTTTCTCAAGCTGATTTGTTGTTTTGATCACCCAATTATGCTTAGTGGTAGCTGGTAGCAATGGATACTCATACAACTCCCACGTCCGGAAACTGATAGGAATAGCTGGATCAGAGATTATGTAATTCAACACCTCAATTTTTTGCTTGTCAGATATTGTTATATACGGTACAATCCACTCAATTGTCTGGATTGTAATCGTTGGATTTTCATCTTCAGTGGTAACATAAGCATTTTGATCAGTATTTGATCTGATTAATATCAATTCATGCTTGGCATTTACAATAATTCGTTGATAATCTTTAGCAAATCCGAGGATAAAACTCAGAGGTATTAAGATATCAAAGTAACCACTATTATCAGTCAACGTGATATTATCTTCATTAACAATCCAACCAATATTTTCCAGAATATTTTGCTGTCCTGGACTTAGAGAAGCATATCCTTTCATAACACTGGTGATCCCTACATTCTTACATCTGTCAATTTCTACATTATTGAGATTATAACGTATCTCTCTAAACATATGACAGACAGCCATGTTGACCATCTTTGTAGTAGCACTTACAGCAGTACCATCAGCTTTACTCATTCTTCCATAAAAATGTAATGTACTCTTGCTTGGGAGCAAGCACAGATCTTGATGCTGAAAAGCAATCCTAATTTCATCACTGTTGTTGAATGTTGATGATGTGTATGGCATGTGTGAATGCGCTTCACAGTGTGCAATAGATTCATCGAAAATAATCGATTTTTTATCTCTAAAATTTCCGCCATAGTATCTAGCAGCCTAGACAACAAAAATTTATTTTTAGAATTTTTAAGCTAAGAAATTGATAGATAATAGTTAATAATAATAGTAGAAATTAGTTATGAAATAGAATAATGAAATAAATGACTTACTTGATTTTCTGTAGAGTACACAATTTTAAATATTTTTAACAAAAGACACAAATTTTTTTTAAACTGAACGACTGATTGAAGTAACTGCAGGCAGAGGACTGAAATTTGGAGGCAAGTAAGTATAACTCCCCACCGACGATCCCCTCCCAACGATGACGCCAAAAATAGGTTTAAACTTGTCGGATGACGTAAAAACATGACGTAATCGAGAGAGGTGGGGTTAAAAACCGTTAAAATTCACGATGACAACGCGAAAAAACAGGTTCAAACTTGTCGGATGACGTAAAAAACATGATGTAATCGAGAGAGAGGCTAAAAAACGTTAAAATTCAGAAAAAAAACTCTTAGCCCATGTCGATAAAACAGAATATCTATTCGGTATCAAACCGACTGTCGATAACACAGATCACCTGATGTTATGTGATAACTAACAGATTTGAAAACAGGTTTAAACTTGTCGGATGACGTAAAAACATGATGTAATCGAGAGAGTAGGAGCTAAAAAACGTTAAAATTCAAAATACTCTTATCCCACATCGATAAAACAGAACATCATTTGGTATAATACCGACTTTTGATACCCACAATCGATAACATAGATCACTAATTGACATCAACTGTCGATAAAACTTACCTCAAATCGATAAATAGACCTCATTACCTCCATTTCATCCCAACAGAGCGGCGTAAGTATCGATCTTTCTCGCATATACTTATACCACAAGTCATTTGAATATATATAAAATTCATAATTACATCAAATGAGTGCATATCACATCAACACCAAAGTTGATACACGACACAGGTATCAGCTCTGCTGTTGGGGTGGTAGCATTTTGACCTCAAACAATCGATCAACAAATCGATGATTATCCCCCAACAGTCGGTAAATATCGACCAACAAATCGATGATAATTCCCCACAACAGTCGGTAAGATAATCCCCACAACAGTCGGTAAAAAGAGCACAAAAAACGACCATCGATATCGCAGAAACACCAAGAACTACCGCCGATAAGGCAGAAAATCCAGTGTCGGTGTTGCAGAAATCTACTTTTTCGGGGCGTAGAATCCTCCTTGTTTAGCTACTCTGATCATTTTTTCCCGGGAAGATTACACTTTACTTTATAATTTACCTTACCTAAAGATCTGATTTCATGTTTTCGCTGTTAAATCATTAATGTCAAAATTTACTTAGATTAAATGAGGATCCAAAAACAAATACTCTTGTAGTTTATGTTCATCGTCATCGCGCAAGCGAATAGTTTAATATTCTTTTTAATTTAACTAATTACTATTTATTGCATCTATATTAAAGTTTTGAAAAAATTACTCTTATTTTTTTTTTTTCAATACATAAAAATTGATCGGCATAATATCAATTATACGTAACATATTCATTATATGACTGTAGTATATGCTATCTAATTTTTTTAATCTAAAATCCATAAATCATATTCATAAGACAAGTTTACTTAATTTACTGTTTTGTGTGTTACATAAATATCTGATGTTTGATTAAATTTGATGAGATTGGCTAAACAAACAACTTATTTTTGACAAATGTTATCACTACAATTATAATTAGTAGACTTCACTTATATTATTATTATTATCACACGGAAAAAAAGGGAAAAATTTCATTATACATAAAAATCCGAGTCGCTTCAAATTTAAAACTGGAAAAACTGCAGTTTAAAATAAAATTTTTATAGTTCAAACTTTGAATGTTAATTTTCACAGCTTTTAAATGTAATATTTACATTTTACAGTTTAATTCTTGCAAGATCTGTAAAAATTACAATCTAAAACTGTAATTTTTCCAGTTTTCTATATGAAGTACCACGTTACATTATATAATGTAATTTTTCCCTTTTTCTTATTTCCGTGTATTAATACAATCATTAATATTGATTAATTAAAACCATTTTTATCAAGCGTATATAGTAGATAGTATACGAATTTTTACGATGTTACATCATAAATTTTGGAATTTTGTTAAAACAAGCATTTATTGATGTTACAGAAGACAATTTTAAATACAATGAATTCTTATTACCGAGCTATGAAGTAATAATGGTTACTCTCCGACGGTAAAATAAAACCCGCTGTTTCGTACATAAGGTAAATCCATATAATTGCTAACCATTTGTCGAAAAATTATCAAATAGTGCTTTTAAAAATAGTTATCGTATAATGGTCATATTTATTAAGATTTCCTAAATTTTTTGTCGAGTATATTATTTTGTTAATATGTACAAAAGTAGAAATTTTCAGGAAAAAAATTGAAGATTAACATTGGTTTAATATATCAGTTGCACAGATGTTAGATTTTATTGATAGTTAGTTTTATTGATTCACGGAGAAAAATTAATTATATTATTTACTATACAAAAATATTAACTCCTACTATCTGAAATGGTTCAAAATTAATTAGTCACAAATTAATAGGTGGTATAATTGTTGACAATTGTAATAGTTACTATTAATAATGGTAACGATTACTATCGAAAATGATAATTGAAATTATTAAAAATTATAACTGCTATAATCGCAGATGGTAACTGTTACCATCTCAGATTGTAAAAATTCTAAAAGAAAAGATAATATAAATTTATTTAATTAAATTCTTTATTTGCATCCATATTTTAGTTATGTACATTTTTTCTTTTAAAATATTAAAACAAGTAATAACACAATCGTTTAAATCTGTATATGATAAAAATTTTCAAATATTAGAGCTATTATTGATTACTTTGAATGACATAATTTTTGAAAATTTTGATTTTTTTGGAAATTTTAAATTTTTTTTGAAAAATTTGCCGTTGAAACTTGTTTTAGACAAATAAAAATTTAAATTTAAATTCAATCCGAATTTAATCTCGATTTTTTGTGCACTACACTGCGCTACAACTGCTTTTAATTAATTCAGAAATGCATCCACACGAACGCAGATTCTTAATTTTTTTAATATTTTTTACTAGCTTAGATAGCAACTATTATTATTACTGATGGTAACTGCAATCATCAGGTTATACTAGGAATTACGATTTTGATAATAGTAGTAACTAGTTGAAATAATAAAAGCTATTATTACTGATTACCATCATAATAGTAGTAGTTACCATCAGGATAGTTTACATAATTATTTAAATAATATTTACTACTATCGAATTCAATTAATAGATTTTACCATAACTAGATAATAAACTCTAGTATAAAATTTTCTCCGTGTAGAGTCATAATTAATAACATATGACGATCCTTTGAATTCAATCTGTAATTCAATACAATCTCATAACATTAAACGATGAGCTGTGTTGATATTTTTAATTGTATCCAGTAATGATGTTATCTTTGATCCGTCCATCAAGCATTGTATTTCACATCAGTATACAAAGCAACTTTGTTTCTCTATTCAGCTATGTTTCAATCATTTGTCAGGTAAAGCGTTTAAGGACACTTTCACAGTGCTCCAATAAAACAGATATCGTTGATACAGTAGCGCAAATAATTAAGTAACATGTATTTAACAGCATCATTTTTTTTTCTACTTCGCATTGTGAGTACCTACCATTAATTAGCCAGTTTAATTATATTATTGTGAAAATCTAAACTAATTTGAGAATAAAAAGTACACGTCTCATTAGAAATGAGTAACAAAGTATGAAAATGCTCCATTAAAATGTTATATTTAAAATTTTGCACTTCATTTTAATAGTTTGAACCGAGTGTGTATAACGGAGATTTAAAATAAGTGAAGTGAGCTCTGTTGTGAGATGAAAAATTTTTGCTCGTAAATTAATTCTTTGATATTGCTTGACATATCCGTAAAGGGCCATATTAGGAAATTTATGATACAACAAAAAAAATTTCTGGCAAAATTAAGGAAAAATCTGTTAAATTTTCAGTTTTAACCTTGTCGAGACGGCGCGTTATTGTCAAATTTACATTTATAGAAATGTAATTTTTATATTCCAAAAACTGTCATCCTAATAATGTAAATTTTATGTTACGAATATATGTAAATTTTACATTGCAAAAAATGTTAAATTTACATGAAAAAAAGGTAGATTTAGTATTCGAAAATTTGTAAATTTTTCACTGAAACATTATTTAACAATTTAATTTTTACATATCAATACCTGTAAATTTAGCAATTTTTCTTTGTAAATATGACATTATTCAAAGGTGTAAATAATACATATTTCTTTAATATTTTTATGTAATTTATTTCCGTGATTTATTTCTACACATGACCTGGTATAAAAATTGGCCATATCGGGTCATATATAAACATAGCCAGCTGAATACGGCTTAAAGGGACCCGGTAGTCTAGAAGCTTAGAATTACATGAGTTTTTAAAATTTTTTTTATGTCAAAATAACAACCAAAACTTTAAAAATTTTAAAGGACTATTTTATTACAATTTAAGTGTACAAAAATGATTATTGAAAAAAAAAAAAAATATATTTCAAGTAATTTAAAAATGGCGCTGAAGTCCCCTCAAAAAAAAGAACCTGAGTGAAGCAGAATGTTTGAGCTCTTCTATGGGTCTGAAATTAAAGAAAAAAACGGATTTTTAATCATTATTAATATACCTATCGCAGGAACTAGAATGAAAAAGAAAATTTTTTTTTAGGAATGGCGCATTGTTGAAATTTGAAAAAAACTCATGTAATTCTAAGCTTCTAGACCACCGGGTCCCCTTAATATAACTCGTGATCATATCAGATCTATAGATTATAATGTGATCGTATGGCCTAGATATAATTTTTCGACCAAATGTAGTGTTGGAAATCTCCGACAAAGTATAATCGTTAAATCATCTCCTCTTACAAAAGACTTAATTTTAATTAACAACTAAATCAACAACTTTTATTTAATACGATGTGTTAATTGACATGCATTCTTCTAAAATAGGTGCACACTTCCAAAAAAAAAATTAGGAAAACGATTGACCCTAAAGGCCATCCCTGCAACTCCCCTCTAATTCCATACTTAAGCGCTCAAAATAAGTATAAGTTAGCAGTTTTATAATTTTTGATCATCCTATTTGGGTGTAAAATTTGATTTTGCAGCACTAAATTAGCGCTTAAAAAGCACTAAATTTTTAGCAAAAATTTTAGTGATTCTGCCCATTTGATCATTTTAGCTTTACAGACGTGTTCAAAATTGTACTTGTTACGTTTTTGATTCTTCGAGCTCAAAAATATGAATTTCGTGTAATTTTTAATTCTCCGAGCTCAAAAATCTGCTAGAAGTTTAATAAATCACTATTTTTTGAATTTTCAAACCGCAATAACTTTTGAATTAATAAACCGATTTTCACACGGGTGGTGGCATTCGACGCAGTTTTCGAAGCCTCATGAAAAACCTTCAAGTTTGAATTGATAGAATTGAGAATTTCAAGGTAATTCCGAAAAAACATTTTTTTTTATTTTTTTCGTTAATGATAATTCACGAATGATTCAACCGATTTCGACCGGACTAGAGGCTATCGACGTAATTTTTTTATGTTAAGAGCTGATAAGTTTTTGAAAAAAAATTTTTTTGTAGTTTTTTGAGATTTCTCAAAACCTACCCATTCGAATCGGGCCAAATGGTATTCAAAATCTAAGTTCAGTCAAGTCCATTTGAATGGTGCTATATAACCACGATGAAATCAGTCAAGCCGTTCAAAAGTTATGAGAGGTTTACATACGGCAACAAACACACACACACACACACACACACACACACACACACACACACACACACACACACACACACACATCCGGACATCATCACGGAAACATTCAGAGAAGCTTCCTAGGACCTCAAAACGTCAACATCTGTTGAAAACTCGATTTTCGAAAAACGGGGTAAAGCCAATAAATTCCCAAATTTTTAAAAGTTTTCAATTTTCTTAACGGGAAGTTAAAACTTTTTTAAATAACAATAAATTAGATTTTTATTCTCATGTATGATACTTTGATATGGTCATATCAGGTCAGACAAAAATTGAATATATATCCGGTCATATGGGGAAATTTCCCTCAGATCGTCAATTAATATTGTCATTGATAAATAAGTACCATTATTTTTTCAGTATTTACTTTTGATTTCGATTTCAATGGAGGCGTCTCCAGTAAAATTGCGTAGCAACCGAGCCGCTGAATCAACCAAGCTGACATTGAATGAGTCTCCATACTGGGAGTACATTCTCCGCGAGTTTGTGTTCAAGACAATATCGTCATTACCCCAATCCAACAATGTTCTATACAAGAAGTTGCTGGAAGCTCCATTTTACGGTGGCCCGCTCTTGACATTATCTAATGAAGACAATACGTTATTGTCCCGAGGAGACGTTTATCATCTTCCGAACGGGCAATGGATCCTGTGCCAGGAAGGCTGCGAAAACTGTAAACTCTGTTCAAACCAAAAAGACTCTCTCGTGAAGTGGGAACTGAAAAAAGTTAAACCTAATACATCATCCGATCTGTATAAATACGATCTTCAATTAACAGTGATACCACAAAGAGGAAGCACTGCTCTCTCGAACTTCGGGATTGAGAACATTTACATTCCTTATGGAATAAAATCGTCTACTGAATCATCGAAATCGGATTCGCTTGTTACAGAACATTCACATATTGACCGAACCAGATTCAGTCGGTCTTGGCGTCGAATGCAGAGAGATCAAATTGGACAGCTTGATAAAGATAGTACAAATATCAATCAAACGGAAGAACTATTATCACTCGATAATTCAACAACAGACTCCCAATTGATACCACGTGACGATATAGGTGATTCACATGACACTTCGCCTGCACATCGATTAATTCTCGGAGCTGACCAGTTGGGCAACAAGCATGTCATCCATATTTTGTCTCTTAATTCATCCTCATCGGAAAAGTTAAATTTTTACAACGATGTTGATTATCAGCTTATGAACAATGCCGAGAAATTGAGTAAGTTGTATTCGGATGTTCGGAAATTGTCGCCGTACCAACGGTACCTCGAGAAAATATTGGATTCTATTCACAACCATCGTCCTTTTGTTGAAACATTTTTATCTTATGATCAATTGAACCAAAATAAACGTGATAAGTGATTGATAATGTTGAATTATAATTTTTCAAGTTCTATTCCATAAAAATTAATATTATCGGTATCATACATTTCAAATAAAAAATAATTAATGAACTAATGTATCGAATTTTTTAAAATAGGTATTTTGTTGTATTTGCATTGTATAGAAACTGCTGAATAGTTTGACCTCAAATCTGCGTTATGACAGTTTAAGTTTTAGATGTAATATTAATAATTATGCACTGATAGAAAAATAAATTTTAATCCAAAAGAAAAAATTTTGAACCTAGAGATTTTTTTGACTTAAGTTAATTTTTTGTAACTAGAATTTTTCTACTTAATTCAAGACACAACCATTCCTAAAAATTATTTATCTTCTTGGTTCAAAATTGTTCCTAAAATTAATTGTTCAGTTAGTCTGTTTTGCGGGATGATCTTAATTATTAAATCTTATTTCATTAAAAATACTAAATTAATCATTCATGTAAGACGATTTTTTACAGATAAAAAAAAATCCACGTAAGTAAAACTTGCATTGAACATTATTGCATTCAAATTTGATTCACAATTTTTTAATTTTTTAAAAGTGGGGTACATCTATTTTGTCATAAAAAATCGAAAGATGAATTTATTCAATACTTATTTTTTCGGTTTAGTGAATAAAGTTTAAAAATAAAAAATTCACATTTGTTCCACTTTTTATTGAAATTTTTCTGGTATCAACTTTTCGAGTGTAAAATACATTACGATACTTCTGCATAATTACCCAAAATTTTACACTTATCAAGAGTGTTACGTATAAGTACAACGAAGAGTTTTATAAGTACATTGTAAGTACTATTTTGACTCAAGACGAAGTATGTGCAATGTAAAGTAATAGCGATAATACATAAGATTAATTTAACTTCTACTGGAAGTTTCCGAAGTAGGTTCATTGAAATAAGTCAATATTGAGGGAATCATCAAACATTTTCCCTTCAAAGACTTGAATACTGTTGAAAGTTGCTCTGTCGACAATGAACTTTTAAAATTCTTTGCCCTACATTCCAAAAAACATTTAACAATCAACAAATAATACCCCAATGAAATAATTTCTCCATCCCATCAATAAAACGTATTTAAAAGCGAAAACTGTCAAAATTAATATTGTCCATTTCACAATGCAGACAACTTTTCAAATTGATATTGAATATGTTATAACCATAAAATTTTTAATAAAAAAAAAAAAGAAAAACAGTAATATTGAATAATTCCAGGCATCAATATTCATCATCTCCATAATTCAGTAAACAATTACATCCAATATTCAAGGTTCCCTTTAACCCAGTATCAGTTCATCAGAGTTGGATATTTTGTTTGACAATGCTCGAAAATTTATAGGGACACGATATACGGACAGTGGTATTAACAGTATTACCATTGCATTGAAAAACGTACAGTACAGTGCAGAACAGAACATAGCAGAGTACGGTAGATATGCCCGGCTGGTGAAATACAACACTATGGATAGCACGTTGTTGAACAAACAACGCGGGAATATTCAATGCTTGTTTCACGCTCGCGCATGTGAGTGATCGTTAATTCGATCGTTCGCCTTTACTCAATGGTAATGTGATCGCTTAATACGTTCTAATGCAAATAAACGCAAACCACTGTTTAGTTTTCTCTCTCTGTGCATAATACTCACATCATTACAAATATATCCTTCAATGGTATGCTGACTGCTCCCTCCCATTCTCTCTTCTGTAGATTAGATGCACCTAACACAACTAAATCTATTTATTCTATTCTGGTATGAGCGATATATTCTGCATAAGAGAAGAGAAGTAGTTAGCTATACACCCGTCTGAAGTCTCAAGGATGCTGATACGACTTCATATGTATTTGTTATAATTATAGCATGCTAATAGATAGAAAACCAACCAAAATCAAAATCAGCATATGTTTGGTACCTGAAATACACATGATGGGAATTCGCACTGTAAATTGGATGTCGGTTTCTATATATCTAGATCTATATCTACATATAGTATACTATTATGTGCCTCATATTATATGTTGTCAGTTAGAATAGGCGGGTTCAAGAGGTTAGGCGAGCTAGTGCTTATATTTAATTAAGGAGGAAACTAGTATAATGAAAACGCGGAGATGAGAACAGCTAGAGGGAAAGTAGGACACAAAACAGAAAGCTTTTCGGCAAGGGTGAGATGGTAGCTCGTCTAATTATCTTCCCTTACATTCACCAACGCTCCAAACCTGTTCCTCATAACCCCGTTCTATTTTCTTTATTGTTTACACTGTCACTTTCTGATGTACACGATCATTTTTCTTATTCATTGGTTCCACTTTTAACGAATATTTATTCTCTATTTTGATACTTAGATTTTCATTAATTCATTTTTATTAATTAAGTCATTTATTTAATCGTTTACTTTAAAAAGATCCAACAGCTCACGTCATTAACAGAGTCAAGTTAAACGGAAAAATGTTTAGTTTATTCCGGTGGTTTTTTCGTTTCTATGACCTTGAATAAATTTATAAAAATGATGTGAGTACCATGTACGAAAAAGAGTATAAATAAAAATAGTTGTAGAGCACTTCAATGCTTCGCAATATGAGACGTGCAATTTTTTATGGATTGTATCCAATCTGATTTTCAAAAATCGAGTTTCTATTATTTTTTTGGCGATTGAAAGACGTTGTCAGGTACCAGAACTGATCCAAATTTGACATTGATCGGTGAGTAGATTCCGATTTTAATTGAAGAATTCAAATTAAATTTCGTATTCTCCTTTTTTTTGTTTCTTTCGCGTATTACCGAAACGTGATGGGAAGCTTTCAAAATCTAATCAGCTATTGAACTTACTAACGGCTATCGATTATAATCAACCAAATTTGCTTTACTCATCAGATAATTATCTGATGAGTAAAGCAAATTTGGTTGATTTATTTGAAAGGTACTGTGAACGAAACCAGTGGGGAAAATGGTTTTATGTACGTTTGAATGAGTAGCTTTAAAACTAATTGACGAAATAATCAAAAAATCATGTTGTTGATAGTGCCGAATGTTCGACGAATTACCGTGGTCTTCAATAATAGTTTTTGAAGAAATTTTATTTTCGTGTTGATACCGAAAAAATACTGAAGACTTCATGAGAGAAAATTTTCAGGATAAATCAAAGCAATATCAGTGACTGTCAATTGTACTTTTTTTATACATTCAATCATTAAAATTTAAAATCATGCATGATAATGCCGGGTCGTGCACATGCCGCAATCACGCCTGCTGAAAAGAACATGATTGAGTGTGACCTTACACAATCATGCGTTATTCATGCTCGATCATATACAATTCATAAATGATTATATCTGTTTAATGCTTAGTTAAGAATAATCACGCGTACTGAATTTTTCAAAAGAAGGAAAAAATTAAAAAATTCATTTTAAAGGCTATGCAAAATTCAAAATTTTACTATTCTCCGAAATTTTCAATTTTTAACTTCCCGCTAAGAAAATTGAAAATTTTCAAAAGTCGGTAAGTTATTGGTTTTACCCCGTTTTTCGAAAATCGACTTTTCATCAGATCTCGACGTTTTGAGATTCTAGGAAGCTTCATTGACAACATTTCACTTATTTTGTTTTTGAGCTCTTTGAGCTTAAAAGTACAATTTCTGAGTTATTTTGAGAGCTCAAAAGTCTGATAGAAGTTTGATAAAACACTATGTTTTGAATTTTCAAACCGCAATAACTTTTGAGAATGAATGAACCGATTTTTACGCGGTTGGTGGCATTCGACGCAGTTTTTGAAACCTCATAACGGATCTTTAAGTTTAAATCGATCGAACGACGAATTTCGAAGTAATTCCAAAAAAAACACTTTTTTCGAAATTTTTCGTTTTTGATGACTCTCGAACGAATCAACCAATTTTGTCGGGACTGGTGGCAATCGACGTGGTTTTTCAAACTTAAGAGCGAAATAGTTTTTGGAATTGATCGGTGCAACCATTTAGAAGTTATGCCAAAAAAATGATTTTTTGAAAATTTTATTTTTGAGATTTCTCAAAATCTAGCGAACCGAATTGATTCAAATTTTTACGAAATTTAATGGCAATGATACTCTTTAGATCGCCACCTATTTCGAGCCGATCGGTCAAGCCGTTCAAAAGTTATAAGAAGTTTACATACATACACACACACACACACACACACACACACACACACACACAGCCGCACGGACACCATCGCGGGGATAGTCAGGGAAGCTTCCTGTGACCTTAAAACGTCGAGATCTGATGAAAACTCCATTTTCGCAAAACGGGGTGAAACCAATAACTTCCCGAATTTTGAAAATCTTCGATTTTCTTAGCGGGAAGTTAAAAATCAATAACGGTCACATTTTTCTATAAAAATGATCAAATGGAAATATTTATTAATAAAAGATATTTCATTTTTTATATTAATAATAGATATAGGTCTTATTTCTACATTAAAATACGACTATTTGCTATCTGATGACTAGGTATACTGTGCAAAATATTCGCACAAGTTAACTAGTACTTGTTAATTATTTATTGTTCAGGTTATGTGCATCGTCTATACACTTATCACTTCGTTTTCACGTATGTATAAAAAAAATATAATCATGTGTTTAAACTAAAGATGCAGAAATGTGAAGATTCATAAACGATTTGACAGGTTTGTGAAAAGTAACTTCAATTGAGCCAGTACAAACGATGAGAAAAGTATGAGTCTAAAACGTGCGTTTCTTATTGTGAAATGGAAAAGGCTCAACTTTATTCAAGTGTGACTAGATACGTATATCCCTACAAAATCAATATTCATACTCACTTTTCACTTGATAAAAGGTAATACTAGCACCCTTAACACAAGCTTAAGTTCACACAAGCATACTTTAAATTCCGGATGCATAAACGTTAAAAATAATCCAAGGAGTAAGTATAAGTGCAAGTCTGTGGTTGTGTGATAATACGTCCACATACATATATAAATACGTGTGTGTGTGTGTGTGTGTATGTGTTGTTGAAAAACCAAGAGAGTAAGTTTTAACAACACCCGTTGGTATTATCAGACCAGAAGCAGCACTCATCGAAGTAGGCAGCACGTTAGAACTCTTTCAGCATCTCTTATCCGCAAAACTCATTCCATCATTGCATTTTCGCTTACTTTCACATACCTATCTCATCCCCTTGAGAAACCACTTCCATGTGGTAGACGTAGGATGAAGAAGAGTTTCGGATGATGAGCCCAGAGTTGCTCCACTTCGCTTTCGGCTGTACCGTTCGGTGCCTTGGGGCTCTCGCCAAATGGAAAGAAGTAATAAACGATTTACTCTTATAACTAAGGAGACCAGACCAGCTCGATTACTCTGGCCAACAACTTCCCAATTTAAGTAGATAATTGTTCGAAATAAAAAATTTATCACTGCCAAGTTGATAAATCCTTTATAGCAAATAATCTAGGTTGAGTTGTTTTGAAAATAAAATCCTACAAAAAACAGTTTTACTGTAAATTGTTGCACCAAGTAGGTGTTTCACTATTTTTAAAATAATAATAATTTGATTTTTACAAAAAATTATGATATGAAAAAAAAAAACTAAACACATACGCTTTAGATTGGACATAAAATAATGGTGGAACGAATAAAGATTCTAAAGTGTAGAAAAAATGTTCTATCCATTAATTTTGGGACGAATTTAAAGCTGTGCAAAAATAAATCATCTTTACTAAAATCATTTAAAAAATGTTTCGAAATTGTCCTAAAAATGTTCTGAAATTGTCCAAAAAATGTTGCTTCCATTAATTTTGGGACAAATCTACAGCTGTGCAAAAATAAATTAGCACTTCTTAAATCATTTAAAAATCGTTTCAAAAATGTCCTACAAAAGTTCCAAAATTGTTCTAGATATGTTCCAAATTTGTTTTTAAAATATTCTAAAAATGTTCCAAAATTTGTTCTCAAATTATTGGAAAAATGTTCCACATATGATTTTAAGGGCAAAATTTTAACTAAATTGTTTAAAATAAAACGCGTTGATCCTTAAATTATCTTAGAAGTATTCCAAAAATCTTAAAAAAAAATACTTAAAAGTCACAAAAAAAAGTCCTTAAAATGCACTATTTGAAAATTTCCGATTATTTATGTGATGTGAACAAGTTCTAATATGAGCAAAATTGGTCGATTAGTTCTGAAATGGTAGCCATTTAAAATTTTCAAAATAGTGAATTTGATTGAGAGGAGATAACTTAATTTTGAAAAATACAGATTAAGGCTTATGAAATTGCCTTTTATTTGACTTATGAATATTACTCCACAAGTTATTAGAAACGAATAAAGATAATTTATTTCTAAGAAATTTACCTTCCATCTCGGTTAAGGCTGTATGGCGTTTTTTTTTTATTTTCTAGAACCCGTCAAAAATATTGTATACCTATGAATATTATTGAATTCACAAATATAATTTTTCATCGATGAATATCATCCGTAATTACGAAAATAATATAATATTTATTATAAGAAGCTATGCGTTTAAGTCAAAAAGCACATGCAGAAGATTGCTTCCTACATCTTTCGATCTTTTCAATATCCATACCGAAGAATCGCAAAAATTCGGATATTAGTTTGGTGTTTTACGTCTTGTACTCGTAATCGTGAGCGAGGAAACTGAGTATACACGAAATGAAATGGAGAGCCGAGCCACTGAGGACTTTGAATATTATATATTGCATGTGTGTGTAAGGGGCGGAAATGTTAGCGGATAAAGAACGTAAAGGAATAAAAATAAGGGAAAGAAAAAAAAATATAATAATAATAAAAAGAAGAAAGTACTCATTGGGTTTATTGCTATATGGAGGAAAATTTCGGTCTTTGAGCTTGTGCCAAAGAACGTACCTTCAAAAATGGGGCAAACAAATCGGTTGGCTCAGACGTTTGCGTAATAGAAAACGAAATAGGATGTCGATGCAACGTGTTGTTTTATTAGGGTGGGGAATCATCTAAGTATCACCCAGTTTTTCTTCCGAGAATGAGAATGGATAAAAAATATAAATAAAAGAATAAGAGTTAACGCTAACGGTCTTACATGTGGAAACTAGTGAATAGAATTTGTTAGTGAAATTTTTTCATCTTTCATGTGTTACGTCTCTACATACGTACCTACATGTGTGCTACTATACTTGAAAATGTTTTGCCAATCTCTCGTCAAAGGTTCTGAGTAAGAGACTTTTGGGAAAAGATTTAACGTTCTACTTATAAAAGTAAAAAGTGAAAAGCCCGTATGTATTTGACAGTACCGGTAAAGTGAAATAAAAAAAAAAAATAAATTTGACATGCCTTTTGCCCGTCTCTATAGTTACAATCTCTGATGTCGCTTTATTAAAAGAGTGACGCTGTCTATACGTTTATATATTTGCTCGTTGTGAGTTTTGTTGTTTTTTTTTTTTATTGTAATATATAAATTGATGAGGTAAACGAGACATAATCGATGTAGACATGATCTAAAATTTCAACATCACTTGCTCTCAGAAAAGTTGGGATGGTAAATGACTGCAGTCTCTCTTTCCGACACGCGAGCGAACGAGTTTTGACATTTAACAGTTTCGCTTAATCAGCAAAGTGCTCGCCAGAGAATTGAAATGCTTTCACATGAACTATGTATATTGTACAAGAGGAATGAATGTTAAAGCAAAATCACAGATTTTTAATTAATGGATGTAACTCCTCTTGTATTACACTGTTGCCGTGAATGCTAAGTGACAAAATTTCTATTCATCGAAGTTTGTTTCAACTAGTTTATAATATTTCATGGGATTTACATTACTTCATTGTTTATTGCTTATTCTCTTTTAATAATTTTTTAGCTTTAAATTTACGATAAGATAGATTTTTTAATTTTTAATCGTATTAAAAACATTATATATTATTAATCGAAAAAAAAATTAATTTTTGGTATATTAACAATTTTCCCCTTATACCTTTAATACGATTTGCAATTTTGTTATAATTTCATATCAAACTCAAAAGAAAAATAATTATCTACTGACCATTGTAAGAATAACATTAAAGAATGATTTTAATAATAAGATAATTACAACAAGTATAAGTAAACTACAATAGATTAATTATAAAAATATTTTAATTTTAAAGTTCGCACAAAGTATTTCGCGAATAGTATTTTTTTCGTATATAAATTGAATGATCTCTTTCGTTTTGGTGCATGAATCATAGAAAATAACCACTTGAAGACTGTGAAAACGGCAGTTAGCCAGCTACGCAATAGAGTGTACCCCGATAGCCAGATTTTCTGGTCAAAAGGTTGGTGTCAATAAATTACCACCAACATATCGATAACTTCTGATTTCGTAAAATTATTAGTCGGCAGTGTATCATAATATAAAGATTGAGATTTCTCAATGATTTGGTAGTGTGGGAAAAAAACTTCTAATATTCCCGAGAGTTTCGATAAGCAACCATGTTTATTAGGAGAGTATCTGGACCATCATTTATTATTCCTTATGCATCAGCGCCCATCTCTATTGAATTTTTATTCGTTCTTTTTTTTTAAATGTTCATATTATGGTTTGTTAAAATATAATTTACTAGCTGTTACTCGCCCGCTCCGCTGGGCGCTTTATAGAATTGCATTTTTAGATTTAGACTTGAAATTTAATTAGAGTATTGTTTTGACTTGCACAGATTCCCAATTCTATCGAATTAGCATGCACCTTTTATCTATATAATTATTCTAGCTAATATTCATTATCACTTTCAATGTGCAATCATGATAACATTCCCGCGTCTTTCTTACAAAAGTGAATAATAATTGATATGAAAAAAAAAATTTGTAATAAGCATTGAAAGTTTTAGTTAAAGAAGTTACAATAAAAATTCATTATTTCTAAGTCAAAAAAATAGGTTCCAAATAAGTAATCACCACCATATCATATATTAAAATCTCCGAAACACGCTGCATCTTATGGTATAAGTATTATTTCGATCGGTTCAGTAGTTTTCGCAGTATAACCGGACAAATAAAACCGGCTCTCCATCTATTAGTATAGATTTTCTTTAAAAATTATGGTGTGGACCCCTTCACAAAGATTTGAAAAATTCACCCCTCAGACCATTTATGTATTAATGGTCATGATATATCACTTTTTTTATGTACACAGTAAAAAAATTTCCGTCAAATTTAACACAAATATTTGTGTTACTGACTGTTTTTACACAAACTAATGTTAATTCAACATTCTAGTGTGTTAAATCAACACATGAGAATGTGAAATTCTACACACTAGAGTGTAATTAATATTCTACACAAAAATTTTTACACTTTACACCATGACGAAAAATTTTTTAGTGTGTAAAAAAAATAATTAATCGATTTGAAAAACGTTTTGATAAATTCAGAGATCTTTTTTTTTAGAAACAATGTGCTTTTTGTATTTTTTTTTATTTGTTTAAAGTCGCATAAACTACTAAGGTCATGAGCGACTACGGTAGGGGGTAAACTTTTGAGATTGGAACTCGTTTGTATTTCTTGGGCTGAGCAGAATAATACACTTAAATATTGAAAATATTCATTGGTGTACGCCGGATTCGAACCCGGTCCAATGCTTTGGTAGCAAGGGCCGGATCCGATAGGCTACTGCGCGCCTCTGCTTTTTGTATTATTAATACGTACAAAATGATTTTTAAGCGATTCTTACTATCAGACATTAATTAAATTTTTTCAGCAATTTCAACCCATCTAAATTATTTCATTTTTAATTTAAAAAAGAAATTTCTAGGAAACTTAAAAAAATAAATTTAAAATCTGAAGCGATATTGATTGCTGAACTTTGCCTGTTTCAATTGCCCCTATTGCAATCTACTTTACTGGAGGATTTTGAAGCCACAAAAGTGAAAATTTCTTCAGGATTCAGTACAGCTAAGAACTATAAGGGAGATTATAACCGTGCTTTATAATTACGAGTATCATTTCGAAGAATCAACTGACCTATTTTGAATTGTAAAGATCACATTTCACGCTTATACATTTCCCAATATTATTGAATACATCATTGATTTGTGGAAATAATGTGTTTTATTTGGTTATCATGTAAAAAAAGTAGAGAAAATTTACTTTTGTAAATCTTAAAATAGTTTATTTTTATCTCTTAGTTAGATTGCCTAGTTTTTAACGTCGACCCGTTATCTTTACATTTCTGGTTTATACACTTTATTGCTGTAATCCGTTTGTTACATTTTCCATGGTTTACTTAACAATTCTCTTTTACTGACAGAACTATAATATTATATTGATGTTGAAATAACCACCATAAAGTTTGTATTGCAGACTACAAAACGTACTACTTATAAACTGAGGGTAACTAATAAAAGATTTTATACCTGCATAATCCTGGGTACCCGGTACCGGGTTACTCAAACAATTTTTTTTTTTCAAAAATTTTCACTGCGTAATAAAATTTTTTCGGCAATTAAATAATGAAATGTCTTTAAAAGTGACCATTAGTCTGGTTGGAATAGTGGCCTTACTTTAAGTTAATTGTATACGAGCTTAATAGGTCTGACCTTGGAATTAAAACTATTATATGTTCATTAATTTAAGTAATACTAATTACTAGTAAATATTTTTCATAATAATCAGCAAATAAAGAACAAATTTTTTTAAACTCGTAAACTAGGAAAGAGAATGCAAAAAATTTATAAAATTTTTTTCGTACTACTTTCCAGAATAGCGTGAGAACCATAACTCTAAAAAAAACATAATTTATCTTTTTTTTTACTTAATACTAATTTGCAACTAAGCAAAATCCGTCAAAAATTGCCGAAAAAATTCTATAATTTCTTTTACTTCCTTAATTTTGGTGACGAAGAGTGCATTGCTTTTGTACGATTTGTACATCTCTCTATAGGTTCTTCAGTAGACTTACTAGTAAATAAGTTTCTACTTGAGTAAGTATATTTTGAATAAATATATTTTTCAGTACGAATGTACAATAAAATTTTGTGCAGTAGAGACAAGAAACAATACGTGCAGAATTTTGTTAACTATTAACAAATCTTATTTGAATGAAATAAATGGGTGAATTCAACCGAATAAACCCAAACAAAATAGTATTTGGTTGAAAGTAATCCAAATTTAAATGAAACAAATTTGTGCATATGAAATACGTATTTGTAAGTTATTTTAAATAAATCTACGAATTTAAATCAAACAAACTGTTTTCTCAGTGTAGGTATATACCTCGTTTTGCCTGCCCCTTCCTCTCGCCCGTTCCTAATTCTGGATTATGATGTAGATACAAAATTTTTGTTATTTTCTGTTCAATTTATGAATCCTTTAATGTTTAATTCAAAAATATTCATTAAATAAAAATAAATTAAATAAAAAATTTTGAATCTTCTTTAGAGCGTGATACAGATAGGTATCGATATATGCAGACAGATGTAAAAAAATCAAAAAGTATTATAAAAATGTAACTTTTCTCTGTCGGATCATCTTAAACTGAATGTCAAAGTCGACAAATTTCTTGTACGTTAGTAAGAAGACATAGAACAGCATAATATTCAGTCAAGTTTAACTGTGAGCGAAAAGTTTCGGTTAAGTAGAAGGTAGAAGATAGAAGGGTGCAGAGGTGAGAGGAGGAAGATATATGCAGTTGAGTACGATAGAACATGTCCGTACAAAATAGAAGAGGAAAGGAAAGGGTTTTCGATAGATGATTCTGCTAAAGTCCCAGTTACGAAGGCGTAGCTTCACTTCAAGACCGCGTTACTTCCGAGTCAGCGGTACCTTTTGATCTTTTTGCGTCTAGACTTCCTCAAGCTTATCACTCCTTGTAGGCAATGCTGCACAGTCACCGAGTTTTGAGTTTAGTTCCGTTCGTTTTTCAGCATCAGGTATGCTACGAATGAAACACCAGTACCCGGTTCGAGTTATCGAAACTTTTTACCAGCACTATTATATAAGAAGTCTACTCACTTTCGTAATTCATTTAACTCTTTACTTATATCCTGCTTGGATCATTAGATTTTAAATGTCCACTATTTAGTTCAATTTCATTCGAACCAGGGGAGAAATTTAATATTTTTATTTCATGCTTTACGCTGAAAGAAAAACTTATTAATTCATAATAAATTCATTTTGTTTAATAATTCATTCATTTATTGAATATTAATGATGATTTTTTAACGATTCGTGAATACTAGCCGAACCGTGCGAATATTTCTCACTATATCGTGATCAAATAATTAATATTCATATTGTAATGGGGAAAAAAAAATTTATATTCATTACTATTGTTAAAATTTTAAATAAAATATATTTCGTTAATAAATATTTGAATTTACTCATCTCCGAGTAATAATATGTAATAATATGATCATTAGTTGTTTGATCATAATATTGTATGGAATATTTCGTTCATGACGTTAATTAATTACACTATATATTGCACGCCTTATAAGCGAAGCGTTGAGGTTGTGCTCTACTCTCGACATTTCAAAAAAAACAGTTTTCTCGAAACTGAAATTGATTTTTTGTTATTTATATCGCACTTACAGATTAATATGAGTACACTTATATCAAGTCAAATAATTTGTCAGGCACATAAAATATATTTCGATAACAATTTTTTTGTTTAACATAGTAAATAATAACATTAAAAATAATTTTTTCTGGACGTCCGTGTGTCTGTGTTTATGGATTGGTATGTGGCAGGGAAATTGGTCGAAAAAATGATCGTATTACCGGAACAATTTTTTTTTTACTATCTAAATAAAAGTAACACACGACGGACTTGATCAATTAAGGAAGTACGAGCACTAAGGCAACTTTTGATAAAAGGCCTGATTTTTTTTTAATATGAAGTTTAAATATGTCTAAACAAATTCCGAAAATTTGAAGGAGATTGCCCGGTCATTTAAATAAATAATTAACTTTAAAGTTGAGCAATTTAATATTGGTCTTATGGGGTAACCTTCAAACATTGATACATTTCTGTATTTTTGTCGTAAAACTGTCAGTGAATATTTTTAAAAAACTTATGGATGAAAGTAAATATATTAGTGATAAATTTAATTCAAAAACATTTACACTTGCCCGACTAATTAAAGTGTATTAATTAAAAGAAAAATAAATGCCGCCACTAGCCTATGTTAAATGTATATCTATATATTGAAAAAAATCATATGGATACTGCGTTCCTCTTACCGCGCTAGAGTCGATACCTATCCCCACCCCGCCTGGCGCTCGTACTTCCTTAATATGAGGGTTCAATTCACTGTTGTTGAATTATTATTTATAAAAAACATTTATGACTGCAGATTTTTTTGTATATCTATCTATACATTTTATTATAGTATTTTTTTTACTCACCTGAGTTATGGCGCCACTAAAGCATAGCAGAGTTTTTTATTATTTTGCTTTTTATCATTTATTTTAATCAATTTTATTGTGAAAAATGAGATTATGAGACATGCACTTTTGGATTTTCCAAACTTTTTATTTATGAACTAAGTGGATAATGGATAAGACTTCCAGCATTCGTGTGTAAGCGCACCCGCTTCGCTCGTTACGCCAATCTTCTCATTGCCGGAAGTCTCGTCCACTCAGTAAATAACAATTTATATCACACTTATAAAAATGCGTCAATTTTATTCAATTAATTTGCGTGATCGATTAAAATAAAATGCACAAATTCAAAAGCTGTCATATTAGTTGAACGACTACTAATAGATGGCACCATCGATAGCCTTTCAACATAGTTTAATGTTTGGCTACATTGGTTTAAACCAACGCCTTGTATCCTATATTAAAAAAAAAAAAAAAAATAGTTTAATGTTTGGCTATATTGGTTTAAACGGTGTACATATATGTTGTCTTAGACTTGATGTAAAGTTATAGATTTTATATGAATCGTTTATTTGAGAAACCCCATAAGTCGTATTTTTTTCGAAATCGGGTTTATTGCATTTTTCGATTCTTTGAATTTCCCCTCACTTATACCAGCACCAAAAAATATTAAATCCGTGTTCAATACCTAACCAATCGGTCGATATAAATCTCGTTTAGTTGAGAAACCCCATAAGTCAGTGACTTATGACTTTCAGTGACTTTCAAACAAAAAAAAAATTTCTACAATTCTTCAATGTTTTTAGTCAATAAAAAATAAATTCAAAGTTTTATATATATATAATTTTAAAGTTTTCTCAAGATCAAAAATATAATAAATAATATAAACCGTCAATACTTGTTTTAATTTTGGTATGAAAAGTTATTTTCAATAAAATGTTATCATTTATAAATAAAATTGAATAATATTTTATCAATAGATATTTTCTGAAAAGCGAAGGACGGAAATATCACCAGGCAGCAACTCCGCAAACGGAAATATAAACGGAATAGTAGTCTGCATTTGAATCTCCAATTTCCCACGATCTTAACATACCCTCTACTCTGTACTCCGAACAGCTTGACATATAATGGACGGCTGGAAAGACTTCGAGTCTTAAAGTTAAGGAAATATTCATAATTTTTCCAGCACTGATTTCCCGCATCATTTTAAGTTATTTAACATATGATTTTTTTATTCTTTTCATATTTGCGGTACCACAAAGCGTAGAAAAAAAAGTTTTCTACGCTTCAGAATACAGTATCGCTACTGTCACCATACGCACGTTACGAAACACTGGATCGCTATGGTCACTATCCGTTTTGCTAATTTAGCGATCTATTGAATACACCTAGCGGTGATGGAGATACTGACTTTGCATAATTTATTATTGATGTTTCAAATAATGATTTATATAATCGAAGCCAAGTTTTATAAATATTTTATCCAGTAATAATAATTACGACAATAATCACCATGCACTTAATAATTGTCGATAAACAATGACAAATGAGGTTAGGAACTTACGCCGAAGAACTGGCGCTTCGAGGTTAGATCGCGACCGTCAGGATCCGTTCCCTGATTATAGCGATATACCGTTCACGATATAACGGATAGTGAAGCGTAGAAAACTTTTTTTTCAGTGCATATTTCCGAATTTTTTCGACAACGATATCTCTCGAACCGATCAACCGATTTTCACGTTATTGGTGGCGATCGACGTAGTTTTTATCGGCAATAGCGTCTCCAATTCATTGCGGATCTTTATCATACTTAACATACTTATTCTACAGATGAATACCAAGATCAAGTTCAAAGATGAGCTTAATCGATCAAGTAGTTTCAAAATGGCATGCTTTTTAAATTTTCAAAATCGTTGAAATTAATATTTCTTTACTTTCTTTCTCGAATAACTTTTGAATGCGATAACTTATCCAAGCTCTGTAAATTGCATCTGAAAGCTCTTCAAATAAGCTTTAATTTAAGTATCATAATGTATGTGTGTATAGTTTCAAAATTACGTCCGATTTCGCTATGCCTATATATCGTGATCGTTGATAATTAATCTATATATTTTATTCAATCTCTGAGGAAGTCATGATACACGAATTCCTCATAAAATAAAGATTGACATTTTTGATTTTAAAGTATTTCAATTATTTTTTATAGCGAAATCTTGCTAGGAGAAGTAGTGAGAGTATGAAATTTTCAAATTTTTCAAATTTTTAAATGCTGTTATTTCTAAATTAATTAACCAATTGAGATCATATTTAAACTTGACCTCAAATTTAGCAAATTAAGCAAATTTTATAATTGGCATAGTAGAATAGGACATAATTTTGAGACTACATATATATATATATATATATATATATATATATATATATATATATTTAAAAAATTTTTGCGGTTCAAATATTCGAATCTACCGTAGTCGAAATTTAAGTCGTAGATTCAACGTATTGAATGTTCAAACCGTAAATTCGACGTATTAAACGTTTCAAACGTCAGTTTAACATATTGGAAGTAAAAAATATAGATTCATTATTTCAATAAAAAATAAAGTCAACTGTTTTAAAAAAAAATATATGACCCATAGTAAAAATCAAAAGTTACAAAGATCGTTATTGACATACTCAAAATTATCTTTCTAGTTGATCATTTGGCGTCTAATAGACTCTTTCTAAAAGAAAACTGAGCTTGATAGCTTCTAAGGCCAAATTTTCTAGCTGTGAGAGTACCCAAAGATACTCCAATTACCACTGGTTCTTAATTAAACACTTGATAGTCTTCTTAAACAGCCATACACCTTCGAAAAAAAAAAACATTTTGGAAACCATTCCACAAGTAAAAAATTCGGACTAAGTATTTTTATCGAACGGATGGTAGAATTTCAACCAAAAAACTGAAATTCTGCCTAACAGAATTAAAAAAACATTTTTTATCGTACTTCCGTTTAAAAGTATGTAGTTACTTTCAATGCGTATACTGTAAAAAATTTTTTAAGTCCATTCTAAGAGAAATTTTTTTCACCAAAAAAAAATTAATATGTATCGACTTGAAATAATCTAAAATGAATAAAGAACAGGACATCAGGACGTTTAATTGTTTTGGTGTAACATGTTGAATGAAAAATTTTAAAGCACAAAAAAATTTGTAAGTCTTAAAAACTTAAAAGTTTTCAAGTCCTGTCTAAGAATAATTTTTTTCGGATAAAAAAAAAGTATATCTGTACGGACTGAAAATACCTTGAATTGGATAAGTAGCATAATTTTAACATGTATTTTCTTTAGTTTGAAAACTTCACTGTTTACATCGTCCAAAAATCTGAATATTTGTTGACTTACGCAGGCGCCTTGCGTAGTCTCAATACATTCTGTACTGTGCAAGTTAATCTACAAATAATATAAATTTAGTCATTAAGTCTGTTGTGAATGATATATTTATATTAATGTCATTATTTATAGAGTGAACAAAATCAAAAATACTTATTTTACTAAGTAAACAAAGTGATCATCTTTATTTCTATATTTTTACTTTCTTACATCATGGACACTGGAACATGATGTCTTGATTTCAATTAATTTATCAGTTTCTAGCAGTTTGTAGCCCATTATTATTTATAAATTAAAAAAATTTTTTATATCCAACACTTAAAAAAAATTTCAAACCCTGGGACTTTGAAATTTTTTTAAGGTGTAAACAGGGAATAAGTCATACACTGGAACATGGTGTCTTAATGTCAATAAATTTATCAGTTTCTGGCAGTTTGTAGCCCATTGTTATTGATAAATTAAAAAAAATTTTTTGATTCAACACTTAGAAAAATTTCTAACTCGGGGACTTTGAAATATTTTGACGGTGTAAACCCGGCATATGTCATACACTACAACATGGTCCCTTAATTTCAATAAATTTATCAGTTTCTGGCAGTTTGTAGCCCATTGTTATCGATAAATTAAAAAAAATTTTCAATTCAACACTTAGAAAAAATTCAAACTCGGGGACTTTAAAAAAATTTTCGGTGTATACGCGGCGTATACTTAGGATGAATTCGACACGTATACACTATGTATACTTGGTGTATACTGAGCATAAACCGATCCGCTAGGGTATTGATCACAAAAAAGAAGAAATATAAATTAAGACATTAAATAACATCAATTAATATTAATCATTATCTACAGTACGATTTTTAGAATGCTATAGAAATAATTTATTATTTCTATAGCATTCTAGTTTATTTTTTAAAATAAACTAGAAATTTCCCTGACCCAAGTTAAAACTCCCTGACTTTTCACTGACTATTCCAGAAATTTCAAATTCCTTGACATTTCCAGGTTTTCCAGGTCAATCGCCACCTTGATAAAGTATGTTGAGTTTAGAAAGGATCGATTAAAAATTGTAAATGCTATCATCGGGACAAGCCGCGTTCTATCGTATATATACATACATACATAAACATACATACATAAACTTTTGAACTATACATATTTTCTGAATCAGCTCGACGAGCTGAGTCAATATATAGCAAAATTTTTCAAAAGTTTCGTCATGAGGACCAACGCTATCGTTAGATTTCTATTAAATCTACTAAAAATAGCAATTCATCGATTTAGTAAAAATTTTGATAAATTCAGCAATCATTTTTCTTCGTGATAGTGTTTTTTTTTAATTAAAAATTAAATTATTATCTAAAAAATATTCAACCTGCAATCATTGCTCATATAACTTTAACAATGTAGATAAGATGTTGTAAAAAAAAAACATTTTTTATTTTTTCTAAGACACGAATTATTATTAATTATTTAACAATTAAATAATTCAGTTAAAATAATAAAAATACTTATTACAAAGTTAAAATACATTAGAAATTATTTTCAAAAATAAGGTCCTTTAGCAAAAGGTTTCCGAGCATTAGTAGGAATAACATAGTAAACTCCTCTAATACTTCTATTAACAAATTCACCTGCAAGTTCCAGTACGCTTTCTTCCGAAATCTTGCCACTTGCAATTTCGCCCTTTAAATTCTCAGGGTACCCCCAAAATCCAAGCTTAGAAGTAATAGATTCCGCGAAGTATAACGAAGCCCGTGCGTGATGGCAGACAAGGTCAAGCATCTGGCATCCAGGTTGTGTTTTTCCCGAATTCATTATGAAATCGACGTGTCCACAAGCGTCTACCCTGCCTAAAATAGACGAATGATAAACATCCACAAATACGGCGTCCGAAGAGTCCAGTTTAGCGTCTAATCCTATTATTCCCAGCAGCGGTCTAGCGGGGTCCAAACCAGTGATCCGCTTGAGTTTGTGGTTCCCCAGGTAGTTTGAGGCTATTGCAGGAATATGAGCACCCAGACTGTGTCCTATTGCGTGGATATCCTGGACCCCATTTTTCATCAACACTAGGAAGAGTCTCGCAACATAAATCGCGCACGGTAAGAAATTTCCATTATTTTTTATTCTGCATGGATTTTAGATTTTACAATGGTCCATATTACTAGTGAACTTTATTGACTCAGAACAAAATTCTACAATGGCCCATAGTAATTTCCGAAACAAATGAAATCAGACATAGCAAATGGTAGAAATTGAAGTGTTCCATAGTAAAATGAAATATGCGATAATTTAAATTTCCGAATGTACTATAGCAAAAAAAATAAGAAAATGTCTATAAAAAATAAAAAATTTTAAAGTAAAAAATGTTTTTAGCAATCAAAAAAAATATCAAACCAAACAAGATTTTTTTTTGTTTGCAATAATTTTTAAAAATATTTTTTTAAAATATAGATTTTTTATTTGTTTTTTATTTTTTTTAATTTTTAACAATGAACATAGGATTTATTTTTTGGCAGTTAATTTTATTATAAATAATTATAAACACAATATATTACTTTTAAATATTATTACAGTTTTAATACAATTAAAGCTTACAGTTAATAGAAATTTAACGTCAAATACAAAGCTATTTTCAATTTTTTTTTTTTTTTTTGAATTAAGAATAACATGCAAGTAAGTAGCAATTTTTTTTTCATAATAAAAATAACAAATACAATACAAAGAAAAAAATATTTACTGATAAGATTTTTGGATGTCTGACATTTTTTATTATTATTAGAAAAGTGTCGGTTGCAGGTTAACTATCAAATGTTTGTTTACATTTTAATTTTTCACGGTAAATTATTAAATATTTTATTATTTATGAATCTTACAAATTTTCACTAACTATTGATGTGTTGGTGGATTTATGAACTTATATTTATTTAAAACTTAATGTTTATTGCAATTTTCATAACACCGTTAACCACTACTGATAGCGTCTGTACACTTATGTTCACAAAACAAAGCAACACGAAAAAATGAAAGAGCGCGCGTCGCGACTGACGCGCATACGTTTACTATGGGACATTTGAAAATTTCATATTCACAATTTTAAATTTAAACCGAGTACACGTGACTAAATGTGAAACTATTTTATAAATTTTTATTGTCGACTGAGCAAAAGAAATTTTACTATGGAACTATAGTGAAAAGTTTTAAGCACACTAACAGTTTCTGTTTTGTCAGTTTACGAAAGTTTTTTTATAAATGTTTATGTAACAGTTGCATGGCCAAATTTACTATGGTCCCTAGTAAATATTGATTGGTACAATATGATATTCTTATATTTTTATGGTAATATTTTAAATAGAGTCATTAAGGTTCAGTCTTATTATGTATGCATAGTAAATTTCTACAGAAATTTCTTACCGTGCGACTATTCTTGAAAACCCAATTGTCGTGATATACATACTACCTGCATGATAAGACCAGTTCACCATTATTACGTTACAGTCAAATTTAAATAGGTACACTGATAGAAGGATTTATTAAATATTAATAAATTTGATTTATTTGAAGATAATAATTTAATTTATTAAATTTTAATAAATATTTTTTAACATTCAATAAATATTTATTTGGGAGAAAAGTACATTTATTAATAGTTAATAAATATTTATTAATAGTTAACAAATATTTATTAACAGTTAATAAATATTTTGTTGAGTGAATTTGTTTGGCTTGCAATGTCATATGATATGAAGGTTGCTTATAAACAAAAATCATCTTTATAAATTATTTGCATTAATTATATTACATTATAATAATATTTATTGTAAACTACCAAATTCTATCACAACTCATAATTATCTTTCATATTTTTAAATATTAAAATCGTTAATTTATTAAGTGAATTGAATTATTATCATGTATTCCAGTTATAGGGTTATAAAAAGTGTCAAAAGAAAATTGCTATTTTTGCTTTTTATCCTAAATAAATATTT
>CAJNRD030001122.1:6788753-6806215 GCA_905319865.3 Cotesia congregata
TGACTTTCAGGATGAAATTCATATTTGTTTCACAATCTGAAGTTCATCCGGAAATTCATCCGGAACCAAAATTTTTTTTGTACGGGTAGCACAAGTGAACATTTGAATAAGTAAAAGTACAAATTGGATTACTTTTGCTACCATGAAGATGTATAAATATCTCAATTTCGACAACATACCACTCACTTATAAATATCTTAATGGTCGCTTACCGATTGAAATTTTATTGGAAATTGGTAAAAAAACGTTAATAATTTATGAAATTTAATCGAATATATATTTTAGCATTGTAATGTTGCTCACAAATGTATACATATACGTATACAATGGAACCGGCGAGTTTGTGCTAATCTATCCTTTAGTCGGTGGATAAAACATTCCTAGCATTTTCCGGTCCAGGGGTGACGCTGGATAGAAAATAGATTGGTTTGTATATCGCGTTGAGGGAGAGAAAACAAGAAGGGACAGTAATGCATAGTACCGGAGTTGGTTTGAATCCAGTTTGGTTAACGACGGGTAGAATTTTAAAGGGTGAGTCCTGGTTCAATGCATCCAAATTTACCTTTTTTGTACGTTTCAATTAAGTTTTATTGTATCTTTGTTTTATATTACCTCAATCGATCAGTCGAGTTTTCTTTAATTAAAATTTTTAATTAAGAAGGCTCGAGGGAATGTTATGTTAAAATTATTTTTCAAGTTTAAAGTTTGAAGTTAGTATCCATGGATATGTTTATTAGTTTATTAATTTATGTTCAAAATTTTAAAATCCACCATTTAGTTTCTCCGAAAGAAAGTTTTAAAAATTACTTTTTTTTAATTGTTTAACACGGACATCCTAAGCACCAAAAACAACGTCAATTGTCGTAACCGCATCAAAAATTATCGATTTGTATCGGAAATATCATTAGTGGAAAATTTCAGAAAAACTATGTTTTTTTTTGTTGTTATAATTTCGAATTTTCTTGTCAGATCGTTTTGCAAGTAAGGGGTAATCTTTTTAGACTAAAAAAACTGCGTCGACTGCTTTAAGGGGTTACATGGGTTTCTTCCGGGAAAAAATGGCCTATTTTCAACAATTTTTTTTTAGTAGAAAAAATGAAATATTTTATTCAAACTTTTTACTGTCTTGAAAATACATGTTCAATAAGGGATTACTGAAATTAAAAAAAAAAAATATTAAAAACTCTGCTAATGTGACGTCATTTCCGGCGAGTTCTCGGAAAAAAGATGCGTCCGCGTGATCAGCAGAACTCCTAGCAGGATCATCAAAAGCGAAAAAAAAAAATATGTGCTTTAGTTAAGACTTCAAACTAGGTCTTGGACGAAGGAAAAAATAATGAAAATTGGATTTTTGGCAGAGGCTTTTACAAAAAAATTAAAAATTTGACTAAAATTTTGCGGCATTTTTTTTTAAATAGTTGAAATTGAAAACAAAATCCTTCGATCAAGACCTTGTAAATTATATCTCGAAGACTTTTCTAAAATTTCATCAAGATCGGTTGAGTAGTTCTCGAGAAATCTTGGGCACCGTCTTTGAAAACATAGTTTTGAGAAAAACGCGTTTAAAGTTTTGAGTGACAATACAACAGCGCCTTGAGCGCGCAACTTTTTAAAACTTTATCTCTGAAACTATTATTCGGATCAATTTGAAACTTTAGGACAAATTCTAGAGATGTTGTAGAATTTAATAGAACAAAAAAATCGATTTTTTGAACCCGTGAAACCTATGTAACCCCTTGGACTGAATTCTACAAAATAAGAAAAGTATCAAATTTTCAGTGAATAAACATTTCATTGATATGTATAATAACGAGTATCTACGATTGAAATTGACAATTATACTTCGACTAAGTATTTAAATAAATATAAAAAGTTTGGAAAATCCAAAAGTGCACGCCTCATAATCTCATTTTTTAAAATAAAATTGATTAAAATAAAATATAGAAAGCAAAATAATAAAAAACAGAAAACATTGCTATGGTTTAGTGGCGCCATAACTCCAAGGTGAGGAAAAAAAATACTATAATAAAATGTATAGATAGAAATACAAATAAATCCACAGACATACATTAGTTTTTTATAAATAATAATTTAACAACAGTAAATTGAACGCTCATATTAACTAAGAAATTCTGTCGTGTGTTACTTTAGATAATTAAAAAAAAATTATTCCGGTACGATCATTTTTTCGACCAATTTCCCTGCCACATACACTCATTCATACACGGACGTCCAAAAAAAATTATGTTTAATGTTATTATTTATTATGTTAATCAAAAAAATTGTTATTAAAATATATATTATGTGCCTGAAAAATTATTTGACTTGACATAAGTGTACTCATTTTAACCTGTAAGTGCAATATAAATAACAAAAAATCAATTTCAGTTTCGACAAAACTGCTTTTTTCGAAATATCGAGAGTAGAGCACAACCTCAACGCTTCGCTTATGAGGCGTGCAATATAATTTTACTCAATTAACAATTTCTTGGTTCAAGAAAGTCGATGACGATCAAATATTCTATTATTATTTTTAAACCCGTTCCTGCCTTATTATTTGAAACAAATAGAATATGAAACTTAATTATTTTAATTTGTGAAATAATATTCGGAGACAGTTATATTGGAATTTTTATTTTTATTTACACTGACTCATCATTGAATCTTGAAATAACTTCAATTGATATTCTTGAAATCTTTTAATAAATTATAATCTTTGCGACAGTTATAAAGGAGCGTAATTTTAATTGACGTAATAAACTTTTTAGATGCATCCAGTTATTAGCGTTTTTAAATGTGTAAATAATCTGGATTATTAAATCAGGTTGGTTTATCGAATTTTTCACTGATAATTAAATTTATTGCCATTTATTTATTTGTCTTTTCTTACATTATAAAAAAAAATTTCACTGTTTTTCAGTCATCTATATTAAATATGGCAATCTGTAAGAAGATTAAACTTAATTCTTTTTTAGAATACAATATACTTGTTAAAAATGGATGGCATAGGTGCAAAATATATGTACAAAATAAATTATTAGACAATGTAAATCATACACTCTAACATCGCACGTACATTCCCAAGCGTCCATACAGATTGTCAGGCCAATAATGCATTTCTTTGGAGAAGAAAATAAGGATATGCAAAAAACAGAGAAGAATATAGCTTAAGAACGTATATTTTAGATTCAACAAAGAAGAATCTTCAGTACGGATTTTGTCGTTTAAAATGCATAGAGTTCATAACTTATTCGCGTAGTTGATTCGCTAGTACAATTTTTACTCGTCGCGGAATCTTATAGGTCTGACTCATATAGGTCTGATACATATGGTTATATGTATTCCTTCTGACGTTTTTCTTAATAACAACTCTCACTATATATTATATGACGTCACTAGAAATTTATTTTTTATTAATATCCCCACAGAATTAGCAAAAGTAGGAACGGACATGCCAGAATAGACGTGTTAAAATATTCAACAACTCAATTACTCGAAAGTGTTCATAAAAAATTCATTTATTATTGATTAGTATCATTAAAAAAGGTACTCAGAAAATACACTCAAATTTAGTCATAGTTTTTGTTTTATTTTAACATTTATAGAAATGTCATTAAATAACCCGGGTCAAAAAATTTAATCTGTTTTATGATTAATGAAAATTTTTAATATTTTTTATTCAATTTAAATTTATTATGTGTATCTATTTTATATAAGAATTGAATCTGTTTTTGCCCGTACTATTCCCAATTCAGACCAATTTCAGATCACTTTTAATGTTATAATAAAATTGTTTTCTATTGTTTCAAGACCAAAATCAGACTTTTTTGTCACAATAATTTAACTGGTTTTGATCGCATCAAGGTCAAAAACAGATCAAAACGTTCCATAATTTTTAGTCAGTTTTTCATCGCTTGTAGATCAAAAACCGACCTTTTACGGATTTGATAATAATAATAATATTAATAATAATAATAATAATAATAATAATAATAATAAAAATAATAGTAATATATTTATTTATTATTATTTTATTCATGTCCTCGAAGATCCTCTACAGGGCACGGCTTTCCATTCTCTGAAACTAAAATAGTGACCATTCACTATTTAGTAGTGCAATGTATACCAAACGGTATTCTTTGCACTACCAAATAGTGAATACCGCTCATTAAATGATGCGTGAAAGTATAAAATTTAATATTAATCTTGTCATCTTGTCAGCTTTTAATCTTGTCGATGTACTGTGTTTGATATCGATAATTAGAAAACTCTAGATTTCGATCCATAATCAAACGATGAGAACTATTTTATATACGTATGTTAATACAAATTTATTAGTTATCACTGCAACTAATATTCGCAGTTACAAAACTTTTATAATCCATGAAATGCTAAGCTATGATAAATAAATATGACAGATGTAAGGTTATAATCGACGTTCAGTTCATAAAACAAGAGAGCGCATGAATATATTTTAAATTAATTTATTTTTTCAAATAAATGCGACTTATAATTTTTAATGAGATACTTTTGAGTCCAAAAAATTATAAGTCACCATCTTAGTCGACTTTTGGCCTTCGAACATTTAGAGTGAAAATTGTAGATCAAAAACAGCCCTAGCGGATTCTTGGTGACGGTCAAACTATGGTCAAACGACGGTGAATTCACCGTGAATTCACTTCACCGATGAAAGAAAGTCTATTGGTGGTCGAACAACCGTCGTTCGACGGTGAAAAATAAGTGAAGTTGTGAAATATTCTGACGGTGATTGCATGGTTCATACAGTGAACATTCACAAGATTTTCTTCATTTTTTTCCCACTCAATAATGATGATTTTCCGACCTCTTGATCGTTTTCAGACATAGATACAACAGTGAATGACTAGTAAAAATTCGATGAACAAAGAGTATTTCGGTGGTGAATCCACGGTAGTCTGCGAGTGAATTGCAGGTGAAATGGCGGTAAAGAAGATAGTAACGGTAAAGTAAAAATTTTATACCAGCGATCCGCATTGATAAATTGCTCGATGAAGTTTTATTTGTAAATGTAAAAAAATTTCATAAATTAATATATGGGGCTAATAAAAGATAAGTAATTAGTTAATAAAAATAATTTGAAAAAGTATTCAGTAACTATAATTTTTGACATTATAAAAAAACACCTTTTATAAATCTTTGTAAAATTTGAGGATTTTTTGTTTTATGAAATAATAAATTTAACATGAGCTCATGAAATAAAAAAAAAAATTTTTTTTTGATTAATAAAATTTAATGCATTTATTTTGGCTGACAAATTCACAGAATGATTTATTATTTAGAATTCATGGAATAGAAATAATTATCAAAACTAAATTTAGTATCCGTAAAATACATGGTGATTAAAATGCATCTTTAATACACGTCTGGGATAGCATTCAAGGAAAATTTCTTGACTTTCAAACAGGTGAACCGAGTTCGATCCCCGGTCTGGACGAAGTTATTTTACAATGAATTTTTTTTTTTTTAATATTATCGTATAGGCGAACATTTTACGAGCTTAATATCGATTATTCTGGGTGAATGCACCTGTTTTCTTTCATCGGATTCCTACGATGACACGATGAAACGACCGCAATGAGCTAGTTGTTTGCCAGTTATATGCGGGTGAAATGTCGGTCAAATCACCGTAAATTCACCCGCAGAAAAAGGTATTTCTCGGATCTACAGTCGGTAAATCAATCGTCAAAAACGTTCACAATGACATCTGATGTAGACCATCAAATCACTTCATATAGACTAATGTTTGACCAATGTTTGACCGTGAATTGACCATATTATAACCGTAGCGGTGAAACCGCTAGGGAGTATAAGATTTCAGATTGAATTTGAAAACAATACATAAAGTCCATCTACAAATTAATTAGACTAAAAACCGATCAAACTTTTAAAACTCTTAAAACTTTTTAGTCTTATTAGATTAGAAACAGCATAAAATATTCATAGCTGCTCAATTATTTTACTAAAAAGTTATTTAGACTTAAAACCGATCAAAAATAATGTGAATAGTAGATCAAATACAGACGAAAATGTTTTTAAAAGTTCAAATACAGATTAATAAGTTCAAATGCAGATCATTTAGCTTAAAATCAGTTTAAATTTTTCGACCCGGGAAATTCTTGACACGAACTAAAAAAAGAAAAATTTTTCCTTTGAATTATTTTCTATGAAATTGTTTACTTTTTAATTTGCAACAAATTTCTCAAAAATCTTAAGATAACTTTTTTTGTGTAGTAGAATTGATTATTGAAAAAATTTTAATTTTGTAAATTATTCTGTTTGGTAAATTGAAAAATAAAAAAAATGAGATTACTAAAAAAAAATTCGATCATGTCAACTTATAGATTTTTATGGTTAATTATAATAGATTTACTCAAGAACAATTTTTTCCTACTTTCAAAAAAAAGTATTTGAAACTATATTAACCAGAAAATCATTCAAAAGATTTCAATATTATTTAATAATTAATTATAATATTAATCAAAAATTATTTTATCATTCTTCGATGTTTAAATCATAAATTAGCTTTCTCATAATTTTTAAAAACTTCAATGTAAGCAATTTTTAATTTTCATCAATTTCATCACAGAATCACCATTTTTACTATCACTATCAGTTTTTGTGAATTATCCATTCATTTATATGATATTAAATTCAATAAAGACAAAAAATGCCAGTGCCTGCTAGGATTATGAAATCCAAATTGTCCGTTTCAGTCGAGCTTAAATTATACATAATATGATTATGAAAAATTTTTATGATGTTCGTTACAATAAGCTGCTTTAGCGTTCAATGCGTCTAAAAGCACATCAATATATATGTTTATATATACGAAAACTACACAGTGATTTAATCTCGTAGCATTTAGCGATGGGGCTTTAGAATTACACAAAGCTGTGATATTAAACAAAATGTTTCTATGTACCTTCGTTTATTTGTTCTTTCAATTTCATTGATAACGTAGCGTAGAATAAAAAAATTTCGTGAATAGTTGTAATAAAAATAGTTTGTTTTCATCGATTTCTCATAATTGATTATTTTTATTGGCATTCAAAATTTCCATTTAACAAAGTCACCCAAACGATAAAAAAACAAGCCACCAATTTCAATTAAAAAGCAATCATCAATGTTATTTAATCCCTCGTCCGCCAGCCAGTGAAGCTTTTTTATTTATCATTATGCGCGGTTTTCAATCACTGGACATCAATATTTATAACAGCGATCATTTACAGGTACTGGCTCATCGGGGCCATCAAAAAATAAATTAGTTATCTGGTTGGTCATACAACCTAGTAGAAAAAATTTCTCATACGGCCAATTTTCATGTCAGATCTTACATGGGCGTATAGAAAGAAAGGATATTTAGCATCTAAAATAGAAGTTCTTAAAAATAAGAAAAAAATGTTACTTGAAACTTACTTTATGAGAATTTGAGTAAATTTCACAGAAGTACTTCCCCGAGTCGAAATTTAGCGCCTCAATAGCACCTCAAAGGCTTTATTTCTTTTGTTTTTTTTCGAAACTGTCATTTTTAACGCCTCAACAGCACGTCGAACTCCTCATTTGAGACTCTAATGCCCGAAAATGGAGGCGCTATTCGCTTTTTAGCGCCTCAATAGCGCCTTAAATGTCTCTAGCGCCTCAATAGATGCTCGAGAACCTTGATATTTTTCGAAACTGAGCAAAGCTTGAATAATTTTCCAAGTTCCGTTGATATAAATAAAAAAAAATTAATAAATGAATTAAATGGTTTTTTTATATCATTGAATTTATTTATTATTCAAATTCTTTGTTATTTACAGGGAAGCTAAGATAATTATTATTATTCACATTTATAAAAATATATATTTCCAAAAGATTTTCAATAAAAATAATAGTATATTCATTCGTAGTTTGGAAGCAGTATAATAGATGAGCCAAATTAACTTTCACATTATCGAAAAGTGGTTCAAAAACTCGATCACTATCAAGTTTCTCCTGAGTTGAAATATTAGACCCGTTTAAGCTGTAAAAGTTTCCAAATCCTTTGTAGTTCAATTCGCCGCCTTAGAAGACGCCTATTTTGGCAGTAAAAATCGGAATGAACTATGGATACAGTGTGAAAACAGGTCCACTGAGTTCCGTTTTCAATATAAATTTTATCCAAAGAATAATTAATAATAATAATAATATCACTATTAGTAGATTTCATAAAAATCTAACTATTGCAGTCGTCCTTATAGCACAACTTTTAAAAAATTCAGCCATTTTCTAACTCAGCTCGGCAAACTGAGTCAGAAAATATCGTTCGTTCAAAAGTTTATACATCGCATTTCAGATAATAAATTTTTTTTTTCGGGAATCGACGTATTTTCGTCCGAAATGTGCAGAAATACAGAAAAAAAATTTTGTACGCCCTGATGGCTCCCGGGACTCACCTCGGATGCCATAAGGGCGTATAATAAAAATTCTATTATTTTTTAAAGTCCGAAAGGAATTTTTAATTTAGAGAAAATTTTTTTTTGCATTCCTGCACATTTCATGAAAAAATATGTCGGTTCCCAAACTTGAAACTAAAAATTTTTTTGGACTTAGAAAAAATAATTAAATTTTTTTTTCTACGCCCTTATGGTTCCCAAGTGCATCTGTAACGCGATTTGTTAGCAAATGCTAAAAAATGAGAGTTGATTATTTAACCAAAACAATTGAATATCGTCAAAATAGATATGGTCTTAAAAAATTACAATATAATAATTTACAGTTAAATTTTTAATATTGAGAATTTTAAACTTTAAAATTTATAATAAAATATTTAAAATGTACAAAACGATGTACAAAGTCTAAAGTAATATAAGAGCTTAACTTATGCATTTTTTTAATTAATATTAATGAACATTTGTAAAAAATAGTTAATATTTATCAAAACACAGTATTAAATAACATAAATTATATAAATAATGAACCGACACACTTTGTAACTGAACAAATTTAGCTTATAAGAAGGATGAGATCAGTATTAACTCATCGGTCGTACGGTGTAGGGGTTAGTTATCGGTCTGGCAATCGCGCGTCTTGGGTTCGAGTCTCGGTTAGAACGAATGCGATTTTCACTTTATTTCTATAGTTAGCGAAACTTAGGTCTAAATAAATAGTCAATTGGTCTAAACGTGTGTTAGCTCAACATTAAATATAATATAAATAAAAAAATAAAAAAAAAAAAAACTTGAAAAATTCTTTTTTTATCATTTTACTGATAACAAAATTATTATTATTATTATTTGCTGGAGACTTACGGGCGCTATTGAGGTGCTACCCATTTTCATTTGCTCCTCAATAGCACCTCAAAAACGTCAAATTTTCTTTCGAGACTGAGACGTTGGAGGTGCTATTGAGGTGCTAAAATATATGTTATTTCACTATTTTGGATGTACCCGTAAGGCCGCAGTTTGTCAGAAATTTGAGGCGCTATTTGAGGCGCTAAATTTCGACTCGGGTCTATTCTATAAAACTGGCATTGACTCGCGTCCAGTATTGTCCATCAGTATCTCAGTGATTATTCAAGCAACAAACTTTATTCGTGTTGTAAAATTTGTTGCTAATTAGTTGCTCTTGCTACAATTTTCTTTCGTGATCAGATTCCAAGCTATCATTAATAATGCTGGTCAATACTGGATTGTATCAATACTAACTTTACAGACGTGACGTTGACTGCAAGGGACTAATATTTTCTGTTTCTTAATAGTGAGAGTTTAACGGGTGTAGACAAGATGTTACGAAAGATCATAAACTTGGTGAATCTAAAGGGTATAACAGTTAAATAACTAGAATAATAGCTAGCACAGGTGCACTGAGTTTTATGTTTCCTGAGTATGCACTTGGTCTGCAATAAAACATCCGAAGCGAGAATGTTAAATGAATAAGCAATCTACCTTAAAACGAAGTAATACTCGTTTCAAAGATTTAATTACACCTTAAATTTGGAGTGTTAAAATTTTATTATCATGGTCCCTAGTAGGTAAAAGTTTATATATTTCAACCATTCATTCGAAAAGTCATAAAAAATCATTCCATTTTTTTCATATATCAAATAACAATAGCTCATTAGTCCAGCAAATCTTTAAAAGCCTATTAACTCTGTTTTGTTATCTATTATTACTTCTAAATAATCTTTCCAAATTAATTAAGAGTACATATTCATTAATTTAAGTTGAATATTCATTTTTGACGTGTTCAAGATTCCTGAGGAAAAATTTTTTGATCTGATCATATATATGTTCATAGCGGGTTATATGTGAAAAAAAAATTATTTTAATTTCTCAACTTTTATACATTTATTAAAGTGGGTACATTTTTGAACGCTTAGAGCTCAATAATAGCAGAAAATTCCAGGGTTGGTCTGCAAAATTAACCGTTTAGCAGATTTTTTAATCACATACAGAAAGAAATGAATTTTAATAAACAATACTCAATGGATAATACTATTTTTTAATAATTAATTTGATCTATTTACTATTGAAATGTTACAATTCAACAATCATACTGCAAAAACTACCGTTTCAAACAGTAATAGTAATTATGTAGGTGACACAAAAGTTAAATTACAATCCCGGAGTCCGAATTACTATTTGGAACTTGAATAATTTATAAGAATCTAAGCATATTCTGTAGTTTATTTTTTTCTGTGCAGTAGACAAAAAAATGTTCTCGTTGCTGTAAATTATTAATTTATTATTTGTAGTTTATTAAAATTTTCCAAACTCTATACTGAGAAAAAAGATAATTCCTTTAAAATTTTTTTTTTTTTGAGACAAGAACAACGTATCTTTTTGAAAATTTGCAAAAATGTACTGTTTTTTCTAAAAAATTCTTTCTTGTCTAAAAATTTGGTCGAATTTATTAACATAATTTTTATATTATCCAAGTGAAGCTACTCATTTTTTCGCTTATAATAATGGAAACAAAAAATTATATTCTACTGTTAAAAAATTAATACATAAAATTGTTTAGAAGGTTTAACAAATTCTTTAGTCAAAAAATTATTGTCTAGAAATAATTTTTATTTTTTCTAATTGTATTTTGAAGATATCGTTTTTATAGATTAATGCATCCAATTTTATTCCAAAATAGTATCGCTTATGAAATATTACTTATTTTAGCTCATCATAAAGCTAAATTATTGTTAAAAAGTATGAAAAATCTTCTTGAAACATAAATCTTAATAATTTCGGTTCGTCTCATTTATAAACTATAGATTTATGTTAAATATTTTAATACGATTGATTGCTTTAAATAGGTTACACTGATTATCTCAGAATAAATAATGTAATTGCAGTTGCTAATTCAGCAAATTTTCTATCATTGAGAGAATGATTATCCTAAAAGTAAGCTATTTTAACCGCTCAGGTTGACCGAGTGATAAAAATAAATATTCAATAAATTTATTATGTTGTTAAATTAATTTACCATTGATTTTCCAGTTTTAGTGTTTAATTACGTTTTTTCGTCATTACTAAATAATTTATTAATCTGATTAATAATTCTTCCGCTTCAGATTAGATAGTAATTGATATTTAAAAAAATTAAGACGACAGTTGATTCTAAAGGCCGTCTCTGCAACTTCCCGTTCATTTTGTACTTAAGCGCTCAAAATTACATAATACACTTTTGAGCTCTTCCAGCTCAAAAATATGATTTTAGCTAGTTTTTGAAGCCTCATGAAGAATCTTCGAGTATGAATTGATCGAACGAGGAATTTCGGAGTGATTCCGAAAATAGTATATTACACACCTAGGGAAGTAAAGCAGGAAATGTCAAGGCGACGCCTCGGCCAACAATTACATGTGATCTGAGGCTTTCTTATTTACTTCCCGTTAAGTGTATACTATTTTTTTGCTCGACGAAGGCAGAAAGCGGCAACTTGGTTTAGCGCAGCGGGCCGAAAGTTGACGCTTGCTACCCGTCGAGCAAAAAAACACTTTTTTTGGTTTTCTTTCGACAACGATAACTCACGAACGAATCAACCGATTTTGACCGGACTGGCAGCAATTAACGTGGTCTTTTAATGTCAAGAGCTGATTAGTTTTTGGAATCGATCGATAAAGCCGTTTAAAAGTTATTCCAAAAAAACCACATTTGGAAAATTTTTTTTTCTGTAGTTTTCTTGAGATTTCTCAAAATCTACCGGTCCGAATCGGTTCTAAAAGTATTCAAAATCTAACTTCGGTCAAGCCCTTTCGAATGGCGCGATGAAATCGATCAAGCCACTCAAAAGTTATAAAAGGGTTACACACACACACACACACACACACACACACACACACACACACACACACACACACACACACACACACACACACACACACACGTACGGACGTCATCGCGAAAACATTCAACGAAGCTTCCTAGGACCTCAAAACGTCGAGATCTGATGAAAACTCGATTTTCGAAAAACGGGGTAAAACCAATAACTTCCCAATTTTTGAAAATCTTCGATTTTCTTAAATAAAAATCTGGAAACTGGTTAAGTCTGCAGTTATTTCGTGTTAGAAATTTTTGTCGTAAAATTTTATCACTTTTTGTGTAAATTCAACACTTTTTTGTGTTAATTCTCTTAAATCGTTCCCACAAAATCCATTTAACGAAATGACGCAACATTATTTACAAGTACACACACACACACACACACACACACACACACACACACACACACACACACACACACACACACACACACACACACACATACGGACGTCATCGCGAAAACATTCAACGAAGCTTCCTAGGACCTCAAAACGTCGAGATCTGATGAAAACTCGATTTTCGAAAAACGGGGTAAAACCAATAACTTCCCAATTTTTGAAAATCTTCGATTTTCTTAAATAAAAATCTGGAAACTGGTTAAGTCTGCAGTTATTTCGTGTTAGAAATTTTTGCGTAAAATATTTATCACTTTTTGTGTAAATTCAACACTTTTTTGTGTTAATTCTCTTAAATCGTTCCCACAAAATCCATTTAACGAAATGACGCAACATTATTTACTGTGCATCCCTAAAACTTCTTACTATTGTCGTTCTTAAAGGGTTCGAAAATCAACCAAGTAGTTGATTATTGAGCTTTTCAAGTTAAAAAAAACTAATAATTAGACGCGCAGTAGCCTATCGGATCCGGCCCTTGCTATCAAAGCATTGGACCGGGTTCGAGTCCGGCGTACACCAATGAATATTTTCAATATTTAAGTCTATTATTCTGCTCAGCCCAAGAAATACAAACGAGTTCCAATCTCCAAAGTTTACCCCCTACTGTAGTCGCTCATGACCTTAGTAGTTTATGCGACTTTAAACAAATTAAAAAAAAAAAAAAAAAAACTAATAATTGTTTCAGAGCATATTTAATAATTACGAATTAAAAGGCCGCTAAGTGCTTTACTTACAGATGTCGCTAATATGCGTTGATGATTTATTTCTTTTAATTTCGAAGTTCATCTTTTATGATTGGCAGTTCCCGAGTTGAAAAAATAAACTTAGATGAACTTAATTGCTATAAAAGCAATTGATTCAAGCTCATCTAAGTTCATTTTTTTGACTCGGGTCACCTTTTAAATTATTCATTTTCTATGATAATTTCAAAATTAATATAATTTTTATAAATGTCAATTAATTTTTTAATTAATGTCTAATAAATTAAAAACTAACCAAAATTTTTCAGCAGTATTATCTTTATTAACTATTATAATTTATGATGAAAATGAAATAAGCTAGAGATTTAAAATATTTCTTATCTCATTTAGACATAATTGGTGTTTAAAACTCGTCAAGGACTAAGTCTGTTGATTGTCCCGCTTACTATCAACGCGAGTATGTAACGGCTTTAGTGAGTCTAAGACTCAAGTCTCTCGCCTTACTTGGAGAATGATTTAATAATGTGCGCAGCATTTACCGACCCAAGAATTGTAAGTAAGGATAATCCTTTTAACCAGTTGTCTAGCAACCCCTTTAACCCTAAAACACAAGCGACAACTAATTCCCGGTAGATAATTCGTACTAGAGTCTGAATAGTTGTGTCTGACATATATTATACATATCCTGCAGCTTTTATTTTTTCCAGAAGATTATCTTTAGGTATACATACAATATATTAAAACTATTTACTTTCCATAATCTACACTTTCGATATTTACTGAGTGATACGTGAGATCTCGCTGATTTTCTCGGAAAAATTATTATCGGGCTCTTAGATTGAAGTGAAGCAGGATTAAAAATGATATCGTTTTATTTATTTTTTTTTTTTATTTATTTGTTAACCGTGTAAACGATAATTACAACCTTTCTCGTACAGACCTCTCACGGATAATTGGTTTACTGTTTGTAAATATATATTAAAATTATCGGAAAATCTCACTATTAATGACGTTGATTTAAATAAGCTGCAATTGAAGTAATAAAAAATCTATTATCTTACCCATTCACAAGCTTAATTACTCTTATGATTTTAATTGGCCATAGTTCTCGATATTGTCATCAATGAAGTACGTTTTTACCTCAGTTGAAATTTCCATTGACACTTTTAATATTTTTTTGACACTTATAAATTATCATACGAGTTAATTTAATAAAATAAATAATTCAGGTTATATTACAGATCAAATCTTTTTATGTCAACTTTATTTCAATTCAGCGACGTTTCGCTATGGATCATGGCTTTTTCACTAATTGAATACATATAAAAATTATTTATAAAATTAGTAATATAAATAACAAAATTAAAAAAAAAAAAAAAAATATTTTTTTAAAGAATTGTTGAAAAATTAAAAAAATAAAAGATTTTTTTTTAATTCAAAAAAAATTTTTTTTTGTTTTTTAAATTTTGTGATTTATATTGTATATAATATTGCTAATTATGTAAATAATTTTTGTATGTATTTAATTAGATGCCTGAAGAAGCCGCAAAACGTGCCTGAATTGAAATAATGTTGACATAAAAAGATTTGATCCGTAATAACCTGAATTATTTATTGTGTTATAAATTATATCACTGAAAATTTGATAATAATTTGTATTTTGGTAAATGTATATTTTTCATATTTTCGCTTGAGAAACAAACATAAAGTTTTAAATAAAAGACGAAAAGATGAATTATTTTGTTTATTGTAAAATCAACTAATTGGTAAATTTTCGAGCTTTTTGAAACGTTTGAGCTCGAAAAGAGCCGAAAGTTTCTGGGATAGTCCGCAGAAAATCATTTTTCTGATTTCTTAATAAAGATTTGCCTTTTTTTTTATTTTAAAGCATTTCTATATCCTAATTTTTCAGTTTATACTTGTATTATTTAAGTTAATTTGAGTGTACTTTATTTTGCATATCTTTCTTCTGAGAACCTGTTATTTGCCTACAAAGCTGTTAGGTTGCTTATAGAGAAATAAATAAATAAAATAAATGAATTTTCAATAATTATAACAATATTTATGGCAATAGTAAAGAAACCAGTTCTTAAATTTCAAATTCTTATGAATTTTTTTGTTTTCGTAATGTCAAATTTTCATATAATATTTGATGCCAACTTAAGACTATTTAAACAACCGTAAAGGTTTTAAAATTTGATAAAAAAATTTTGAAATTCACAAAAAATGCAAAATTTTAATTTGTTACTTTATAGCTAGAAAATTAATTAAAGATAAAAGCTACGCTCTTCAAACGCAAAAACTTTTGGCATTTAATTTCAACGACCGTCTTCTAAGCGATGTCTCCAAGATTGCACACTGCAAATGGCGAGGCAGATGCTATAAATATGTTGATTCCTATCAGACGACAGAGAATATCTCTCACAAAGCTGTTACCTAGAGAACATCAACTGCTCCAGATTTTTTTCAGGTCATAGCTGAATCAAAGATCATTAATCTATTTGTGTCAACTTCAAGTTAAGTAAACAAAACCGCTGAAAATGACTAAGTCATCAATGTTAATTATGTTCGTTTGAATATTTTTCAATTTAATGTCCTTTCGCTGTAAACAATCGGGGCGGGATTTTTGCCCTTATATCACTCAATGTACCAGAGTAATGTGTACGGAGTATTGAGATTCTAATCCAACTACGAAGTTTTTAGACTGAAATCAATTTTTATTTTCCGGAAACAAATGTCATATACTATATTATTTAAGAATATAATTTAAACAATTTATTTCAAGCTTAATTTAATAAATATTAATGATATTTTTCTAGAAATTTGAATTTTTTGAAACGTAAAACGTGAAAAACAATAAATAATTAACTATTACATTTAATAAAATAAAATTAATTACTATAATAAAACTGAAATAAATTTTTGTACTGCAATTCTTACGATTTCTTAACAAGTAAATTATTAAAGTGAGAATTAATAAAAATCGCTACTTGTAGAAATTAAAAATGAATATTATTGCAATTTTTTTGTAAATATTACAATTTCTTTGTTTCATCAAACTAAGAAAATAAATTATATTAATTGTTAAAAACTCTCAACACGCATTCTCTAATTTCTAAACAAATACCAAGTCTATATTTTTTTTTATTTTAAGTCAATGAAAAAAATCAAGAATTCACTTTGCGAAGTTTTTTTTTAATAAAACATAAATACAATCCTTCTAGGAAGAAATTTGACTTTGAATAGTTTAAATCAATCAAAAATAATCTGCTTTTAAAATTTTTTACAGTGTTAAAGTAAAAATTAAATTAAATAAATCTGAAAAGCAGTTGATCGAGCAGCGGGCCATCTCTGGAAGTTCCCGCTTTTTTTCGAGCTTGAAACGTTCGAAAATCTTTCAATTGATTTTTTGAGCTTATTTTAATTTAAAAACCCTGATTTAATTTTTACGATACACGGAGATCGATTATCAAAAAAAATTTTTAAAACTTGTTTTAAATTAAGCTTTATCTCTCCTAACAAATTAAAAGTTAGGACAAGGGAGTTAATATATAAATTCCAATTTAAATTTATGTTTTCCTGAGAATATTCATACTGTAAAAATTTAATAGGCATTTTATAGTTATGTTTAACTAAGTGCAGAAAGTTATGCACTGCTGCTGAATTTAGATTCTAACTTGGAGATACATCAGTGACACACATAAATGATCTTTACGTATGAAGTTGGTTATCTTCACCAATCTAGCATTATTTAAGACAACAGGAGTACCGCGAGGCGGCTCACACTGAAAAAAAAGTTTTTTTCCACCCAGAATACAAAGTATTTTTATGCAAGTTTTTTTATATCCAATATACATTTTCTTGATATAAAAAAACTGGTATTTTTCTCCTGAGAATACCTAATTTTTTTCTGGAGCTAAAACTTTATACTGCGTTACCATAGCAACCGCAGCGGTGGAGCCGCCAATTCTCTGACTTCCCTCCAATTTCACAGTCCTGGCGTGTTTGTTTACATCATTGGAAAGTTGTATATACTAATTTATTATTTATT
>CAJNRD030001122.1:6836419-6850003 GCA_905319865.3 Cotesia congregata
TTTTTTTTAAATATCGGCGCCCTTTTTTCTTGTCATATGCGCACACAGTCTAAAAAAATCTAGCTTGATCAAGTGGCGCTATAGTTTTCACGTGACAAATAAGAAAAGTTCGTTTGGCTTTGTACGGTTGTATCGTAGTGAATTTTAATAAAAATTCAATTAAAAAAAAAATACGTAAACTAGGCAACTGATATGAAATACGGACCCAGTTAATCGAATTCTTAAACTAATAAGAATATCAATTTGTTCGGGAGTAATCGTTGGTACATCCAAAATGGGGTGACATCCGGACGTCCACGTAAAATTTTTTTCAAAACGTTTTTTTTTTTTTCAAAATAGCAACATGTCATGATTTTAGAAAGTAAAAGATGGTTTAATTTAAGTGTATTTTTGGCGTACATCTACTTATATCATTGAATAAGTGTAATATGGTTGTGATAGAGGCATTTAAAGATCACAAAATTGTTTGACCTTAACGAGTCGAGTATAAAGCACAACCTCACGCGCTTCGCGCTATGAGGCGTGGAATAAAAGAATAGTATATTACACTACAAGGGCAGAAAGTTTGAGATTCCTGCACTGCGCGCCATATGCCCGAGGCGAAGCCGAGGACATCATGGCACGCAGTTCAGGGCTCTCAAATTTCTGCCCATGTAGTGTATACTAGTTTTCTTACTATGCGGTCGAAAGTACGTTAAAAAAGTGCGTTGAAAAAAAATTGATGCCCCCCCGACATTTGCGGCACGAGCGAAGCGAGTGCTGCTGGTCGGGGGGGCAGGCATCAAATACACCTGTCAATAAAGATATTAATATATAATCTATCATATTACTACTTTCTTTTAAGAAAAGATTTTAATTTAATTCAATAATTTTAAAGTTTTAAATATATTATAAATTAATTCTGATATTAAAAATAAAAAAAAAAAAAAAACACAAAAATGAATTCATAATCGCGAAATGCATAGAAAAAAAAATTTTTAAAAAAATCTGTTTGTATATTTTTTCAAATAATTATTTGTTCACCAATAGATTTATTTATTTGAGAATATCGATCAGAATAAAGAATATTCCTCGTTTTTTTTTTTTTTTTTAATTTAAATATTTAACAAGTCTTATTTCATTAAAATAAAATGACAAAGTTAGCAGTACCTTAATCATTTCTTAATTTTTTTTATCAAATAAATTAAAAAAAAAAAAATGGTTTTTAAAAAATTGCATTTTTAATTTTTTAAAATTTCTACACGTCAATTTTTTTTCTAATTAGCAATTTTGCACGACCCATGATGCGAAGCATTGGAGAGTGTGCTTTACGATCGAAAAATTTGTTTTGTCTCGGTTTCGCAACTATTTTTATTTATTTTCAAACTGAATATGAAATTGCTGAAAAATTATTATCCGACAATTTAAAGACTTTTTTAAAATGCTCCGTTTTAATGTTTCGGGCATTAAAACGAAGCGTCTTAAAATTATCGGATAATATTTTTTCAACAATTTCAAATTCAATTTGAAAAGAGCTTACTCAAAAATTTTATGGTTAACAACTCGCAAAATCATCTAAATAATGTCTAAAAATTAATTTTCATAACAAATTCGAGAACCAAATTCTCAAAAATCTGCTCTCGGAATTTTTTTTTTTTTGCGTCTTAAAAGAGTCTTGATTTGTGTCACGTTTAAGGTCTTAAACAAACGACATTTTCAAGATACTTTTAAGACGATTTTTTTTACACGGGGGTGTGTAAAAAATTTAGATTTTGATAGTCTTGATAATATTTTCAATACATGCAAATCATGAAGAACCTTCTAAAGGATACACAAACATGAATGATAAAGGCTTGTTTAGAACATGAAGTTATGTAACTATTTAGCATATAAATAATATCGATGCAGTTATTAATAAAGTACTTAAAAAGTTTAATAACATCCTTATTACACCCGAATTTAACTCATTGTAAGCAAAAAATTATGTACAGGCAAGATGCTCAAATGATTTAATTTTTTTTAATCAATATACGAAATCATAATCACTAATACATTCAAATGTTTGGAAGTATAAACATTTCAGTTAAACATCGTGCTTGGAGAACATTTTACACCATTCAAGTTAATAATTTTTACACCATCATTTACACCACACTAAGTCTAATAAATTTTTCACGGGATAAATATGATAAAATCTGCCCAATTTTCTGGGCTGTAAGAAATTTAAGAATGTTAAATAAATGCAATTGTATCTAAGTGACTCACGAATGTGAAAAACACACAAACAAAGGACTGATTTAGTGAGCTTATCTCTATGCTCTTGATTTAAACGAAAAGATATAAAAGGATAAATACCTTAGCTTAGACGATCGAGCAAAGTTTCTCGAGAGCAGCCAGCAAAGACATTCCCAGAGCGAACTGAGGCATTGAAATATCGTGATAGTGACTAGAATCACGTAGAATAGAAATACGAATAAGATAGAAGATATAAGATAGAAGGGCGTTGCATCGAAGGATAAAACTCATCAGGCATGTAGATACCAATAAAGCGAATTCTGAAGCGGTCTGAGCATCTCGAGGGAGCTCTGAGCGTCCGATTTCGAACAATTCGGAGTATTTCACTTCTCTCAAGGCCATTGCTTGCAAACACACCACACAGGAACCAGTAGCTAGTCCACATTTGAGTCTAAAGGGTTAGAACTACTACTACCAATACATATCCTTTCAAGTGCGTCGAACTGGGTAATAACATACCCAGCCACTTCCCCTTGTGCAATATACGTAAATATATTCGCTCTCTCTCTATCATCTTCGCTCTCACTCTCTTCCTCTTCCGCGAATAATAGAGCTTAGCGACTATCCATGATTAACGCAGCAATAACAATTATTTATAGGCCTAAAACAATGTTTCGCCGTTGTCCAACCGAGAAAGCACAGGCCACCCTTTGTCGTAGCATACCCGAGAAACACGACAAACCCCATTCTACGAGTCCTGCGTCGCGACGCTGGACAGAACAGGATCTGGTTGAATCAGCAGTTAACGTGCAAATTTCTACCTCTTACTCACTTCTATTGCCCCCGACTGTATACATATAAAATACAGTTTTAATATTTATTCCTCTACCGGATTTTCAGTGTAAATTATAAAATTACTTGATGATTGATTTAGTTACAAACGTATTTTTTAATTTTATAAAAAAATTATATGAAAAACCGACACGAGGAAATTAATTCGTAAATATTTTTTGAAATCGCTAAATCTGGTCATATATAGCTACATCCAAATGTATGAGAATAATTTCATAACACATAATATCATTACTTTATTATAATTTTTATAATAATATATGTGTATGTTAATTATAATAAGTTATATCCAATAAAATTTGATTTCATAATTTATTAAATTACAACTTAAGTTGTAATTAATGTCAGATTAATTGATTAATTAATGTCAGATAAGCTGAATAGGAAAGTAAAAAAATGGTATATTTACTTTATTACTTACACCCAAAAAATTAACTCTCTTGATACGATACGAATCAGGGACCATGCACCACCTGTCGGAAATTTTTAACACTATTTTGATCGAAAAGTTATATACGGCCATATATGAAAATATCAGACCATTTTTTCATGGGCTTTTTTTAGACTATCATCGGTCGCATGAATTTTCTAGCCAAGTTAAGTTGTGTGGTGAGCGTCACACCGCCGTATTATTTAAATGGAATAACAGCGACATATAGTCATAGCAGGATTTAAAAAATCTTTACGGCTCACGAGTGTCGGGTAGCGCGGCACCGCTTTTTTATTTTCCGTGTTGACATTTTAATTTCTTACATTTTTTTATAATATTTTAAGATATATTTTTCGCACGAAAATTTTCAAAATGGTTCAAAGAAGGAATTTAATTTTTTTAAAATATTGTTAAGAAAAAAAATAAAATTTAAAAAAGGCGGCGCCACGCTCATAGCCCGATCGACGAAGGGTTAGTTTCAGTAAAAATTCTATAAAAAACCTACATGCAAAAAGTAAATTTGAATGAATGAGTGAAATTGAATTAAAGTACCCATTTAAGATTGAAATAGATAAAATTTTTGACCCAAGTAACCAATAAAATTGGCCATTCTTATTTATTGACCAAAAGAGGTACCGGAACATTCAGAAGATTGGCCGCTAGCAATAGCGAAAGAATTTAAAAAATTTAATACATATCGATGAGGGTCTTGAATAAAATGAATTCCATTTCCGTTACAAATACAAATCGATGGTGAGTATGGAAATGTAAAAAATATGAAACTTTTGTTAGAAAAATATGGATGGATAAAATGATGAAAATATTGCGTTAACCAAATTGAACCACATAATCGTTTGAGTTATGTATGATAATTAAGGATTAATATAAATTTATTGGCGAAAAGTTTGCTATTATCTTAAAAAAATATTATTTTTCATTTTGGACAAAAGTGGTATTTGATTCGTTACCATGAGAAATAGTCACTGACGAGTGAGAAAATCGATGAAGCCAATAATCCCCTCTTGGCAATAACGCGCTAATATCCTGAAGACCATTCTTGCTTAGAGGCGATCACCCGCCTCTTCGTAAACACATTGTTGCAGATTGGATTCAGAGAAAGACAGATTGATCCAACTAGACTAATACCACTCTCCCGCTGCTCCAAAAGAGATAATTGTTTTCCGGTGACTCAGTGATTCCGAAATACTGTTATGGACCATACAGGTTATTTACTTATAGCTTATAGCATTTCAAGCCAATCTAGAAAAAAAAAAATTTTAGGCTTCTTTGATTCGTATAATTTAAAAATTGACTTTCTTGAGGTTTCTTAAAATGCCTAATTTCTTTCTTCAAAAGTAGTAACCATTTTTTAAGAATTATGCCATTTTAAATAAAAACGCAAGTAGATCTTTTCGAGAAAAAATTGAGATTAGTATCCATAATGAAGCTCTGTAGCACACTTTGAGTGATAAAGAAATTAATTTAATTAAAGAAAAAAACTCTTGAATGAAGAAAATAATTTTGAAGAGCTTCATTGTTGTGAATCAAGACAACAAATTTTGGACTCAATTAAAATATTTTTGAGTCAAGAAAAATTTCTTAGTTTAAGAACTTTTCTACTTGATTCAAGAACACCAATCTCTTCAACATTATTTTCTCCATTCAAGAGTTTTTCTCTTAAGGGGACATCCATTAATTACGTGAGCTCAGAATGAGGGGGGAGGGGTCCAATGAAATCTCACCAAATCTCATCTAAGCCAAGGGGGGGATAATAAAAAATCTCACCTCAACTTCAAAAAATATAAAATATTACAGACATTAAAAAAAAAATTATTTTGAGTGTTTATTTTGCCCGCTAAAATAAATTTTATGTCTATTAAAATCATTTACGCTGATGATTTAAACAAGCTCTTCTCAGAGCTAATGGTGAATTTCTTTAACATTATAATTATAATATAAATTATAATATGTATAGTATAAAAAAAAAGTACAATTCTCCATGGATTGAGCAAAAATTAAAAAAAAGTGTTGTTTTTATGTTTTTTTTGCTTTGAATTTTATTTAATTTAAATAAATTAACTATAGTATACTTGAATGGTTTATTATTCTCCCGAATAATAAAAATAATTTTAATTTAAAATATTTTTAGCGTCAATCTCACGTAAGAGGAGGGGGGGGGTCCAGACAAATCTCACTAAATCTCACCTAAGGGGGGGAGGAGTCTAAACTGATCGAAAAATAGCTCACGTAATTAATGGATGTCCCCTAAGGGGGAAGATAGGTTTACACGATTCAAAAAATTCAATTTTTCTAGTTTCCTAAATTGTTTTTAAATTTATTCAAAAATATTTTCCTAGAATTTTATATCACAATTTCAATTCATTATAAATGAACGTTATGAAAGATTAAGTGAGCGTCCCTCGTTAGTGTCGAAAGGTGCGACATGTAATACGAAGCGGTCACTTTTTTTTCAAACGCGTTTTTCGACGACTTTTTTTGTATAATTACGTTCTGTATAAACCTAATTTAGGAAAAATATAGTTTTTTTTAAGTATTTTTATTGCAGACAAAGTTAGAAAAAATTTCGCAATTTGTTTAAAAATCTGTAAAAATACTCATATAGAAAAGAGACATCTAGAAAAAGTAAATTGTTAGTGCTATTGATTTTCAATAAAAATGTTTGTCTCTTTAATCTACACAAATAGTTTGTACTGATGATGTACGATAAATGACTGCTGAGATCTTCCTAAATTTAAGAGAAAATTCTTCGAAAATTTTACAATATTCACTTACATCTATACTAATAAATGGATAGCCAGTTTTTTTGTCCGGTTATACTGCAAAAACTACTGAACCGATCGGAATAATACTTATACCATAAGATGCAGTGTGTTTCGGAGAAAGTTTTAGTATATGATATGTTAGTGATTATTTATCCGGAACCTATATTTTTTTGACTTAGAAATAATGAATTTTTATTTTAAATAAATTTATTCTATTCGATTATCATTTGTTTAAAATAAATTTTTTAATTCTATTGGTTATGTTTATATACTAGGCAGATTTCTTCACTTATGAGACCTGCAATTTCTTTAATTGAAACTTTCAATGCTCATTACAAATTTTTTTTTTCATATCAATTTTCATTCATTTCTGTAAGAAAGATACGGGAATGTTATAATGATTGCACATTGAAAGTTACAATGAATATCAGCTAGAATAATTACATGAATAAAAGATGCATGCCAATTCGATAGAATTGGGAATCTGCGCAAGTAAAAACAATACTCTAATTAAATTTCAATTTTAGATCTAAAAATGCAATTCTATAAAGCGCCCAGCGGAGCGGGCGAGTAACAGCTAATAGTATATTTATAAAATGTTCTCATAATTTTAACATATTGTATATTTCTGATGCATTAAAAAAGTTCATGAAAATTATTAAGAATAAATTTAGTTTTAAATCTGTTTCCCTCTTAAATCAAGTAAATTTTTTCATCAGTGTTCATTGAAATAAAATGAATGAGTGATATTACAAGTAAAAGCACCAATTGGAGGGGAGACAATCAAACGTGTGGCTGTTCAAAGAAACTCTATCACAGTACGTTATAGTATCAAGATCGATTATGTCAAAGGCTTTTGAAAAGTACCAAATAACTAACCGTGCAACTATTCTTTTATCCATGCTGAGTCGAGTGTCATTGGCCTACTCGAGGAATCCTATTGGCGTTTTGTATCTGTAACTAGTTGCGATGCTACATACCCACATCAAAATAGATCAATAGGTCGGTGTCATTCAGATACTTGGTGGTTCATTGAAATACTCTTTAAACATACTGAAATCTATTCAAAAACGTTTATATATTAAACTTTATTATTATTATTATTATTATATATATAATACATACATTATAAACATCGGCATCGATGAGAGAATTCTATTGATTAGCAGAACAAACCCGAGAAAAAAATTTTTGGAATAGCCATAAATAGTGATATCATGCTAAATATAAGAATAAGTTCCCGTGAAAAAATATTCTGATCAGACCTGATATGGCCTGATCAGGGCTGATATGGCCATATTAAGATGTAGACAACCCAGAAGGAGAAATAAAATTTATCATTTCTGATTTTATTTTGTTTTTTAAAAAATATTTATAAAACTTATTCGTAGTTAATATAAAATTTATTTTAGTATTTTTAGTTTTTTGTCCAACTTTATTAAAAAACAGATAAACTCAGTAATAGAGTAAGAAAATTCTACTCTTTTAGGAAGTTAACACTTCAAAGTCAAGTATCTAGAAAAGAACAATTCCGCGACCATGCGCCATCTACCGAAGACTTTTAATACTAGTTTCGACAGTGCGGAACATGTGATTGCTCCATGGTGAAGTCTTAGTAACTAACTAATATGTTGTCAGATTTATAATATTTCATTGATTATTTTAATTTTTTTCTAATTATTTTCAAATAATTTTAATAATTCATCAATAAATAACTGAAAATTAAATTTCATGATAAAAATGTAAATAATACACAAAAGATTTTTTCATTTGACATAATATTGCATGAAAAACAATAATAATATCAATTTTATATTGTATTTAAAAAATAAAAAAAAAAATTTACTTTTTGTAAATTTTAAACCAGATAAAAAACGGTAGCCAATTGGTTCTACGACAACAGTAATTTTTTTTATTTAAAGTTTCCTAAAAATGTTGAGTAATTCGAAAAATATATGAAATTCATTTATTTTTACTCAATTGATAAAAAAATTAATTTTATAAATAAAAAATTCTAAAATATCAATTTCTCAATTAAAAAATATTTTGTGAAAAAATTGAACAGTACAAAATTAAATAAAGAGTTTTTAGAGTAACTTCGAAATTTTTTTTTTTAATTTATACATTTTATCTTTTTTATAATTTATACTGTAAATCTGCCATAAAATATATTAATTAAAAAAACTTAAAAATAAAAATTTGCCGATTCTTAGACTTAAAAAACCTAGTGACTTTATAACAAAATTATCACTCCGATTTGGCTTTATTTGATACTATTAAGTCAGATCCGGCTTGATAAAATTGTATCAGAACATATCAAAAAATTAGAAAACGGGCATATCAAATTATATCAAGCCATATCAGAATATATCAATAAATTTTCTATAGATATATCAAATTATATCAGCCCAGATCAAATTATATCAAACCAGATCAAGCCATATCAAGCCTGATCAAGCTTTATCAGGCCTGATATGGCCAATTTGCATATCAGGTCATATCAGGTTATATCAGGACCTATCAAAAATAATACATGGACATATCAGATCATATCAGGCCTGATATGATTATATCAAAAATTTTGATATGGCCATATCAGGACATATCAAGTCTGATCAGAATATTTTTTCACGGGTTATTACAATAAAATAAGAAATAAGTCCTTTTGGAGAGTCAAAAAAATTATTTTCATTTTAAAACTTAAAGCTCTAAGCTTTAATAAGCTCAACACTAGATTTGATATTTCCTGGTATGCCCATATACGTTCTAATGTAGGCAATTTTTATACCAGGTCATATATAAACATAAAAGGCCATTTATTTTAAAAATTTTTCATGATTAATAATAATGATAACCTGAAAGGTTCTGGAAATGATTGACCTCACTTTTGTGTTTCAATTGTGGAATGCAAGTGACAAATAAATTCCTACGGATTACTAGGAAAACTATTTTTGTACAGAATTATTGACTCTTTGATTGTTTCAATTTGCTGTTAACCTGCACTTTAGCGCAGTAATTTCTCGCTGCATGCTAGTTAACACTTTTACAATATCCTTGCTTAATATTTTGTTTGAACGTCTACAAGAATTCAATATCCATTCACTACCATAAAGATAAATGAACTGAATAAATTTATAAAATCAAAAAATCTTAATCAAACAGTCAATTGTATACATTGAATTCTGTCAACTTTAGTATTTTTTTCTGAAACTAAAGTTAACTGATGAAGATAAATTTTAATATTCGCGACGACAACCATACGATTCTATCTCATGTTGATGTATTTATTTTTATATTTATTTTTTTTTCCTTTATTTTACTTTCCAACAAAATGTTCCAATTCATGATGGGACGTCAACATTGCAGTTGCATCATAAAAGTTTTAAAATTATTTTCTATCAGTATGCAGAATCCGCAAAGGCAAACATTACGAATTCAGAACGCGGCGATTCCCCAGCTACATCAGCCTCAGTCCCAACAAAGTTACACACTTGCCTACCCTCTGTCAATAATGTGGCCTATCGGCAAATGCTATTGTTAAACCGGCTTTCAGAAACACGCGAACAACTTTATCTACATATTCTTCTGACTGTCAATTGGCTTAAAGTCCAGTCTATGTTATTGAAATGTATATATTATTCGTGAAGGAAAAGATGATTTCAAAAAAATTGTTTATCCTGACATTTAACATAAAGTCACTGTTTTTTCATGGCTTTGACGCTTATTCTTTAGGGTTCTCTGCGCGTGAAAATTATAACCTTTAAATACCACACTTTTTTTTTTTTTGATTCGTCCATGTGATTAATCCGCAGAACTATTTTAAAAATCGCAGCTCAATACTTTCTATGTTCAATTATTTATCGCTTCACAGCAATTTTTATACAAGTATGACATTTATTGAAGACACCAGCGTTAGACGCTCTGATAGACTAGCAGAGAAAAATAATAATGTTAACTTTAAGATGCTTAACTTTGCAACTACTTATTATGAATCTTCTTTAGTTATTACGTGCATATTGTATTGAGAAGAGTTACCAAGTAACTTGATTAATGCAACTAGTATCAAAATTAGAAAAAATAAAATGTATGATTTCTTATTCAATTTAGATGCCTAGTTTAGTTTTCATTTTCTGGTTAATTTAGTTAAATCTGACAAATTCTGATTAAATCTTAAATTTTCTTGTGTCGAAAAAATGAACTTAAATCAATCGTTGTAGTATAGCAGTTAAGTTCATTTAAATAAATTTTTTCAACTCGGATTATCATTACATTTGTTAAACTTTATATAATTACTTTACCTTTTATAGATTTTATATAATAGTTGTAAAATTTGCCATTTGGCCGCTCGGCTTTGACATAAAAGAAAGAATCTAAATTTAAACAATTTCTTCATATCTATAAATCACATAATACAAGAACTAAATCAAATTTTTACCAGATGTGGACCTCATATATGAGTTAAAACAATTTCTCCTCGAAACTTGTGACAAGAAATTAATTTGTTAGGGCGCGCAGTAGCCTATCGGATCTAGCTTTTGCTTACCAAAGCATTAAACCGGGTTCGAGCCCGGCGTACACCAAAATGAATATTTTTTAATATTTAAGTATGTTACTCTGCTCAGCCGAAATAAAACGAGTCCAACCATAAAAAAATTACTCCCGACAGTAGTCGCTCATGACCTTAGTAGTTTATGTGACTTAAAAAAACAAATAAATAACAACAATAATTTGTTGAAAATTAAAAAAAATTTTTTTTTTTACTTGAAGAGATCAAAATTTTTGTCTCAGTAACTTTCTTATTGGAAAAAAGTTTTTTAGATTTAAAAAAAAATAATTCTGGATGAAAATCCGCAAGTGGTTTATCTAAAATTGTTTTTCCCCTTTCTAAAGTACTTTTCTTTAACAAGAAAATTACTGTGAGAAAAATTTTTATTTCTTCAGTTGAGAAATAAAATTGTTAAAAATTTTCAACATATTAATTTCTTATCACAACAATGCCTATTTTTTTCAAAAGAAATGTTTTTCTCTCAGCGTACCTAACATTATTTCTGCTTGATGTCATAGCTTTTTATGAACCTGATAAAAACTTAATAAAAAGTGGAAATGTCGTGAACTAAAAATTACACGATAGTCAGTCTTTTGTTCAATTATACCTTTTATCAATTTCTTATACTTTTTACATAAACTCACTGTTTATTTGAGGTACAGTTGAAGTATTATTTTTTTTAATCGACTTTTGAATCCCTATGACATATTTTTACTGAAAAAAAGAAAAAAAAACCAAATGAGTCTCTAATAACTTTGAAAAGTGAAATCGTTGAGTATTTTTTAAAATTTTTATCTTAGCTTTCTTAAATTTTTTTTGAATTATATGAAATTAGTAATACATAATTGCGTGTTTCTGGGTATTATTTTAACTTGGATTTTTTTCAACCTAATTAAGACAAATATAAAAAATTGTATGGTAAAAAGAATAACTCAGTTTACGACTATTCTTTTTACAATAAAGAGAAATTTCCACGGCAAAGCGAATTTGCAAGATTACTTTTCACGAAGAAAGATTAGAAAGGGAGTTTGCTAGTCGTAGTGGTGCGGTATTAAAAGATAACTTCAGTACGCGTGAAGAGAAAGAAAACATCACGAATAGAAAAGATAGATATAATACATATAATACAATGTACAGTGTAGAGAGACTGTGCAGACTACGCGACGGATGGAGCCAACTTTTAAATGACTTTAGTATTAAAAACTTTGATGGCATTTGTCAGTTTTCTTAAAAGTGCAAGAGTTCGGGTGGATAGAAATGGGAATAAAATACGAGTAAAAAATATAAACCGAGAGAAGGAGAGAGAATTGCTTTGTAACTCTTGAGCAATTTTCATGAGGACGCTATTGACTCGACAAAGTTGTCGCTTATTTCGTCCACTTGCCGTAAAAAGTGAAAAAGATTCCAACAGCTGGTAACAGTAAACTACACTGGCTCAATCGACAACTTTTTATAAAAGTTAACGCTCGAACATAAATACATACACGTTTTGTATCATGGTTCTTTGAATTTCTTAAAAATTTCTAAGTGATAAATTACACTTATTTTTATTACGATTATTTACGCTAATTTGCTGACATAGATTGGTTTCGTTCAATGTAATAATTAGTAGTGTTATTTGAACTCGTAAAAAGAAAGTAACATTATGTTCTAATTGAAAACTATGTGATTACCGAGAATTAAAATTAATGAATAAAAAAAACTTTTGCTTGAAGATTCTTCGGTTTTTTTAAATTACAAAACTAAAATTTTGGATATTTTTTAAATAAATTTAACAAATAATATTGCTATGACAGAATCAATTACAAATAATTTAATGAAAAATGTGATTAAACAAACTTACATGAAATTTTATTTCTGATCAGATGCATGTTCTGTTTTTTTATAGAATATAAAAGCCCGCATCGACCGCCACCGTGCCGGTCAAAATCGGTTGATTCGGTCGTGAGATATCGTTATGAAAAAAGTTGGAAAAAGTAGTTTTTTTCAGATAACTTCAAAATTTCTTTTCGGGTCGTTTAGTAAATAAGAAATAATCTTTTCGTGCTTGGAAAACTGCGTCGATTGCTGTAAGCTGCATCAAAATCGATCAATTCATTTGAGGGATATGTAAAGATACGATGGAGACAAAATTTTTTTTTATTTTCTTATTTATATAAATTAATTAATTATAAATATACCAAACAAAGAAGTCGATCCGATACTCTACTAATAAATCTAAAAAAATGCTATAACTTAAGTCACAACAAGAAAAAGACTTAATCTTAAACGATTTATTTAACTTTTAATTGGCGAAGTAATTTACTGTACCGTTGAATAAATTAATACAAGTTTTGAAAAGAACGCTCCGGATGGCACGAGACTTTATAAACTATACACAGTATATAGTACAGTGAACTACGTTTTTTCTCTGAAATTAATATATTTCGCTTTGACCGCCTCCAAGGTAATTCTTATTACTTGTATATACATAGATACAATCCAATATGCATCGTAAAGTTTTAAATCTTACCTCTCATAGTATCATTCAAAGATACAAAGACGTTTAATTAATTCACATTTTTACTACATTTTTTCTGAATTTATTGCTAAACTTCTACGAAAGAGATTTATGAAGCTTAAGCAGTTTCTTTACTAAATAAACGGCTAAAAAATTATATTTTACTGTGTGTGTATATGTATGTGTATGAATGTGTACGAATGTGTGTGTGTGTGTGTGTGTGTGTGTGTGTGTGTGTGTGTGTGTGTGTGTGTGTGTG
>CAJNRD030001122.1:6850024-6866684 GCA_905319865.3 Cotesia congregata
GGATGTATGTAAACCTCTTATAACTTTTGAACGGCTTGACCGATTTGATCGCGGTTGGCGCCATTCGAAAGGGCTTGACCAAACTTGGATTTTGTATATACTTTGGAACGATTCGGACCAGTAGATTTTGAGAAATCGCAAAAAAACTACAAAAAAAAATTTTTTCAAAAGTGGTTTTTTGGAATAACTTTTAAACGGCTTCACCGATCAATTCCAAAAACTAATCAGATCTTAACATCAAAAAACCACGTCGATCGCCGCCAGTCCGGTCAAAATCGGTTGATTCGTTCGTGAGTTATCGTTGACGAAAGAAAACCGAAAAAAGTGTTTTTTCGGAATTACCCCGAAGTTTTCCGCTCTATCAATATAAACTTAAAAATTTTTTGTGAAGCTTAAAAAACTGCGTTGAATTCCACCAACCGCGTGAAAATCGGTTCATTCATTAAAAAGTTATTGCGATTTGAAAATTCAAAAAATAGTGTTTTATCAAATTTCGATCAAACTTTCGAGCTCGAAGAGCTCAAAAGCATACAAAAGCTATTTTTTGAGCTCGTAGAGCTCAAAATAATACACATATTGTATTTATAACGTCATAAGTGCAATTTCAAGCGTTTAGGTATAGAATTGGCGGGAAGTTGCAGGGATGGCCTTCAGGGTCAACCGTTTTCCTAATTTTTTTTTTTTTAGTTATGTGTTTTATTCAAAAATACAATAAAAATTTTTGGACTTCATTTCTTTTTATGATTGAATCGGTTGATTGAGAACTCATATTTTTGATAGGAAAGCGAATAAGACAATTAATAAAAATAAAAACGAAAAATAAAAATAGTAACCTAAAAAACGGAAAAGAAAAATAGAATAAATAACCTGTACAATAATTCTACGAAAAAATGTATGAATCATATAAGACACATACATCTATAGTTTCACCCGTTTAGATATATTCTGGAATATATCTACATCATATATGTTTCATATGTTTTTTTTTTTTTTTTTCAAGGGTGATATTCATAAAGTAAAATTCTGATTTATTTTTAATTTTTTTTTTTTTTAATAATATTTTTCTCTAATAGTATTAAATCTATCCATTCGCCGCTCATGTAAGATGTTGATCACGTATCAACGAATTTCTTAATAAAATCCAATAACAGTAATGGAAACACTCGAAACAGTAGCATGATATCTTCAGCATCTGATCAATGTCCCTTCAAGACATAGAAAGTGTCCAGCTAATCAGTGATTTGATTGTAAATAATAAGTAAAATTTGGTGTTATGTATTAGTGACAAAACCAGGGGGAAAGGAAAAATAATGAAGGTAAGCCAGGATACGGAGAGTAATTGAGGATGGTAAGCTAAGTCTTAAGAGGTAACCACATGAGAATGCGATGAGAAGAGATAGATTCGGTTAACTATGATCTATGAGAGGTTAGTATATGAGTGACCTCCGTTATGTGTGAGTAACACTCTTGAGGATTCTCAGCATAGCTACTAACAAAGTAGTCTCAGTCTGTTCCCCTTTCTTAATAGAGAAAAATTCTTTGCTTCACCCCTAGGGGATAACTAAGTCGCTTTTGGGACGTAAAAGATCGATCGCTGGTCACGGATTGTGAATTACCTTCTCAAATGTGAGGGTAGAAAGCTGTGGTTCGGCAGACTATAGTTAATGGATCTTAACGGTTTCACAAAGATGCTCACTTTCGATACGTTTTAATATCATGTATATTATTTGATTACTATTTTATCTAGTTTCGTCTTCTTCGTTCGTGGTGCTTGGGTGAGTTTATGAAATTACATCCTTAAATTTTCGAGTTAAAATATAAAAGGTGAAAATAGCAGATGGAATTGGAAACACTTCTCACGTCATATTAGCTGAGCATTATTGAGATTTCTCTTCATCCATCTATTTTTTGCGAATAAACTGCTATTTGCAACGCACTGAACCATGGAATTGGAGATTATTGGATTCTCGTTAGACACAAAGCATCCCGGAAGACCGAGAACGTTTTTGTGATTCTTTCTTTTCTGCCTTATTGATTGACCTTTCAAAGGCGATCGGCTATCGTTAAACTTATAGTTAATTTAGTTTGATCTCAATATTATATGATTGTTCTGGTAATGAAATTCCAGTAAAATCCGAAGAAAGTGTGTAAAAATAGATTTAACATTTCAGGCCAATTAATTGGTGATGAAAGTGTAAATGATGATTGACGTTTCTATATTGAAGTTTTAGCTCTAGAATACTGAAATAGCTTATAAGAGATTAATGATCATGATGAAACTCTCTGGAATACCAAATGTTAACCAAATATTACAATTTTTTTATTATAGTGTTAATAATCGTGTATTTGTTGATTACAAACTCATGATCATTGTCATTAATTATTTTCTGTAGCTCTCGAGCAATAGATCCGTGGAAAAATTTTCTGACATGACCTATACTTGACTATATATGATCTGATCTGGTTATGTATGACTAAATCGACCAATATAAGAGATTGAAAATAGAATTTATTTTATCTATGAACGTGTACGTGAATTAACATGTCGTGTTAAACTAATATTGATTTTTCATATAACCTGCATTGAAAATGCAAGTTTCAATGCCTGTTGAGCCAACTGAAACTAGACAATTTCAGACCAATGCGACTGTGCCGGGCAGGAATCAATTATTACTTCCCGGCGGACAGAAAATGACGAATTCCTGCCCGCGAGATGAAGTTGCAGCTTTATTTTCAATCCTATCAATTGTTTGTTTATTTTATACCTTTATAATTGTCATTCTAACCGTTAACTGTACTGACATATTATAATTCTGTTATTAAGCATAAATAAGGATGACAAAATAAAACTATTCAATTTACGAATAATGTTTGATAAAAAATAAACTATTACTTTCTATTTTATTGTAAATTTTATAATAAAATGGTATTTTCGCTATTCGTCTGAAACTATCTAGTTCTGGTTGGCTCCAGACATTGAAACTAGCATTTTTAATGCAACTTATATGAAAAATATAATGTGTGACGCGGGATGAAACACGATTTCAGACCGAGTGATGCCAGCCCTCGCTTCGCTCGGGCAGGCAACTTCACGCTGGTCTGAAATCGTTTTGTTTCATCCCTAGTCACACAATATACTATAGTACACGGAAAAAAAAATAAATAATAGCTGCAATAGGATGCCGTCATGTGGAAGCAATAGGACAACAGCATTTTGTAGCGCCATGACTGTCTTGTGACCGAGTAATCTATATAATTAAGAGAATAAAGAAAATTTTGTCTCCGGCGTATTTATATGATAAAATGAATTTTTTAATAGTTATTTTCGATACATATGCGCAAAGGTAGGGATTTTGACGGCTTGAAGTGACGTCACGAGTTTCAGGCTATGGGCACATTCTTGTCAAGACCGAGTTATTTATCCGGACGAGCGTAGCGAGAGCTCATCAAACTTAGCTCCCCGAAAAAAAATTTTTTTCTATTTTTGAATTTTCACTATCGCATATTGTTAGTTCATGGTTTGTTCTTAATTGTTCGCTATAAATAATTGTTTGTTCTTTCGTTGTTTATTTGATAACAATTAATTAAAATCATACCCTTTAGTAAGCCCCTGCAATCAAAATTATTAATATTTTTCTCTTATTGTCAGTCTATAAATACACATTAACGTTTGTTCTTTAATAAATTATGTTTGTTCTAATATTTAATTCCTTTTTTTTTTTTGCTTAATTAATAATTTTCAATTACCTTAATACACTTTTGCATTGCGTATGCGTTGCCTTTGCGTTTAAGGCGGTCTTTAAATTATAAGGAACCTAGATTCAAAAAATTATTGTTATCAATATGGTGTAAATAAAACAGAAAGTCTAATGCTCCGTTTAATTAGTAAAATTGTTTATTTGACTATATATATTTATGTAGTTATTATCATTTGTTATTATGAGTGTTAATAAGAAATAAATATTATTAGAACAGTTATTGTAACAATTAGAAATTATTATTTATGAGTCTTAGATTTGTTATTCCAAATTTTTTTTTGTATAAATTAATCCATGTAATGAAATCCACAGATTCGGTAGAATCTGGCGCCAAGTTCCGTTCAAATCCGTTGTCAACGGAGCGCCAGACTACCGACTGTGTTTACTGTAAGCAGAACGGTATTTTGAGGTTGCAAAATTTTATTTAATTCTACGGTACTTTTTTTCCTAAATTGTATATTATAACAGTAATTCATACTTTATTTTACAGTTATTAATTAATTATATTCACTTATAACAATTAATCTACTTGAAATTAATAAATTTAATCAGCACAAACTATAGCAACGCAAAAATTTCGATCCTGACTTTTTGTCGATGGGCAAAGTGATCTGCCACAGACTAAAATATTCGAGAATGCATAGTAATCCTTCATAAGATGGGACACTACAGTTAAAAAAAGATATTTCACAACTTGCATCTACACCCGCCAGGGTGCGCTAGAATTATTTTTACATAAACTGTAGCCTCAAGGGAATAGTTTGCTATAAAAAATGCAGCCAACGCGAGATTTAAATTGATACCAATTGTAAATTTTTACTAAAATTACAAAACAGCAAAATTTTTTTAATTTCCGAAAATCATAAACAATCATATCGGTTACTTGGATTTTTTAATTTTTTTATTTTATATCTTTTTGTAAAGAAAAAAACTAATTTTGTTTTCTTAATAGTCTTATGAACGTGGACTTGGCGCGATTTTTTTACAATGAAACTATTTTTGTTCGGATATTTATATTTCGCGCCAGTGGTTTTTGTGAAATGTATATTGGAATCGTGCAATATTACCCATGTAAAAAAAAATTCCTCAAAAGTTCATATAACCGTCCGTCCGCCTAGAAAATTCATATTGTAAAGACAATCCGGAACGAATTCGGAACATTTGCGGAACTTTTTTTGAGGAATATTTTATGAATTTTTCGTGAAATTTTGAAAAAAAGCATTACGAAATCTCCTGCTACTTTTCTGACGTTTTAGAAGTCACTAAATTTTTATAAAAATTTTTCATATTTTTGAGAAACGTTTTATGAACTTTCCGTGAACTTTTAAAAAACAACGTTGGGAAAGCATTTTACACTTTGCTGACGTTTCGGGAATGGTTAGATTTTAAGATAAATTCCTTAGATTTTTTTAGCATGAGATTTCGTAATGCTGTTTTTCAAAAGTATGAAAAGTAAATGAAGATAATTTAAATTTTGAAAAGTATATTTTTTTTACTAGTATAAAAAAAGAACCAAAACCTTGAAATATAGACGTGATAAACAGAAATGTCAATATCAATAAAAGTATTCTAAATACATCAACAAAGGTATCTAAATTCAACATTGTGACAGACGTTTCCTTTTAGGTAATAAGTTTATGCTTCAATAATGTCCGTTCTATTAATAGCTACAGTACTATTTCCATTTAACAATAACCTAATCGTTATGTTCCTGATGAAATAAAGTTCACGCATCGAACTAACAATTTTAAATCAGATAAATTTCATTTATGGTAATATGCGGTGAATTAATATTTGGTCGGCAATGCGTTCAGTCAATTTGATATTTTTAGGGGTGTTCGTAAACGAAGCGGTGATCCGAAAATGCATTAACAACTTCCCCGTTATCAATTTTCCCATAATACACCTGACTCGGAACGAAGTTGAAACAACTTTAGTCGAGACTTGTATGTACAAAGGCATTTATGTACTGTATTATATTTTATATACATGTGTAAGTACATACTACAGGATTAGTAGCTTTGTACATGCAGTACACGTTCATAATAATGAGAGAAAGCGTGTTATGTTGGTGTCTACTGCTAATAAACGACTATTGGAGTGTGAATCCATGGGGCAGGCCTAAATTCAGAGAGATGCATCTGACTTCACCGCTTACTGTGACACATAATTCAAGTAACTCTGTAACTAACTTCTAAGTTATTCGAACGCAAACGATAAGTTGCTTCTAAACGTGGGTCTAAAGGACTAATGTACTAGAAGAGAATTCCTCCAGCTCAACCATAACCAGAAAACCCACTGACTTATCGAACTTGTCTATTTCTCTTCTTCAAACGAATAACTTAACGCTCGATTTGTAAGCTTTTCTAACAATCGATTGGAAATATAAATCTAGAAGACCACCACCCAACGTGATATATAAGCATAATGGAATGAAGAATTTAGATTAATCATGTTACATACACGGAGAAAAAAATATTGCTACTGGAGCCATCTACTAGATAGCTACTCGTAGGATCGCTGCTACAACAATAGGTATTCCTACAGTAGTAATACTGTATGACTCCGATCACAACACTTTAGATGGCTAGGAAAGCTATACCACGTTTTCCAACAGCGCCCTCTTATATAACCACATACACACATACCAATATCTAATGATTTAAGAATAATATTTATACATAATGGTTTCAAAATTATTTATAAAAGAAACTATCGAAAATAAAATTTATCAAAAGAATAATTTCAAATTATTTAGTTTTTTTTAATTGAATAAATAAATTAAATTGAAGAATATTAAAAGGTCAATAAAAAATTAAGCTAATTATGAATATTAATTATTATAAATTATAATTCAAATAAAAAGTATGATTTATATTATTTATTAGCAATACGGACAATTGTCAATTATAACTCAAGCTTCGTTCTCAGGATCACTCTGTAGGACCGTTCATGTACGCTATTCACACCACATATTTTAGCCTAAACAAAAGCAAAACGTCATCTTAGCAACTGCCTAGTTTATCAGTCATTACGTTTTTTGTGCGCTTTAGGTAAACAACTGAATTTAGTAGTCTTGAATATTTTTACATTTTAAATTGAATAATTAACGTAAAAACGAAAGCAGTCTTTCTCTTGATGAACTTGAGAAGAAGCTCAAGAAATATCAAGAATTAATTGATATCGAAAAAGCATCAAAGAAGTCAAATTTATTTTATTGTACCTCTTTCTTGACTGGGTTAAGAATTAAAATTTAAGTGATGTTAGATTTCGTAATCCTTTCTTTCACTTTTGCATCATGAAATTTATTATTTTATTTCCTGATCGCTTTTCTTAACCTAGCTCTTTTTGCTCTCGCAGACTCTAATGATGACGACCAAGAGCAGTCTAACCTCTCTGATCCTGATACCAAAAACGTTCCACCAAACGTTTCTAAGGTTTCAGACGAGTCTGTTGAGATGCAGGGTTCTGAAGATCCCATCCTCAGTGATCCTACTTAATCACTATTTCTATCCATTAGTCAGTCACATGTAATTTTTTTCAACAAACTTTCTTGTTCGAATTGGTAGTCCTGAGTTTTCACTTGTTTCTCAAGAATTCTAACAGAGGGCAGCAGTAGTATATGACCGCTATAATGAAGCGGTTGGCTAAATTGGTTAAACCAACGCCTTGTATTTTATATTACTTTTTTAATAAAAAAAAAAAAAAAAAAACTAATGAAGCGGGATTTTTAAAAAGTTAAACATTTGAAAGTAGTAAAAATCATGCAACGCACTCAAGGAGGTATTGCGCCAAGAAAAAGAACACCAATAGGTTATGGCTATTGGTTTTTTTATTCACACACTAGTGCTGCCTCTCTTTACAGACTATCGCTCACTTACTTCCACTCACGTAAAATATCGAAAGACACTAACTTCAAACATTTCTTATAAAAAAATGAATACCGCTCGTTTGTGTTATTATTGATAAAAAAAAAAAGACTTGTTATAACTTCAATTAAATATTCTCGGTTTTTCAAAAAAATCCTAAGAAAAGTATGGTTGTTTTTCAATAAAATGTTCACTCCAACTACGGTCAGGATAGAGAATACATGTTAAATGTACGATTTTTCATTGCTAATATTTCAAAAATTAGCACTGCAAGAACTATTAAAAAAATTTATTCGTATAGAGGACACTTAAAAGTACGCGTATTCAAAAATTGAAGAATATTGTAAGAAAAGTGATTTTGCATAGTACCTCTTTAATAAAACGATGTCATTTGTTTACTGAAAACTGTGAAATGATAACAACTGTAATAAAAGAAATTAGAATGCTTATTTATTTTCCAATAATAGAATACATTATAAAATGATTAAAAATCGGTCAATTATTTAGGTGACTATCAGGGTAGAAATAATAATACTTTAGTTTTGAGAATCAATTGCTGGAAGTAATTGTAACTCTAGCTTAATTATAGCTGCATTGTTGAATTGATTGAATATTTGATCTTTGTCATCAAGTGTAATATTGTCCAATGTTTGACCAGTTCTGTTTAGCAAATCATTAGTCCAGTTTTCAAGGGTTGCGTTATGACTTGCTGAAGATACCCGACCTTTATGAATAAGAGTTTCTTTGGAGCGATCAAAAACTTTAGTTGATGACTCGGGATTTTGATAGACCAAAATCTACAATTGAAATTGAAATCATTATTCATCATTAATATCTAGCAACCTACAGTAACTATATGACTACCTGGTTTACACAATCGCCTGTCAAAATTGACGAGACATAAGACGTTTCATTCGCCTTCCAAGCTCCAGAAAGTCCCGTTCGTTCTATCGAGCGTTTGACATCTTCAGGATAATCAACTCCATTTTTCAATTTAATTAAAACAAAATAATTGGCTTTGACGACGCACTTTTTGAATGAAAGACACACGTAATTATCAATGTAACGATCGTCAATGCCCAAAACGCTCCCAGTCAATTTACTATCATTATTAAAAGCAACTTTTTTGGACGCTTGAACGACAATTTCCGGAAAGTAATCAGAATTGAACGTATTGTTGCAATTGAATACAGTAATAGAAGACAGCGCTTTCAAGTATTCTGACGAATCTTTAGAATTATTTTTCACGTAATGTCCTGCCATTTCTCCGTTAAACAAATTATACCTACAAGTTCACCAGTTAGCTGATCTAAATTGACGTCATTGACAACATCGCCTGCTACTAATTGGCTCAAAGAAATTTTAACGCAATTCATTCCCGCGAAAACCGAAAACAATGCTAGCGCAGCAAAAAGAAAGTTTTTGAAAATACTTTTTTCATTTTTTCGATTCATCTTAACGCGTACTTAGATACGGACTGAAGTTGTTAGTTGCGACGTTAACTTTATAGATCCAAAGTTTGCCATAATTAAATTTGAAGTGCTGACGCAACGTATTTTTGCTTATTATATTAATAATATCGATGAAGGTTAGTGAAAAAAAAATATTATATTTACTTGCGAGTAAAAATGATCAAATCATACTGCACTGGAACGTCAAATAAAGTAATTATATTTATTTATTTACATTAAAATTAAAAAAATTTAATCTAGGTAATTTTGTATAGTAAAGTCATTATTTCTATTTCCTGCAGATCATTTTGTCATAAATCGCTATTGTGCAAGTTAAAGAATGACAATGTTGTTTGAAAATTTTTAAAGATAAATTAAAACATAATTCTTAAACAATTAATTTCGATAATTAATTAGTGTTCAGTTTATCGAATTTTCACGTTTTATTGATTTTTAGTATGGGTTATTTACCCATACTGTATTTCACTGAGAGAACAATTTATTTGAATCAAATGAAATTCGTTTATTATAAAGAAATCTCTTATTTAAATACCATCAACAACTAATTACTTGATACAATTAAATGTATTTACTTGAGACAAAGATATCCCTGATTAAAAAAAAGTATTGAAAAAGTATGTAATTCAATACTTTTTCAATACTTTTCACACACTGTATATCTATATATACATACAATATAGATATACAGTTGCATAGGTTCAATACTTTTTTTTAATCAGGGATGGTTTATTTAGTGTATTTATTTGAATGAAATAGTTATTTGTTTATAAATTAGAAACAGCATAAAATATTCATAGCTGCTCAATTATTTTATTGACAGGTTGTCAAGACTTAAAACGGATAAAAAATAATTTGAATAGTAGATCAAATACAGAAGAACATGTTTTTCAAAGTTCAAATACAGATCAATAAGTTCAAATGTAAATCATTTTCCTCAAAATCAGTTTAAATTTTTCGACCCGGGTATGGTTAAATTAAATGAAAAATATTAAAAATTTTCATTTATCCCAAAACAGATCAAATTTTTTGACCCAGTCACCGAAAAACTTGTAAGCAGTGGTTAACTGATAGTACTTTTAAATATATGCAATGATAGATAATTTATTTGAATCCGTAAGGTGGACGGCAGAGGATGAAGGTAGATTTAAGTTCTGACAATACCATTGCTCAATAAAAGGGTATTTAATAAGGGGGTCAAGGGGCGAAGCGTTATATTATTTTTAAAAAAGATAACAATAAACTATTGTGGATTTTTTTCACATTTTATCCGGAGATATTTGTCCGTGGATATTAACGCACCTAACCTTGAAAACTCAATCTTAAAATTATTCTACCGATTAAACAAAAAATTTAATAAGACTTATAATCTTGAAAATCACGGGATTAGAAGAAGCTACATTCTAAAAATTATTTTATACGATGTTAAGTTTATTTGCTGATGTTATTGAGTTAAGAATCAACAGATATATTATTAAAGCATCTCGTAACATGAAGATATAATGTACGATATCATAAAGTACATCCGCGACTCTTATCGCATTAGTACGTTTGACACGTTGGCGTCATGAGTATCAGGTGGTTACCGGAACGATAACGCCAACGTTCCAGCAATTGCGCCTGAGTGTTACACAATATTTGCTGACGTGACGATAGTAACCATGGCCAATGACAGGGTTTTGATAACCAGTACTCATGTCACGATCGAAATCAAATGATGGGGATCTATACGAGATCAGCTTAAGACGTGTGTTGGTACTCTCAAATAAAACATTTTAGTATACTCACGGTCTACTTATACTTGCAGTATTTTATGTGAATGCATAACAGTCAAAATACTTACTAAAAAATGTTTCTCTTAAAGACTTCATTGGTTCAAAATATCGACAAATTTTCATTGCAAAAAGTATGCGCATTTTTGAGAGAGGTACACAGTAAGAAATTTTACGTCATTAGGCCAAAAAAATTTAGATAACGAATTTGTAGGTATTATACAATCATCAAGGTGATTTTTGCATGCTTTAAGCGCGAAGCGCGCAGGTATGCTCTACTCTCGCCTAAAAATCGTGATTTCGATTAAAACGTGATTTTCATAATTTAAACGAAAAAAATTATGGATAAAAAGCATATTGAAATAAATAATAGTAACTATAGAACACATTAAAAAAAATTTCTTGTCGATTAAATAAGATTTCTCAAAAAAAACTCGTTTTTCTGATGAATTAAATGAATAACAGCGTGATATTTACGGGAGCTATGGGCTTGACAACACCACAACTTTGTCAAAAATCACTTTCACGATTTAATTTTTTTTTTGTTTTATTCCTGAGAAAGTTTATCAAAACCCTTGTGAAAATTGCGTGTCAAAATAATTCCATTTCGATAGAGTTAATTTTTTTCGATTGTCAGTTCGGTGACTTTTTCTGCGATTTCGGCAGCCATATGTATTATTTTTCATAAACAGAATTGAAATAACTATAAACAAGCAGAAACTATTATTAAATCAAATTAAATCTAAAATTAAAACTAAAGTTAAATCTAAAATAAAATTATAATTGTTATTTTATAAATAAGATTTTGATGTACACCTACACCTAAGTTTATTACTTTGTATCAAATTTTAAGTAAAAATTTATAAAACTATGTACAAACCTTTGCCATTCGGCTAATTGCCTTGGCATATTAAATAAATACATACATACATACATACTATACATACATGATGGTATAATTACTAACTGTTTTATCATCTGTTAAAATTTTTCTTTAGTTCGACCTACAGAGGGGATAATACTACTCGCGGGAAAATTCAAATTAAAAACGAATAATTTTTGTTATGATCTAAATATTTTATGTATGACATGAGCGCTTAAGGCATGCTCATTTGGATTTTCCAAACTTTTTTTACAATGCATATCAAGAAAAATCTTACTACATATTACTAAAGATCAAAACATTTATTTTGAATCATGCATGTCAATGTGGAAAAGTTTACATAGGACAAACTGAACAACACCGAAACAAGATAATCTTACGACATTAATATGATTGTTGAAGTTTGTGCTATAAAAGCCAAAAAAAATTAACTAAACAAAATCTACCGCAGTGAACAGAATATATAGTCTTTCCACGAAAAAATGATATATATACTAGGAACATGTCCTAGGTCCTAGGATATATCGTGGGATATTTCCAAATTTAGGAACATAAAACATCTTAGATAACTTTGTAATCAGAAACGAATTATACGTACACACGTCCTCAATTAGAATTTGATGGAAATTATTATTAAAACGTTGTTACAATGTAATATTTCAATTATCACGTGATTGATTTTATCACAATAACACAAAATTTTCTCGAATCTGATTGCAGCACCTACTATCGAGTCACACTGAAATTAAAATAAAATATTTTGGAATATTCGAGACTGCAATCGCAGCGCTGTCTGCCAGATCTAATGTAAAACATTCCAAGATCAACAACAATTTATACATAAAAAATCAATTAAATAAACATATTCCCGTGGGCTGAATTATAAATCTAAACCATTTTGGAATCCACCTCAAGACACACAATAAATTTCATTAAAATCGGTCCAGCCCCCGCATGGAAAAATATATATGCGAAAAATATATGCAAATATATATTTTCACATATATTTTTTTTGCGCTAAATATATGTCCGCATATATGTGAACATATATGCATAGATATATGTTCACATATATGCGTGCATATATGTTCACATATATGTGCGCATATAAGTGTCTAGAGATACACAGAAAAGAATTTAACTTGAGTCAAGGAAATAATTTTGAAAAATTTAACTTTCTCGATTTGAGTAAAAAAATTCTCAAACTTGGAAATTTTTTTTTTCAGTGTATGCTTACATATATGTCTCCATATATGTCTACATATATGTCTACATATATGTCAGCATCTATGTGAAAAATATATGTTGACATATTTTTTTTTGCGTAAATATATGCGGCATATATATTATATATGCGACATATATTTTTGACATATATATTTCTCCATGCGGGCCGTTTAGGAAAAGTTCAGTGACAAACACACGCAACAGAAGAAATATATATCAACCACGTCCACTTAAAGTATTCTTTTCTTCTAAACTGTGTGTTGATCAGATCATATCAGGATTTCTACGTCTGAAGAGGTTAATGAATCCTCCGCAATCAATACGCTCTCTATCGATTGTCAAAGATCGAACTAAGATGCAACGGATGGAGCAAAAAACAATTCACCAGGAACTCAAGGACAGAATATCAGCGGGAGAACAGGGTCTTCGTATCATACAACGAGAAAAAATTCTCAATGATGAACAACAGTTTTTCCTCGTTCTTACGTTACTATCAAAATGTTAGGGGTATTAATACTAAGCTTAATGATATTTTTTACAACACTTATTTACCTGAATTTGATTTATATATATTGTAACGTGGTAAATTTTTATTCGACGCCCAATACTTGGGGTATTATAATATTCCAGGCTCGAATCCAACGTCGTGAATGTTACGTGTGAATGAATGAAAATTGTACTAATTTTTATGAATTTATTTTGTGTAAAATGCGTAACGCTGGATGAGTAACGAAGACAGAGCGAGTCACAGTGGGTACGAGGCTATGCATTGGAGCGACAAGGATGGAGCTACGACGTAAACAAGCTAGTACCGAAGCGAGTACCGAAGTGACGAGGCACCGAGCGGCGTAAACACCCGAGAGGCCTGGATACCGATCGACGCTGCAGTGCCGCTATTTTCCAATACGACGATCAACATCGATGACAGTTGGTTAGTCAGTACTGCAGGAGCAGAGGTGACTAAAAACTGTTGTGAAGGTCCGTTGACTGTTATACGGACCTAGATCAACTATCGACGGGGATCAATTCCAATGGAAATGAAGACTAGCGCCGCCAACTTCAATGAAGGAAGAAGTGGGTACTCCTCCATGAAGAATACGATTCGAGGCTGGACTGTCGACGTACTCGGACGCGCTTTTGCGCGCTCCGCAACCTAAAATTAATTTCGAAGTATTGTCGCGATTTGTTAATTTGAAATTAATTGTAATTTATATTGAGTATTTATATTCTAAATTTTTTTATTGATTTGAGTCGACCGCAAGAAGCTTTCCAAGCTGCTACGATGAGGACGACGCTCAATTTCTTGGTAAGCCGACGTTCTTGTTCAGTGTTGAATCCAGCGTTTAGAGTCCACGTTGTAATTTTGTAAAATATTTTAATTACCAAAAATAATAAGCGAGGATTCAACGCTTTACGATTATTTTTTTTGTAATGCTGTTATTACATAGAGTGATTGCTGATGTATGAATGTGAGAGTAAGAATTGAATGAGATAACGACGTTTATTAATTTAATTTTGTTAAAATTGAGTGCAAATTTAAGTTACGACGTTTAATAATTTTTGTTAAAAAATTAATATCGACCGCGGACATATATTTTGTTGAATAAATTGTTATTTTTTTTAATTTTCCTGAATTCATTTCAAGTAATTTTAAGAATTTCGTTTATTTTGCTGTCCTATTTTTTAACGACGAATATTTCAGCATGGCCCGCCGCCCTGAAGAAGAGGTAATAGCTAGCCGAAGTCGAAGCAGTAATTAGTTGGAGATCATTCTCCTGGCGCCCTTTTATTAATGATAATTTTTTTTAAGAAAACCAAATTTTAATATAAACGGTGAGCCTGGCTTGGTAAATCCCCGGGTCAGGCGAAATCCCGTTATAATATTTACTGAAACTTGGCTTAAACCAGGTGTTTTTGAGTCTGAAATTTTCACTAATACTTACTCTGTCTTCATAGTACTTTCAGTCTCAAATGTATTTTTTCTTATGATATCTACTACTTCTAATTGTTAGTTGCTTTTATATCATTTATTATTTAATATTTATATAATATGTTATAATTATAACTATTATGGTTTTTGATTATATTCTTAATAAAATTTGTATAGCAGTATATCATTTATTTTATATGATTAATTTATAATAATGTAAAATTTCTCATTTACTGCGCCTTTAGTTCAAAACTTTAGTTCAAAACTGATATATAATTAAAATTTACAAATGTAAAATTTTCTTATGTACTTCGCCTTTAGTTCATAAATTATACTAAGGTTATTAAACTATGTATAAATTGTATTGAGACCCTGTTATTGGCCTTCCAGCTGTTGGGTCTATTGTTACTAAATAAATAAATAAATAAATAAATATATATAAAGATAACACGTCATGCAAGCAGAATTACGTTCACAGTTTTTAACCGATCTTAATTAAATTTTGTTGACTCATTCTATAAATCAATACCAAGATCGAGTTTGATGATGAACACAATCGGCCGGTTAGTTTACGAGTTGTGGGTGTTTGAAAATTTTTTTCATTTTCAAAAAATTTTCATTTTCGTCAATTTTATGAAAATAATTTTCCAGATGTAAAAGATAGATAAAATCTCTTGAATTTATCTTTAAGTTTACGTAATTACCTTTACTTTAAGCTGTTGATCACATAATTTTTTTAAATAATTCCGTGATTTTGAAAATTTGAAAAAATTTCAATGAAAGTGTTTCAGAGCTTTTTCTTTAAATACTCTAAGTCGTAAAAGATAGCTTAAATCTATTAATTTTATGTTAAAGTTGACATAAATATCTTCAATTTGAGCTATTATTCGCCGACTTTTGATTCTTTTTTCAATTTATTTCGTAGTTCGATAAAATAACAATGAATTAATTAATTATTGGCTTTTATCATTGAATAACTTTCATACATCATAAATCTTATTTTTTAGGTAATGCACGGAGAAAATTTTATAGTAGAGTTTATTATCTAGTTGTGTTAACCCGGGGAAAAAAAATTATATATAATTATATAAAATTATATTTAATTATATATAATTTGATCTAATTTTACATAAAAATATATAAAATTTAATATAATTATGTATAATTTTATATAATTTTGTATAAATATATAAATTTATATATAATTATATATAATGTTATCTTCCCGGAGAAAAAATTTTATATAATAAGATATAATTATACAAAATTATATAAAAATATGTATAATTTTATATAATTTTGTATAAATATATAAATTTATACATAATTATATGTATATATAATGTTATCTTCCCGGAGAAAAAATTTTTATATAATAAGATATAATTATACAAAATTATATAAAAATATGTATAATTTTATATAATTTTGTATAAATATATAAATTTATACATAATTATATGTATATATAATGTTATCTTCCCGGAGAAAAAATTTTTATATAATAAGATATAATTATACAAAATTATATAAAAATATGTATAATTTTATATAATTTTGTATAAATATATAAATTTATACATAATTATATGTATATATAATGTTATCTTCCCGGAGAAAAAATTTTTATATAATAAGATATAATTATACAAAATTATATAAAAATATGTATAATTTTATATAATTTTGTATAAATATATAAATTTATACATAATTATATGTATATATAATGTTATCTTCCCGGAGAAAAAA
>CAJNRD030001122.1:6877947-6899389 GCA_905319865.3 Cotesia congregata
GGGTAGTACAACGCCTATCTCTTCAAGATGGGTCTACACAACACACCAGCATGCAAATACTGCCCGGATAAAATCTACGACGCCGAACACACATTCTTCGACTGTGTTTGGTGGAAGGTTTACAGAAGAAGCACCGAAGAGATCATAGGCTCCAGGCTCTCGCCCTCAAGCCTGGTGACCTATATGATCAAACAAGAGGAAAACTGGTCAGCTGTTGCAGCTTATGCACAGCAGCTCCTGAAAGACAAAATCGCAGAAAGAGACCAGTAGCCAGGAGTAGGCGTCGTGAGACGCAGCACGGCTGGATTGAAGTAATGCTAACGCGGTTCCAATCCAGTCCTCCCCGTACCATCTAGGGGAGAGGGGAAGAGGAATGTTTTTTTTAGTGGGTAAAAATCTCCACACTACCGACTATCGATATCTGCCGTAAGATGGGCGGCAGAGTTAACGATAGCGGTGTCTTTTGAAGATCTTTTTTCGTACCTCTTTGGGAAAAAAAAAAAAAAAAAAAAAAAAAAACACACACACACACACACACATACAGAGGAAGTTTTCTAGGACCTCAAAACGTCAACATCTGTTGGAAACTCGATTTTCGAAAAACGGGGTGAAACCAATAATTTCCTGCCTTTTGAAAATTTTCAATTTTCTCAGCGAAAAGTTAAAAATTTTCAAAAATTTTTTTTTTTTTGAGTAACTTTTAGACTAATGTATCAATCAATTTCAAAATTTAATCAGCTCTTAACCTCAAAAAAATACATTGATTGCTGCAAACTGCATCAAAATCGATCGATTCGTTTGAGATATTTAATTTTAGATCATTCCAAAAAAGTGTTTTTTAACATAACTTCAAAATTTTACGCTGAATCCCGTGGTAGGTAACACATAATTTTTTTGTGCTTGAAAAACTGTTTCGAATGCTACAAGATCCATAAAAAACGATTAATTCTTTCGGACGATATTGCAATTAAAAATTAAAAAGAAATATGATCTTAACAACCACTGGAATTTCGAGCTCGAAGAGCTTGAAAAATAATAAAAGTTGTGTTTTTGATCTCGAATAGTTCACAATCGGAATAGATAATGTCTCGAGCGTTTTGTACAAAGCTAAAGTTCCAGGGATGGCTTACAGGGTCAACCGTTTTTCAGGTTTTTTTTTTTTGATCCCGAAGTAAATAGTAGCTATTAGACTTGTTTATTTTATTGTATTTAATAAATCTTTGTTTAAAATGTGTTTCATATTTTTGTTGGCTCTTACGGATTTGTATTATGTTTTGTATAAATTGCTATTTGGCTGTTACCTTGGCGTATAAATTTAATAAGTAAAAATAAAGAATAATATTTACATTACAATGCGATATTTTTTTATAAAATTTCTACGATTTTTAGAATTAAACGTGAGGTGCTATTAAGCGAAAAACAATTTTCTTGTGAAAACTTACCGCCCTTTGAATACTTAGATCCGTGACTTGTAAGAACCTAAAATGAAAATTTAAAAGTTAAATGAGAAATAAATTAAGTAATAAATTAAGTGATAGTAAACTTACATTATCTTGCCTTCTGACTGTAATGTATTTTCCAGTACGATCTGGTTCTATATGATAGATCGGAGTATTTGGGCCATAAACTTGAGAATCACCATGGACCTACATTCAAATTTTTATAATCATTACAATAAAATTTAACTTGATCAAATTCAATTATGTTCAATTTGAATCGAAATAATTCACTTATTGACTTAAATCTATTGGAACTTAATGAAACAATAAATATTTTTCAAAAGTAATAGAAGATTTTCATAAAATTTGATTTAAAAAAATTAGGAATACGGTTGACCCTGAAGGACATTCCTGCAACTTCCCGCCAATTCTATACCTAAACGCTTGAAATTGCACTTATGACGTTTTAGAGCTTTTCGAGCTCATAAATAAAATTTAGAGCTCTCATAAATACAGTTTTAGAGCTCTCCGAGCTCAAAAGTTTGATAGAAATTTGATAAAACACTATTTTTTTTATTTTCAAATCGCAATAACTTTTAAATGAATGAACCGATTTTCACGCGGTTGGCGGCATTCTACGCAGTTTTTTAAGCCTCATAAAGAATTCTTAAGTTTCAATTGGTTAAACTAGAAATTTCGGAGTAATTCCGAAAAAACACTTTTTTCGGTTTTTTTTCGTTCACGATATCTCTTGAACGAATCAACCGATTTTGACCGGATTGGCGGCAATTGAAGTGGTTTTTTAAGGTTGAGAGCTGATTAGTTTTTGAAATCGATCGGTAGAGCCGTTTAAAAGTTATTCCAAAAAAACCACTTCTGAAAAAATTTTTTTTTCTATTTTTTCCTATTTTTTTGGAGATTTCTCTAAATTTCTCAAAAGCTATCGGTCCAAATCGGTTCAAATTTTCAGGAAATCTAAGTTTAGTCAAGCCCTTTCGAATGGCAACAACCGCGATGAAATCAGATCAACCGTTCAAAAGTTATAAGAGGTTTACATACTTACACACACACACACACACACACACACACACACACACACACACACACACACACAGACATAGTGACACCTTCGCGGGAATAGTCAGGGAAGCTTCCTAGGACCGCAAAACGTCGAGATCTGATGAAAACTTGATTTTCGAAAAACGGGGTTTTTAATGCACTTAAGGTTTATTCTTTGTCTTTACTTAACTAGCTAGAAAAAAAATATCCTAAGAATTCATGGAAATAAAATTGTTTGTGTTTTTGTCGACTTACGTGGGCTCAATATTTTGATTCAAAAGTGTATTAATAGTTACACCGGCACACAAAAAAAATTAAGTAGAATTAAGTAGAACTTTGATCGTCGTTCATAAAAAATTTCCGGAATTTTTTTTCCCTATTTCGATAAAATGTCACTGATAAACCTTTAGCCAACAAATGTTTTTCTTTCAACCTTGATGCAAGTAATTCAGCTCCATCTTTCGGTAAAGCCAAGTCTCGAACCAGATCATTAAGTTCTTCTCGGCTAAACGTTTCAGAGTCTTTTGTTTTTCCGCCAGGTAAGTACTCTTCATCTTCTGAATATTCTTCTTCCGAACTTTCTTCAACTACCGTATCGTCTTCTTCTACATCCATTTCTTCAACCGTATTAATTTCCTTGACAACTTCTATTTTTTGTGGCTTAATAGCTGATGAAACATTGGCGTATACAATATTGTTTTTTGTATTCCAGGTGAACCCGGTAGTATCTGTCATACAGAAATAAAAATTCTGTAAACCAGTTGGTGAAGACCATATCATTGGTATTGTGAATTTCAAGTTGTCCTGTTTCTTTTTTTTTTCCCACCAGGTTAACATCATGTTACATCGACTACAAATCGTATGTGGAACCCATGCTGCATCCAAATTAGTAATTTGGAGACCGAAATATTCTTCATAAATTTGTTTGATCTTATCCGATAACGATCTTCGATTCCTTTCCAAATTGAATTTTGCACAAATGTAACAAAATGAATCAGGACTTTTATTACACAGATGAGAATTACTTCTTGTAATAGTATACTCTCCAGTAGCCAAGTTTCTCACTTCTGAAGAGCTGCAGTCGCTTGATGACGACGCCTGCGAGCCTGCTTTCTCACCCTGACCAGACGCCGATACTGGGGCTCCGACTCCCTGCATCGTAAAGTACTTATCACTTGTACCTGCCATGACGGCCCGCATGGAAAAATATATGCAAATATATATTTTCACATATATTTTTTTTGCGCTAAATATATGTCCGCATATATGTTCACATACATGCGTAGATATATGTTCACATATATGCGTGCATATATGTTCACATATATCTGCGCATATAAGTGTCTAGAGATACACAAAAAAATTTAACTTGAATCAAGAAAATAATTTTGAAAAATTTAACTTTCTTGATTTGAGTAAAAAAATTCTCAAACTTAGAAATTTTTTTTTCAGTGCATGCTTACATATATGTCTACATATATGTAAGCATGTATCTCTGCATATATGTCAGCATCTATGTGAAAAATATATGTTGACATATTTTTTTTTTGCGTAAATGTATGCGGCATAGATATTATATATGCGACATATATTTTTGACATATATATTTCTCCATGCGGGGGCACACACGCCGTTAACCCAGGGACTCTGCCAGATGGTTCTGTTGCCCACCGTCACCACGTGGAGGTGCCCTGGTTACAGGCACAAGCAATTAAGTCTTCAAAAGTCAAAAACGAGAGTAAAAAAACCAAAAAAGTACTTTTTTCGGAATTTTGGAGGGTTTGTGTAATTTTTTTACATTTAAAACGGCTCGTGGTCTCAATAAAGTTTCGATTCATATTCAACGGATCGAAATACATGAAAATCACGATTAGTTCAGTTCCAAAACATTTTTTTTATCATTAAAACTGCCGATTTTCATCATTTTTACGGTTTTTCGAAGTTTTCTCGAAATTTCGAGGGTGTAGGGGTCAAACTGACCTCGAATTCGGACTCAGCGGACCAAAATACGTACCCGTAGGTAGGCCCGGTCAAATGCATATTCTACTTAATTTTTTTTTGTGTGCCAGTGTAATGAATTTTAATTAGTACTTACCGATATAATCCAAGTGAGATTTAACAATACTAATGCAATTAACATTCTCATTTTAGAAAAATAATTACTATTGGAAATTATAAATTATTTTACAAGTTCAAAGCGATCGGTTGAGTTCTACCAGATACTAAAAATCAAGTCAGGTTATCTCAACCTTAAGTCGATAGATTTATCGATAAATTTGTAATTTATTAGTTAATTTATAATATTATATACGTCACTATCGTTAGATCAATGACAAATCAATTATAAACGCCATTAATTTTTCTTATTACTAAAGAACAAGCAGCACTAGTTATAATTACAAAATAATGACTCACTGATAAAACGTTAAAACTCGAAGCATAGATAAAAATTATTGACGTACATAGATAATAACTTACATAGTAAAAAATTAAGTATTGACGTAAATTGATTTAAAAATATTTTTAATCTACAACACAAATAATAATAATAATAATAATAATAATAATAATAATAATAATAATAATTTATAGATGAACTTCACTTATTCTTAGCAATAAAAAACCAAAAAATTGAAATAAAACCAAATTGTACTTTTTGGAAATGTTAAGCTCTTCAACGGATCAGAAATAATAATAGTTTGATTCTTAAAAAATTTGGACTTTCGATCAATAAACTTTGAAGGTGATACATTAATTTTTTTACATGTATATGTAGAGTTTAACTATAAATAGTTAATGGCAGTAATTGTAAGATTCATAACAAACTACTGTGATATACTGGAAAATGTTGTGAATATGACAGATATGATAGAAGAAGGAGTAATAGCAAAAAGAAGTTTGTAGGAGTGAAAGCGTTTTGTATCGGTACCCGAGCCGAAATTTAGAGGCTACATTGAACCCTCTAACCCGAATCAGAACCCATTTAGGCACCAATAAACCAACTAGCTCCTGTATTGAACCTCGAGGTCCTATGATTGACCCAGAAGTTTGATTTTAAGCTCGGAGATCCTCCACCACTCTCCGAGAGATCCTTCTTTTAAACCCTAAGTCCGATAATGAACTTGTTCGTTAATGACGTTCAATAAGAAAATGTTGACGTATTGTGTAATAAAATATTTTAAAATCGTAATTTTATATTTCAATTGTTTAAATTATTAGTTAAGAACTTATTTTATTTTTAAAAATCATTATTATCATTATTTCTCAATAAGGATGAAAAAAAATTTTTTTTATTAATATTTTGATTGTTTATGAACTTAAATATTTGATATAGACAAATTCTGACTTTCACTATCATCATCTTTTGAATTTAAACAAAATTATGAAAATAACCAGACTTAACGAAATGGTAAGAAACATTTGTTTTAATTTTTTAAAATATTTTCCAATATTACACGATATTGGAGTTAAAGCGGCTACTTAATTTATCAAGTAATAATCCGATATTATATTTAAACTTAGAGATACGACATTGAGCATTCAAGTCGTTTATATAAAGGACTAATTACTCTTCAAAATTGATTAAAGATCAAATTTGTAGCTATTGTTTATCAGCTATAACATGCATTTGATTATAAAAATTGAAGAATTTTGTAACAATTATGTATTTATCTTTTTTAACATGTTGCTCGAGGGTTTACACATCGATAAGGAATAGATAGGCTTCACTGATAATTTTGCACCTGTAGCTAGGCTGGATTCTGTCAGGCTTTTGATGGCATTAGCTGTACGTGACGGCTTACCAGTTTATCAAATAGATGTTGTAGCAGCTTATTTAAATAGATTTTTGGAAGAAAAAATATTTATGGAACTACCAGAGTATACGGAAAGAAAATTATGGAAACTATTCCTATACCATTATGGGAATAGTTCCCATAATGCTATAGGAATAATTCCTATACTATTATAGAAACTATTCCTATATCATTATGGGAACTAATCCCATAATATTATGGGAATGGTTCCCATAATGCTATAGGAATCATTCCTATACCATTATAGGAATTATTCCTATAATATTATGGGAATGGTTCCCATAATGCTATAAGAATCATTCCTATACTAATATAGGAATTATTCCCATACTATTATAGGAATGGTTTCCATAATTTATGGGAACCATTCCCATAATAGTATAGGAATGGTTCCCACGATATATAAGTTTAAATCCTACACGGAAAAAAAAATTAACTTGACTTAAATTTGTGCCTTTTCAAGCTTTCATATCATTCTCATCGATAGTCAATTTATGATGATAAGTATTTAGGTTGCATTCGAAAACTTTGTATCTTGTGAACTATTGACATTTTTAAGGATATAAGCTCATCCCGATGTTACACTCATCGAGACCTTTCATTTGAGTACCCATATCAATTTTTCATATATTTTATATATTTATATATATTATATATATATGTATATATGAAAAATATATCAAAATGCATGTGGGTATTCAAATGAAAGCTCTTGATGAGTGTAACATTGGGATCGCCTTTAACAGATTAGTATCTGAAGCCCAGCATAACCAAAATGATCTTCAAAAAATGGGGAACTCGCCAGATAGACCTGTTTGCCACAAGCAGGTCCAAAGTGGTATATCAGCATGTGACGATAGAAGCCGAAGACCAGGAAGCATGCTTCATAAATGCTATCTACAAGGTACACAAAATTATAGACTAGTATATAAAAAGAATCAGTTGGGAATGTCAAGATTGATTCTTAATTAAGTAATCATTCAGAAGCCTAAAACATAATTGTAAAAACCTTGTATGTATAGAGCCGATCGGCGTTTATTCTATTTGAAATAAATAAATAAATAAATAATTACTGCAATACCAAATTTGACTGAACGTCAGTTGAGAATAATTACATGAAAAATTAACTCCAAATTATTGAATATTTCTCTTATATTATTAATTATTATTTTACTATTCTTTTTAAATAACAAATAAGTTGTGTTATTATTATTACTAGGATTTATGAAGAAACCAACAAAAATAAAACCTTTGACTTCAAAAACTATGAAGAAAAGAAAAATCGATGAAAGTATTGTTGAAGAGTCGTTGGGTAAGACCGTTGAGTCTTTAAAGTCATCAACTATAAATGATTTCTTAGTTCGAGTAGAGGTGAATATATAAAATCTATTAAAATCTCATTTAAAATTCTTAAGGTTCTTTAAGAAAAAATATTAATTATTTACAGACTGAAGCTAAGGTTAATAAAATCATCGATCATAAAAAAACGAGTGCGTTAAAAAAAAAAGTTAAAGTTCAGCCATATATAATATTTGTCGAAAGTTCTTCACTATTTAAAAGTTTTCACGTGATTACAGATATTAAATATATTGTTGCCATCCCTATCGAAGCATTACAATTGAATTTCGAATTATTTTGACATGCTATAGCATGTCGGAACTAAGACCCATAAATAGATTCAGAACTTAGCCGTCCATTTTACGGAGACAAAGAAAATTTTATTTCCAATTAATATAGGGGCGGGGGGGGGGGGGGGGCAAAGTGGGCCCCGTAAGCTAGAAATGGGATTATCTTGACTTTTTTTTACTTGTTACACTAATTTATAGGTACTTGTTTGTTATTTAACATTGATAAGCTGTCTCCATTAAAATGAAAAAATCTAGAACGTGGGGCAAAATGGGCCCCCATCTTAAAAAATTGTGTAAGACAAATTTATTGCTCGTTTTACTTTTTTTAAATTCTTCACTTCAAATATGTTATGAATAAGCTGTGTTCATAATAAATTTCGAATTTTAAAATATGGGGCAAAGTGGGCCCCCTCCAAAAATTTTGTTATAAAATTGTTCTTCATTGGCTTTACTTTTTTTAAGTTTATTCAAATGCATGCTGAATAAATATTTTTCAAACAATGCTCATTTGCAAATTCTTACAGTTTTCAGTCTTTCTTTATCTTTCAGACGAATAAAACTTTCGCACATGCGCATGCTTTCAAACTTCGCGCGCTTAAAGAAATGTAAACAATATCTCCAGACGTACTGCGCATGCGTAAATTTCTCGTTTTGAAATAGTTGCTGTGCATGTACACTAAAATCTACTCCGAACCTCCACCAGCTGATCAACCTAACCTGGATTACCTGTCAATACTGCTTAGTAAACATTGGAAATTTGAGCAAGTGCATTGCTGTTAATTAAGTGATAAAAAATATTATTATTACTCTCATTTATTGAAAATGGTGTGAAATTATAAAAAAAGGTGGACATAAAAATAGAATAAACTGTCTATGGCGAAAGCTATTACTGAAGTTGTAAATGGTAATTTAGGTGTCAAAGCTGCTGCTAAAGCTTACAACATTCGAAGGTCAACTCTACAATGAAGAATAAAAATTTATACAGTTAATTCTAACTTAGAACATAGTATTGAAAAACGTAACGAAATAAATTATTGCTGTTCTTGGAACTTTAATCTATTAATACAATGTTCATTTTTAATTAATTTATACTTTTATTTTTCAATGATAGGTTTAGGAAGAAATAAGACTGTCTTCAGTCCGAAACAAGAGGAAGATTTGGTGAAATATTTGAAAGAGCAGGAAGAGCGGTTGTCTGATTTAACTGCCGAAGAACTATGTACACGAAGAGAATTTGATGTTAACGGTAACCATCCCTATTTTGTAGCTTCTACTATCCAGTATAGTTATTAACTTTTCCAAAAATGATAAATACAACTATCTGGCGATTGTAATTAGCACAATCAGTATATATTAATTCCCACAATTATGATTATATGGTTTATTATCTAGATGGTATCTTTTACCATCGGAGATAGTTAAAATCATCATGATTGCAATCATATAAAAACTACACAGAAGGTATAAAAAACTAAACTTTTTCGATTTTACAGTCAAAATATACCCCGAATGTTTTTCGAAGGTTTCCTCCAGTGGAGTAGCTTGCCGGGCCCAAAGTTCATTTCGAGGATCACACAACTACAGATAACTTTACTTAATTTATACTAAAGCCATGCTTGCTAATGCTAAAAGGAGTCAGGTTTACTTATTGAACAAATAATAAGAATAAAACAATAGTTTATTTTATTAATAACTAATAACTAAATGATAAATAAGAAGAAAAAGTTATAAATATTAAATCTTGCTACTTAGACAAGCCTTACAATTTGTCAATTGAAAATATTAAAACTATAATAGTAAAATAATAGTAACTACATATATACAATCTTTATATACGTGTTTCTTTGAGAAACGAGTCGCGACCTCTACTACTTGGGACTCGCGACGCGTTCCACGGAAACTCACCCTTACTCGTTACTAAACGGACTTGTACCCTTCCCCTCTACCTACAGAGTTAGGCTCTGTAGCCAAAAGAGTGCCGGGGACGTGTCACACCCACAATCTCTTCGCCTCCACCTGAATACCCCGATTAGATAAACCAATCCAGGAAGTACCCCGCCTAGGTTCTGGGCAAAATACGCGACTATGAGGATATGTTCAGGGATACCTAGAGAATAATCTGCAGCTATAACGCGTTATATAACTGAGTATTACCTCGATGAGCGTAACTCCGCTCTCCTTGGTAACCTCGTCTACTGGGGTGTATGTCCGACCGTAGAGAATACCCACAATCAGAACACACACGGTCGTTCGGCGATCAGAAAGAACGTGAGAATTCTGGAATACAATACCTGTATCCTCGATCCTTGATGCTCTACTGCTGTTCTGCGAGACATATTTCACTTCACAGCTCAAGTAAGAATGACCAAAACTACCGAGAAAATCGCAGTTAAGTCCTCAGAATGCCATTCTACTTCGAGACAGCGCAAGCTAAATTGCGACGCCTAGCAGCGTTCGGTGAACTAGAGCCCCTACTCTCTCGGGCGGCAGCGCACGCACGCTAGTGTCCCTACTATTTCTCAGTCCCACTCTTCTCGCTTTTACTTTCTTTCTTTCGTTCAGCGCACTCGTCTCTCGGGTCGCTTGCGCTGGCTCATCTCTATGTATATTTTTTTCTTATCGTTAAAAATAATAAATATTATTGCAGTACTAAATTAATTACGTGCTCGTCGCACATAAGACATATTTATTAAATAACAGCATTCTAGCACAAATTGAAAAATTTATTACACTTTTAAAGGAGTTTTTTTTCACTAATTCTATCATTATGTAGAACACACTCTTCAAAATTGAAATAATAATCTCTAAGCTATTGCAGCAAACGATTAAATTAACATTATTCTAATGTTTAGCATAAGAGTGAGTACTGAAAAAAATATATGTATGTAGATTTGGTTATTTAAAATATCAAAATACGTTATTGTACAATACTCCAAATCAGAATAAGCAAAAAGTTTCCAAGAATAAGGGTTATCAACAGTAACATTAAATGACTGTGTATGTTCATTAAAATTGCAATCATGTAAGTTTTGTGATATCAAAAAGATTTCTTCATTGTTGATCATTATTATTTTTTTAACTCTATAAAATTGTGGTTCATTTTCAGTAGGCTTCATTAAAATTGAATTATTTGTAATTCTTTTGTTCTCAAATTTTATTCATAAAATTTCTTGAACCTGATCTTTGATATTTTTTGGTAAGCAACCAGTAAATTCAATACTGTTGAGAATGTCTTGAAGATTGACACTATTTTTGGGACTAGAAGTACTCTCAAATTCCAAATGACAACCAGCAGTAAAGTGATAGTGCAGGTTCAACTGACTACGGATTGCCAATGTATGACATGCATTAATTCAATTTTTTGAAGCATGCGCAAAGGCTTTATTTTCCTGTTGTTTACTCTTTTCTCTGATCGATGAGTTTTGAGATATTATCCCAACAAGTTCAAAAATCCTGCGATAATGGACAAATATATGATGTTTAAATATCCATAAGCCGGGAAAAAGTTTGTTATGACCTTGTAAATAACTAGTTATGCAAGAACCCAAGTAATTGTGAGTACCTTTTGATATAAATTTACTGCTAATAATTTCACTTATAATTTTTAAAAATTTTACTTGACCCCAATGTCCATCTTTTTTATCAACAAGATCACCTATAATAGTGCACAAGTTATGAACAAAAGTTAATATTTCGGCTGATGAGGGAGGATTTCAGCAGGCTTATTTTGATTGTAATTGCTTCCATAATTAAATCCTTGCACCCGATCATTTAGTTCTTGTAGATTAAATATCTTTTTTTTTTTATAAATATATTCATGTTTTATTAATGCAAGATCATGAGGATAAATACCTTCCAAAAATTCATGCATTGGATCTACAGATAAATTTTCCATTACATGAAATCCATCAACTTTATGGAAGACACATTCTCTACGGATTCCACTCAAAGAAATATCATTTATTAATACTTTAGCTTCATAATTATTCTTATCACGTAGAACGCACTGATTTTCATCAGCTATTGTAAAATAATTATTTTTTTTTGGTTAGACAAAATCGGCAAGAATCTTTTGCATTAAAACTTTCGCTCAATCCAAGAATCGAATGCAAGCCTAAATTATCTCCAAAAACTAATGATATTTTAAAATATATTTAAATCGAATAAGATGGTAGTTGAACAGAAATTCCTGTCTTTCATAGAAGATTTAGTTCTTCGATGAGTGGATTAAAAAGAACGTCATCACTTACTTCACGTTTATCTAAAGTACTAAATAGCATATAGACAAAAATATGCTCTAATTTTGATTAATATTGTAGTGGTACACTAGGTAAAACAATGTAAATTCCAGCACATTTATTAATGCCCTTGTGACTTCCCAAGGGATTATTTGTTTCGAAGTTATCCTAATAGCTTTTAAGTTTAAATCTGCCGCGAAACCTGAAACCATCAAAAATGGCTTCAAGAAAACTGGAATCTGGTCTTTCAAGAGATCAGTTTATTCTTACGAAGCTCTTGTAGCTGCTGGAATTTCAACCCCCGAGCAATTCATTCCATCAAGCAATGCTTCTACTACTACTAGTACTACTACAACTACTACTGATGATGTCGTGACGATGATAATGACGTTGACGATGATGATAATGCCAATATTAGTAGTAGCAGTGATGAAGAAATGCAGGAAGTTAATGTCATCAATAACATAACCTATGATCACAATAACGAAGCTGCTGATGCGGATGATGATGAAGTTTATGATGGTGATTGTTTAAATCTCCCTCGCTTCCTCCCAGCCGATATTACCAACTAAAACCGCTTGAGGTTTCTTAGCCGCGCCACTTGGAGGCAGGTCAGGCGCTGCAACAGAGCTAAAGGTGCCCTCTAGCCAATATTTGGCGCGCATTATTATTATCATTGTAACTCGCAGTCTAACCTAACTATTGCATCTTTAAATCTATCGCATCTAATCTAATTTGAATTAATCAATCGCGCTCTAAATTAATATAATAATACTTTAATTTGTTTCAGTGATTATTTTCATTTATCCTGCAGTTATCAGTTTCATTATTCTGTGCTTTTTGGCTTGTTTGCAGCTACTTTGAAATCTTGGTTTCTCGACCGCATGGCTTGCACGTGCCTAACCAAACTTTATTTAATATCTATCGCGTTTTTGCTAACTAATTGTGATTTTAGCCTTGAATAAATAATAAATAAACTTAACTGTGATAAATATATATGTGAAATTAAAGTTAGTGATATATATAATTATTAATAAACATAATTAATAACAACGGAGTTATTAAAATAATTTGAACACCAGAAACTATCCAAGTCCCAGCAATTTTATCGTTTTCAGCATCGAACTTTAAATAGTGATGATAATGACGATGATGATAATGACGACGATGATGGACCCGAATTGTAGTGTCTTAGTCGGAAAATGTGTTCAATTTCGGTGATGGTGGATCAAATAAAAACTGATGATTTTCAAACTTAGTTACGCGGTGAAGATATCGAAGAAGAAAAAGAAAAAGAAGAAATTGTTGCTCATTCTTCAAGGATGACTGCTAATGACTGCAATGACTGCAATGACTGCTAATGAATACAAGTACCAATTTCTTCGTGAAGCTTATGGAGACCAGAGTTTCTCATATTCTGACGAAGAACCAGAAAAGAAGCGAAAATTATACAGCTTCATTATTTCACCTCAAACTATTCTTTCTTTCAATGGAAAATCAAACTAGTCACAGCAATTCAAGGCGTAAAAGTACTGCGATTATCACAAGCTCACCGCATAGATAAACACTTTTAGACAAGAAACAGCAATCGAAAAACGCACCTAAGAGGAACACAAGACTGGCTGGTACACTTAAAGGAAAGGGGAAAAGAAAAGGGAAATCGAAGCAGTCTGTTGACGATACTGCTTGCATTTTCTGTGAAAAATTATACTCTGAATCTGTCGAATCATGGATGTAAAAAATAAAGTCGTTCGGAGCTACACGTACGATATGTGTAGATAAATGTAAATAATTATTGTATTTGTTTGGATTTTGTAAAAGAGAAATAAACCTAATTAGTAATAAGTAATTTTTCAGGACATAAATAAGCTAATAAGTAATAAATGAATAGTCAAGCGGCATGACGGCCAAGCGGCCTAGGACATTAGTCCGTTCGTACATCATGTCGTGAAACGAGGGTTCGAGCCCCGACGGTTGTTAGAATAGTTCCAACACCAACCGCCGGGGGTCGCTCCAGTAGCCGAACTGTACTGGTATGGGTTTTCTCTGTGATTTCCCCATGTCACTATTCCAACAACCTATAGAAAGAAGTAAGGATTAAGGCGAATGCAGTACAGGAAGCACAAATCGGTCCACAGCCGCAAGAGATACGCAGTTGTAAGAATATGTTGAATAACTATGTGTGAGAAAGTTGATTATAAGAAAATTTGAAAGAAATAAAGAGTGCAGTTTGAAAGAAAATTTGAAAGGCAGATTAACACTGTGATGAAAAAATTGTAAAAAGCAGTTCTTACTGTTGTACAATGCAAACAATAAATCTAATCTAATAATTGAATATTCGTCAAAAAGTAAAGGTGACTAATAACTCATAATAATGAGCCTTATTCATGGAAAATTTCAGAGTTCCCACTTTGTCCCCCCCCCCTTCCCAATCTCTAACTTGTTCACCCTTTGTTGATCACGCTATGAACGCAGCGCCGCCTTTTTTACACTTTTTTTTTTTTTACTTAACAATATTTTAAAAGAAAGTTTTGAAAAAATTTAATCCTTTTTTTGAACCGTTTTGAAAATTTTAGTGCAAAAAATGTATGTAAATATTACAAAAAAATTGAATTTTCATCACGGAAAATAAAAAAACGGAGCCACACCGCTCAACGCGAATAAGCAATAGAGCCCTTTTTAAATTCCGCTCCGACTATATGTTGCTGTTGTCCCATTTAAATAACACAGCGGCGTGACGCACACCACGCGACCGAACTTGACTGGAAAATGCACGCAATTGACGAAGAATTAAAATCTGAAATTTCAAACTATTCTTCCGGTGAAGATTACATTCATTTCTAATTTTAATTTTACTGATCAAGCCTCCAGCCTCAGATTTAAACGATTACCATAAAAATAAATAAAATCAATAACTTCTCAATTCTGAAAATTTTTCAATTTTCTTTACGAGAACTTAAAAAGTCGTATTGTTGAAAACAAATATCTTCTTCTAAATTTTATGAAGTATTCAAATGACGCATCACCCATCACAATGTTTATGTAAAGTACGATATATAAATAAGATAGTATGTGATAAAATAAAATAATGACACAGTAAATCAATGTGTTTTCATTATTGGAACAAAAGTAATCACAAAACAGAGACGATTGATAGCTTTGGATACGAAATATGAGATAGTTTCATTGGCTAACAATGGTAAGACAATGTAAATAACTTTTGTCTACCCGTGAGATGAAGTGAGTCAGAAAATCTACCCTGGTAACGATTTATGCCCGGATATATTTGGACGAACGCAAACAGGCTTGCAATAACTCCAAACATAAAATTGATATCTTTTCATCAATCCGAGTAGAGAGCTGGATCTTTGATGATAGTAGTCGTGCTTTACCTACAAAGGTATTTCTCTAGACTCACAAAGTTCTATTAACATAAATAAATATAGTAAGAACTAAAATCAGTCAAAATACTTATACATTAAGCACTTTTTTCATATTAAAAATAATAATTAATTATTCTTTTGTAATTTATTACATTTTTTTTGTTAACTGTTGATGATTTCCGGGTTGTCAAGTATATGTTGCTTGAATGTTAATGTTTAAACGTTCTAACCATTTTAGAGAAAGTTTGGTAATCATTGTGATTTGGTACCTACGTAGAGGAATTCGGAATGCAGATTATTCAAACTCCTAACTTAGTGGAACGAAGATACCAAGAACTTCGAGATAGTTGAAAAGAATTTTACTGTAGTTACACATCCATTCGGTCAAAGAGCAGGCGTATGAACTCTTTTAAATCTATTTTTACAATGAATATACATCAAGAAAAGTAGAACGTAGTTTGTCTGTAAGCTAAGAGAGACGAGAAGCTACGAAAATTTATAGAACTTTAGCTCTTGTTTTTCATATTAAACTACTTAGAGAAAGTTTATTTTTGTTTATGACTGGCTTGTATCCGTCTGTTTTGCTGGACGTCATATTAAATGAAATTTTAGATCATTTTTAGCTTCTCAATCTTCATGAAAGATTGAAATATTAATATTGAAATATTAAAAAAAAAATTAGGAAAACAGTTGACCCTAAAGGCCATCCCTGCAACTTCCCGCTGATTCCGTTAATACATGGCCGTTTTTTTTGAGCTCTTCGAGCTCAAAAATACAATCTGTGAGTTATTTTGAGCTCTCCGAGCTCGAAAAGATACCTTTTCTGTGCTTTTGCACTCTTTGAGCTCAAAAGTCTGGTAGAAGTTTAATAGAACACTATTTTTTGAATTTTCAAACCGCAATAACTTTTGAATGAATGAACCGATTTTTATGCGGCTGGCCGCATTCTACGCAGTTTTTTAAGCCTCATAAAGAATTTCTAAGTTTCAATTGGTCAAACTAGAAATTTCGGAGTAACTCCGAAAAAAACACTTTTTTCGGTTTTCTTTCGTTCACGATATCTCTCGAACGAATCAACCGATTTTGACCCACTTCTGAAAAAATTTTTTTTCCTATTTTTTTTTAGATTTCTCCAAATTTCTCAAAATTTTTCAGGAAATCTAAGTTTGGCGAAGCCCTTTCGAATGGCACCAACCGCGATCAAATAGGTCAAGCCGTTCAAAAGTTATAAGAGGTTCACATACATCCACACACACACACACACACACACACACACACACACACACACACACACACACGCATGGAAAAAAAAATTTTTTTTGTTTCAAAACCTCGTATCTGCAAAAAAATTACCAGGGTATTTGATGAGAAAACTCGTATCTACATAAAATTGACAATGACAACAAGGTATCGATGCAGATAGCAAAAATCATGTTTAATTTTTTTAAGGTGATAAATGAAGAGTATAAACTTCAAATTAGTTATAAATTTTTATCAAAATTAAGTAACTCTAAACGTTTTTATCGATTTACCAAAAATTACGATTTTGTAGATACGAGGTTTACACAGAAACGGGACGAGTACATATGACATGAGCGCTTAAATTAAGGCATGCACATTTGGTTTTACCTAACTTTTACAATAATTTTTATTCTTCTATTTGTGGCCAGATATGAAAGTTGGCCATATATATGTATGGACGTATCAGAAAATTTTTTCTCGGTTAAAATTTGAGATTCAATACATTTAGACCTTACCAAAATGTTACGTCAGTACAAATGCAAATTATTACAATCATTTCTTGATTAATCAGTCAGCTTAATCAACAACAAATATTTTTTGAATAGATCATTGAAGCTAAAGAAGATTCCTTATTCATAACAAAGATGATAAAAATTAGCTTCCTTAAGCTTACATCAGCCTACTCCTGTCTGAATAATATTCGATGCAAACTCATGTATGCATATGAAAGCTCAGGATCTCTTTTGTGAGCCAAAGATGCACTACATGTTAACATGAGTCATTTACTTGAAACCTTGAATGACTCTTTGACCCCTATCAGGATAGATGACTGTTAACTAATTTACCTTTCTGTCAAACGTTTTTCACTCGACTTTAGATTACAATGACTGGATACGAATAAAATATGCCATATAGGAAAATTGGTCTTATCAAACGATTTTTCACAGGTTGATGACGTCATTTTGGTAGTATTTCATCATCAATTTTTACAACGCGATCAGCTATCAGCTTCAAAAATCCATTTTAACTTCAATGATCAAATGCTACAACCGTAAATTAGTTTTCTACACCAGTACCCCTGTCTATCTCACCTTACTTTATTGAAGATACGTTACTGAATATCTACAGCCACTGTCGATATCAGAAATCTTGATCAACTATTAAACCAAACCGAGGCTCAAAATCAGATAGAAATGTGTCAGAACCGAAGTAACTTTAACCGATGAAGAGGATGCTTTTGCTTGCATCTGTTCTAGCAATGAAGGGATACCGAAGGGATAGACGTAACTTTAAACACAATTCGAAATGAACGATAAGCTGAAGCGAGTCAAAAACAGTTTTGCTTAGATCCACACAATTTGTATACAGTCTATAGTCTGTCTATTTAATTAAACTAATTATTAACTATAAAGTGAAAACAACATAATGACGGACTGACGTTTCATCATAATATAATGAAGTTTTGCAAGGAATCACTAGTCTATGTAACAATTGACTTTCTGTCAAAATAATTAAGTTTAGTGAAATTTTTTAACAAATTTTTAAATCAAACAAGTAATAAATGATGAATTTGTTTTCTTTTGGTCTTAATAAAGAAACAGTGAGAAAAATTTCTTGGATAGCATTGGTGAAATCAATAACAGCTATAAATAACCGGTGGTGGTGTAGATTCTAGCATGGTCTACCAAATTACACAATTTGCGGATGTAACGATAACGCAGAGCAATGGGAAAAAGTTTTTTCACCTCTTAAGATAAATTGCCGAGACGTCGTCGCATTTTTCTATACCACTGACGTAATTACTTATTGGTCCGCAACTTTATGCAGGTAAACTTTGGTTATATCCCCTTCAGTGTTTGTATATACTTAACTGGTATCAATTGGAAAATATGAAAAATGAGGTTGCGATTGAGAAATACCAATAATTCATTTTTCTTTTCCAATAGATGTTTGATTAATTTTTTACTTTATTGTTGTACGCATTACAAATGACAGCAATAAGAAAATGATTTTAGTGACTGCGATCAAACAAATGTTTACTGAGCATAATATTATGTGATTGACATTTATTTTAATCAATGAACAACTAACCACGTACAAGCTTTTAGATCGATTGATTGAGACGATCATATACAACAATCGTTTCAAATTTTTAACGTTCAATAGAACTATAGGTAAATTTTTATCTCGTAGTATTAATGATGTATACGCTCACACAAGCTTGCAAATATTATACCATTCGATGGCTGAAAGGAGTTAATTTTCACTGTAATAATATTAATTTTCATGTGAATTAATTTCTGCTTCATGTTCGGTGTAAATTTAACAAATACATGGAGCAAGCTCGGCACTGATGAATTTAAATCAGCTAGATTAAATTCAATACTCGAATGTTACATTCAATTTGTAAAAATAATTTATTTACAAAAAAAACAATTGAAAATTCAGTATGATTATTAAGTTTAAGCCTTAAAATATTTATAGCTTTCAAAATTTTAAAACAAAAGTCAATATACAAATTTTTCATTGTTGATCGATAAAAAAAAATTGTTGAACTCCGTAAGTATGTTCTCGAAGACTGCAGGTGTCGATATAGCTTTGCGAAATTTGAGGCGTGATATTTGACAGGATTTCTTAATTTGTTTTTATCTTGTTCTGTTTACTGAATTTATTACGATAGCTTGGTACAAAATTATACTCAGATCAAATATTCTCTAAAAATATAAAATAGAATTGACAGTTTGAAGTTGCTCTTAGAGCATATAAAATGGAAATGAATTTCCTTTAAGCATAAGTGGAGTCACTTTACTATGCCAGTACTTATGGTGACACCGGGGATTTGAGTGCACTTAAGAGTTTGTTGATGCAGTGACAGAAATGTGACTCCAAGCGTTATATTTCCGATAATCCTCAGGAGACAGATGATCTATCTCTGACATTTATCGAAGCAAATGGAAAAATTCAATCCTTCATATTTAATGTCTAAGAACGAATCTATACGCTGTTATTTACCACAAATTCATGTGAATAGTTTAATAATAATAATAATAATAATAATAATAATAATAATAATAATAATATCTCGAAAACGAAAAAGATTTATTTAGATTTTTATTGTAAACTTCTCGAGTCTTGGAGCAAGGAGTCTTATTTTTCGTTCTCTTATGAACCTCCATTCCATCGTTTGTTTAGTGAAAATGAACTTTGACACACCCGCAGACAGTTTTCGCAGTAGTACTAACTGACGTTAAGTCAGTGTGGCACGCAACTTTTCTTTTACTTCACAATAATCGAATGATCACGAGAGCTTTATGTATAGAGACGCTTGATACTTTTCATGAGAGCGTCTTGGACGCTTTTGTTTTCCATTTCTCTTTCCTGAAGAACCTACTTACCCACCATCGCTGTGATAACAGGGTTAGGAAAAGTATGCACAGGGGAGTAATATTATCAAAATTTCTCTAATGGTGTTGGAAAGGTAGATTGAGTAGTGCAGTGCTGTAGCAGGATAGAGCTCCCGGAACGGCATTTTAAAAAGTATTAGAGAAAAAAATATTCAATGAAAGAAGAATGAAAAATACAGTGCATGAGCATGAGTTTAAAGTGCATACCACCGGGTAGAGTTACCATACTACCACTATAACGTGTAACACAACTCTTTCGACTTGGCGCTGGATAAACACACCTAAGTAGAGTGATGGTAAGAAAATAAATAAAAGTAAAAAAGGATCAGCCGCTTTATCTCGTAATGGCATTTTTTAAGAAAAACAGTTGTAAATTGAAGTAAACAAGACAAATAAATAGTCGGTTAGATTTTTAGATTCTGAAAATTTCACTAAGAAAATGTCAATACAATAATATTATGGTCAATTTTGTAAAGTTTGTTGTTATCGATTAGGAAATATTTAAAATGATATTTCGACAAAAAAAAAAAATTAGAAAAACGGTTCACCCTAAAGGCCATCCCTGCAACTTCCCGCTCATTTTGTACTTAAACGCTTCAAACTACACATTACGTTTTTGAGCTCTTCGAGCTCAAAAATATTATTTTTGTGTCAATTTGAGCTCTTCGAGCCCAAAACTCTAATAGCAGTTTAAACACACAATTTTTTGAATTTTCAAACATTGAATTTTCAATAACTTTTGAATGAATGAACCGATTTTCAGGTGGTTGGCGGCAATCGACGCAGTTTTTTGAACTCTATAAAAAAAGTAGCTGTTTTAAGCTTCTGAGCTCTTCGAGCTCAAAAGTCTTATCAAAATTTGATAAAACACGATTTTTTAAATTTTTAAACTGCTATAACTTTTGAATGAATGAACCGATTTTCACGCAGTTGGCGGCAATCGACGCAGTTTCTAAAGCTCCATGAAAAATTTTTAAGTTTAAATCGATCGAGCCATGAATTTCGAAGTTATTACAAAAAAACACTTTTTTCGATTTTTTTCGACAACGATATCTCACGAACGCATCAACCGATTCTAACGTTTTTGGTGGCGATCGATGGGGGTTTTCAAGTTTAAGAGCTGATTAGATTTTGAGACTGATCGGTTCAGCCAATTCGGAGATATTTAAAAAAAATTAAAAAAAAACAACTTTTTTTTTCACTTTTTTTGCATTTTCTCGAAACCTACCGGTCC